>JAGFNQ010003825.1:66381-94574 GCA_024364735.1 Boesenbergia rotunda | reverse complement strand
GAAGATGATGATGAACATGACGCGGCTCCTGCCCCATCAATCTCAGATACTACAACGCAAACAAATAAATCTGAGACCCTCCAAACAAACAAACATATCTGAACATCACGCAGCTAAAGCTAAAGATTTTCAAAAGGTCAAAAGCAAAATCTTGAGGAATTCCAGGGCAATTTTTAAGAAGAAGCCTAAAGATTCAGAGATTGCTGAAACATTATTAAAGCTTAGTAAATTAAAGTGAGTTAGTTGCTATTGCATTTGAAAAAATATTGTAAAACAATGATGATTATTGACATTCATTAATAAATTGAATCTTCAAGAATTTCATTAAGTTGCTTATCTTATTTGCATGTAGGTATGAGTTGAAACCAGTATGGTCCAATGGGACCTTTACATTAGATATGCTATCTTTTTTGACAATATTTGATTGGAATGACTACACTACCGGGGATTGCATCAATGCATACTGGACTATTCTTGGAAATGAAGCAAAAGCGTGTAACTCACCATACCAGCCCTCCATATTGTGTGGGGTGGGGTTTGATGTAAGTGAATTAGCTACTTAATCATTATTATTTTTTTCTATATTTAGTCCACTGACACTTACTTTTTAATAACCATAGGATCTTTTTGAGGCGATTCACGCTCAGCTTTTGAACAAACTATTGCTACTGATACGGATAAGCCGATTAGATATATCATATGTCCTCTAAATAATGCAGACGATCATTGGCATCTAATGGTTATTGACCTCGTGGAAGGTTGTATCCATCATTATAATTCTCTCGGCGCCACAGAAGGGTACACTGCTAAATTTGAAAAAACTGTAAGTTTTCTACTTCATAGATATACCTCAACAAAAAGGTTCATACCAATATAATTGTTACTAATGTCATATCTGTGTAGGTGGGTTTTTCAAAAATATGACCTGGCCTTATTACAAGACATGGAATAAAGGATTGCCTGCCATATCTGGGACAGAGTTTACTAAAATTGTTGTACAAGGACCCACCCAATCCAGATCGTAAGAGGATGTTTATTTTTGTTAAAAATAACAATGCATTTCATAGTTGATTTTATAAGATGACAACAATGTCAATATTGGTTTTTCAGGTCGGATTGTGCCTTTTTCATGATGCGGTATGCAGAAAGTCTAGTTTTCCAAAGATCTACAGATTTTAGCCAAAAGGATATGAAAAATTATCGATTTCAAGTGGGCTATAAAATAATGAGAGACAAGTGTTGGAAGCTAAATCTGTAACTAGAGTTTTTGTTCATACTATGCATATGTAATTGTCAGCACAAACATTGTATTTGTAATTATACAATCCATGTACTCCTTCTCAAATCAATGAAACTTTGCTTCGGATTATTGGGTTTGTCTCATATATGATCTGTAATCTGTAAATGTTGTCGAATTTTTTCAGTAATATTGAACCTTGTTTTTGCTAGAATCATTTGAAATGAGGACCACATTGGGCCTGATACAAAAGCATTTTAGGAAACCCAGTCAGTGCCTGAAACAAAATGATTCAGTTGTATAATGTAAGTTTAATGACAAACAATATATGTTTGTAGTTAAAATGTATGTAAACCATTTTGATAAACCAATGGAGCATTGCTTTGGATCCTTGTTATTGTCTAAAACTGTAATCTATAATCTGTCCTCTTGTCGATACTATAAGCAATATTGAACCTTACTTTTCCTCTACCCTATTTTTAAATCACAGCCCACGCTGGGCCTGAAATGAGATGATTTCAGGCCCAAGCTGGGCCTGAATGAGATTATTTCAGGCCCAGCTTGGGCCTGACACAATAATGTTCAGAATTCAAATAATCTCATTTCAGATTTCAAATAATTCAATATTAGAATGATTAAATATTTTATATAAATATACATGTTGTGAAATTATTTTTAATATTAAACAAAAAAAAGAGTACCTACATAGACATTGCATACCACAATTTAATTCCATCCACATCATTACCTCATTTTTTCAGAATTTGGCACAGCAGGAGGTTTGTTTCATGGACCTATGATATTTTGAATTCTCAAAGCTCATTACCAGTAGTTAAAGTTTAGATAGCTAGGAGATGGTATTTTTGGTCTCCAAACATAGTCCTAATGATTATCAATTACGTGTTAATACAGTATCAGTTGGCACAGAACAATGATTCAACAAAGCAAACAAACAAACAAAGGGTCTCAAATGACATATATTCACAAACCATAGGACTTCAGGACTTCAAGACCAGAAATTACATTTTTGTGGGTTTCAAAATCCGAAAACTTCACAACTGCTCAATTCTGCTTACATCACTTTACACAAGAAGAAATGTATCATAATATTGAAATACTTCTTCAAGTCACAACATTAACAACAACTAGTTTTTTGACAATACTATAGCTGTAAAATATACAAAATCTTTACATTCAGTTATCCTCCATACAAAATATACACTTCACTCAGAATATTGGGTCACTACATATACCAATTAACTCAAGACCTTGGGGCTGGCGGCATTCTACATGTCCTTTTATTATGACCAAGTTGTTTGCACCGGCTGCATTTTAGTTTGACCTTGCCATTGTGTCTGGACTCTATCCGTGCCTTCTTTCGTCTACCAGGCTGCACAAGGCTACGGGGACATAGAACTGTAATGTCGTTTACTCCAGTAGGCCAAAACTGCTTGCTTCTACAAGGGAAAATACGATCCATGTAAACCCACTTCCAAGTTTCAGAATAAAAAAAATGCTCACAATAAGGAAGTGTATCCATGTTCCTGTAAATGATTACGGCAATAGCATGTGAGCAAGGAAGTCCTGAAATTTGAAACTCCCCACAATGACAAACCTTTTTTTCCAAATCAACAATGTATGAAGTGCCCCATGTTTCTACTTCCATTTCTGATTGAGAGTAAGGGTGAACCTTATAAGCTCTTGCTTTCTCTCTCCTTGAATCCATTTCTTTTGTAGCATTAGGTGTCAAAGCAAGCTGCCATTTGGAGACTTGCTCTCTACGGTTATAGAACCATTGAGCAACTTTTCTTCTTGTATTATCAATTAATCTGTTTATGGGAAGCTCACGTGTAGACTTGAACAAAGCATTTAAGCTCTCCACACAATTCGTGGTAAGCATTCTGTACCTTCTCCCTGTAAAGTGTGCATTTGCCCACCTTTTAGGGTCAATGTTGTGAAGCCACTTATGGGAACTGGATGTTTTTCAAGCATTGTCTGCATTATCATATCATATTGGAGTGTTGTGTTGGCTCGTGCTGCTGCCCAAAACAAACCTACAGCAGCTCTACTCCCAGTATCAGTTACCAAATTACAACACATGTGGTGGCAACAAAAGGCATGATGCGCGTTTGGGTAGACTTTTCTAACTGCTGATATAATGCCCCGATGTCTATCTGATACTATGGTGATTGAGTGATCATCGACACCAAAGAACCTCTTTGTATGCTCCAAAAACCACTCCCATGCAGACCCACATTCAACTTCAGCTATTGCGAAGGCAACTGGAAGAACATTGTCATTACCATCAATCGTCGTTGCAATCAACATTACTCCCGGAAACTTTCCTCTTAGGTGTGTGGCATCAATTCCGATAAGTCTACGCAAATAAGACCTGAAAACCCTTCGGCAAGCACTAAAACCCCAAAAACACCGCTGGAACTGATTGTCACCATTCCTGCATAGTGCCACATACGTTTCAGGATCTCTAGCTCTTAACTCACGCAGATATTGTGGAAGATCTCTGTAAGCCTCATCATAATCTCCAACAATCTTTTTCAATGCTTTCTCCCTAGCTATGCATGCTTTTCTGTATGATATGGTCACTCCAAATCTAGCTTTAATATCTGATATAATCATACTTGGTTTGTATTGTTCATTATGAAGAAATTGCTCTTCAACAAAAGAAGCAACAAATGATGAAGAGCATGCATGATGATCAGCACTTTCCCTAACAGTTCCGCATTGGTGTTCCTTTATATATTTTGTAACAGTGAACTCTACTTCCCCCCTTGCTACTACTCTCCATGTATATGGTTGGTTGAAGCACACTGCTTTAACTCTATTTTTTCGGGTGTCAACTGGGTTATATCTCATATGCTTAATCATGGCATGTTTGACAAGTGCATTCTTGAATTCTTCTCTAGATGGGAATATCTGCCCCACAAAAAATTCATGCCCATCTCTTGTCTTTAACTCTCCAATTGGCCCAGCAAGCAATCGAGAATTTAAAATATAAGGATCTTCAGCTAATGGAAACTCCTCCTCTAAGTCACTGTACTCATCTGGGGGGAAATCATATTCCTCAATCTGCATATCATCGGCTTGGAATTCTAGTACACTTGTAATGGGTTCTAATTCATTTGCATTCCGGATTTCAATTCCTTCCTCCCCACTCCAAGTTGCCTCAAAGAATTCAACAACTCTTGAAGAAGAATTCAAACCCTCACCTTCTATATTTGTTGCTTCTTCATTTAGATCAATTGTCAAATTCCTTGTAATTTCTGATCAATTCCCCGTGACAGCATTATCATCATGAGTATTCCATATTTCGGAGATAATTTCGTCAACATCATTATCATCCCTGAAAAATAAATTACAATTACATTTTGCAAACTTTGAAAAACATAATCAAGGACCTAGGAAGGCCCAAACCTCTAACCTTGCTGAAAAACCCTGAAATTTTCCCACTTGAGGCCCACCCTCGGCCTGAAATGGAGGTATTCAGGCCCAAACTGGGCCTGGATTGAAGTGATTTCAGGCCCACCCTGGCCCTGCCTAGTTTTTATTTCAGGCCCTCTATTGGGCCTGAAATGATTTATTTCAGGCCCACTGTGGGCCTGAAATCATTTTATTCAGGCCCACCCCCTTGTGCCTCCCAGGGCCTGAAATCACAGGGCCTGAATTATATTGATTCAGGCCCTCCCAGGCCCTCAAATCCAATGATTTCAGCACCTGTAAGGACCTGAAATCTTTTCATTTCAGGCCCTGGGTGGACCTGAATTCCTTTTTTTCAGGCCCTAGGTGGACCTGAATTTATTTTTTTCAGCCCCTGCCAATGCCTCAAAACAACATATTTCATTCACTCCTAGGGCCTGAAATCTAATGATATCATGCACTCCTAGGGATTTAACTCCTTTAATTTCTGGCCCTTCTAGGGTCTGATATGGTAATATATCATCCCTAGGTCGAATTCAAGTATTTTTTTATCTTCATTTTAACACATTTCAGAGAGCCTTATTATGTAATCATATCACCCTTACACATTTCAGAGAGCCTTATTAAACATACAAATTGTAGCAAGAGTTGATAAGTATAAAACCAGGTCTGATACAATATCAAAAATGACAATCATACGTACATTACTATTTGTATTTGTTACCAATCTGTTGTTTGCTTTTTCTCCTTCAACACCTATCTTCCTCAGCTGCCTTGATCAATTGAGTTGTGCAAGCTCAAAATATATACGTACCCTCGTGATGATTCGACTTTTGCAAGGTAGTATTATATATATAGGCTGAGAATATTTCCACTACCTTGCCATCCGAACCACATATTCTTATTTTACTGTAAAAGTGGTTCGGATGTCTCGAAAATGGGAATGGAAAAGGTCTATTGTGGCGCCAAGGGTATAATAGGAAGTTAACTTAATGGGCTGCGCCCTTTGGTAACATAGAAACCATGGGACGCCCTTTGGTAATTTCGTATTGTTACGTACGCCCTTTGGTAAATTGCCGATAATGCAATAATGCAAACAACCACAACCATGCAATGATGCATCATGTGCACATGATGTCAGTACGCACTCCAGCGATCCCTACACTAGGTGGTCGAGTGAACAGGATGTCAAGGAGCCAACGGCTCCAACAACCATAATCCTAAAACCAGGCATGAGGGTAGCCAATTGCTCACGAGTCACATAACCCATCATGACATGTACCCCTACGCCAACAAGGGGGAGCTAACTGCTCGCGGGTCACACAACCCATCATGACACATACCCAAAGCTAGAAAGGGGGAGCCAACTGCTCTCTATACCACTGCTGCCAGCTACCACACTCCGACATCACTACCCATGAGTGACCGAGCGGAGACATGACAAAACAATTGCACACACTAGGAGGGGTCCATGACTGCTACGATGCACCAGAATCACTACTCATGAGTGACCGTGCAAAGTCTCAATAACTCTGCTGCTAGTATCAATAAAGGGTAAGAAGGTCCAACCTCGAAATAGTATAGAAATAAAACTATTGTCTAATCAAGAAGCTAGTGTCAAGTGTAAATATATGGAAGCAAGAAATAAATATAACTCTACTGTTATCTATAACTAACTATACATAAAATCTGTAATAATATCTAAATAGATAAGTCAGAAGTATCGCCTCAATAGGAAGAAATCCGTGTGCATACAGAACTCCCTGTCCAATATATATCTCTGCGATCGATCAGTGTCCTGTACATAGAACAACTTAGCTAATTATATATTACAATATTAGCTAAGTTTTACACCAAGTATAATGAAAATCAAACCCTAATTATAACCTACTGCTTATTCCACGTAGGATTCATTTCACCTAAACCCAAAACCTCGATGCTAAAATCAATTGTAGCTCACCACCATTGCATTATAACTCTAAAGAATTCCAATCATGACAGAATTATCCAAGCACTGTTATAAGCACAACACACATGTGAACACACGCAAACACTGTTGGGACCGGTGCGTACGACTAGATGAGGGTGAATAATCGATCACCCACTTCAATCGCGGTTCTCTTCCTACTCGTTGTTAGTGCGCAAGCGGAATAACAAATAACTAAAACTAATAACTAGAAGAGACAAATCAATTTACGTGGTTCGGAGATAAGACTCCTACTCTACGGCTGTCCGTAAGGTGGACGATCCCGATCCGTCGGTGGATGAGTCCCCGGAAGACCTTCGGTTAGCTTTTGTCGCTCCTTGTGGGTGGAGAAACCTCGCCACAAACTCCCGACAACACATGAGCACTTGGAGACTACTAATAAGCTTTTCCCAAGCTTATTTCATTAACCTTTGCCCAGCCAAACCGAGCTCTCTTAAATAGAGCTTGACACTGTTCCTGCCGTTACTAGTCGACTGGTGCCAACACCAGTCGTCTGGTCCACTTAGATTCGAATGTTGCAACCCCAACGTTCGAATACCAGCCGACACCAGTCGACTGCTCCATGCAGTAGTAGACTGATCTTTCTGTGCCATACATCAGTCGACTGATCCAAGCATCAGTCAACTGACCATACCCTAGACCTAGGGTTTCAACCCTGAGTACAGTCCCTCAGCACTCATCCTCGCCCGACCAACCTAGACCGAGCCTTCTAACCTCCTCCATCAGTCTTGCGCCCTTCGGATGCCTTCCCATCCTTCACGCCTTGCCTTCTGGAGCTTCCTTCGGCCTCGGTCCTTATTGTCGGGTCTTCCTTTGCCAATATGTCACTTGGACTTTTCTCCTTTGCCAAGATCCCACTTGGACTTTCCTTATTGTACCTGTATCCTGCATACTCACAATGCATATCAAATACAACATGAAAACCTAACTTAATCATATTGACACACACATCAAAATCCATGATCTACCCGATCACACTTGGGTCGATTGCACCAATTATCTCCCCCTTATTGATGTGTGGCAATATGTTTAAGTTAGGTACAAAGATAACAATTGACAATTAAAAAGCATAGCAAACTAAGAAGCATAAACATGCATTCTCCCCTTAACCTATGCCTTATCATAAGATTTTCAGTTTTTGTACAAACATAAAGAATTAAGTTAAAACCAAACTTAAACCTTTCAATTCTTCCCCTTTGACACCATCAAAAAGATTGCCCCAAGCAATACTACCCTTTGGTATCAATTACGGACTTCTTTTCTTTTTCTGAAAACCCCTGAAATCAGAAACTACAAGCACCAATCGACTGAGTCATTTACCAGTCAACTGGTGCCTTCGAATTGCCATTGCACAGAATGTTCAGTCGACTGCCCCCTGGGCTAGTCGACTGATACATATTAGTCTGAAAATTTCAGCCTTTTGAGCTGAAATTCAGAAATGCATAAAAAATCCCATAAAATTTGAAAAATTATGAAATTTTGCAAACATATTTCTTGTGATGTTTTCTAACAGAAAAAATATATTTTCATGAAAAATCCAAATATGTTTGACTTTTTGACCGAAACTCAATTTCTTTGAAAATAACCAACTTTGTAACAAACTTACATCCTAGGTTTGAAACCATGTGTTTTGCAACCCTATGCCATACTACTTAAAACACAGAAATATTTTCAATTTTTCCTTTTTTTTCACACAACAAAACTAGAGGGAGTAAAAGTAATCAAAGCTCCCCCTTAAAGGAAGCTCCCCCTTCAAACCATAATATCTCGATAGAAGACAAATTAGAATTCATCACATACATAAGAACATGTATGCACAAACCACAATAGAAGACAACAAAAGTAATGACAAACCATATAAACAATACTAGAGAAATAAAAGGTTCATACAAACCATAAAGATGATGCTACAAAGATCCAAAATCAATAAACAAAGAGTTCTACAATATCTTTATGGTGTTTGAGATATAATAGGGAGCTATGTCTAATCCAAACATGATCTCAACACCATGACATCTGAGGTGCACCATAGCTAAGCATCATCGTCAGGAGGAGGAGGAGTATGATACATCAAGTCCCAACGCTGTATCATCTCAAACATGGCAGTCTGACGATGCTGAATCCTCTGAAGCTCCTGCCTGATCCCCTAAATCTCGTCCTCCAGTCGAGTGAACCGCTCCTCTGTAATCATCAAAGGAGCAGGAGTAGCAACACCAGGAGCATTGACGTCCTCATCCTCATCACCAAAGCTAGAAGACGTATGGTCACGTCGCCAGACCATCACTCCCTGCTGTCGCTCAATCCCAGCCAAGGAGAGTTGCCGAGAACCTATTTGATCATAGTCCTTGGACAGCTGATGAAACTGACCTCTAGTGATATCAACACCTCTAGATGCAAAGAATTCGGTCAAAATATGACCAAATGACATGTAAATCTTCCTATGGACCTCATGCGAAAAAATCAAAATGGACATGAATATGTGAAGGGCAATGTCGATGTCCAGCCTCCTCTCCAAGGCATACATCGTCACTAGGTGAGGTAATCGAATCTTGGACCTCCCATTTGTGACAATAGGCAAAATGCAGTCTAGGACAATCTTATAAAGAATATTACTAACTGCAGACATGCGATTAGCCTCAAAAATACGTTTAAGAGGAGGTCGAGGATTATTGAAATAATGCCTATGGATTTGGTCAATGGTCACATTAGAAAATGAATCCGTGAAAGGCTCAACTACATTAGGGAAGCATGTGAATGGGTTCTCCGAAACCCGACATCCTAAAAATGACCCTAACAATGCAGGTGAGAATGAAATGGTGACTCCCCCGACCATGGACTAACATGTCACACCATCGGTACTAATGCAGGGCAGATTGACATAGAATTCTTTACAGAGATCAATATTGATAGAATTCCGGCAATACACTAATTTATCCAACCCATAATGCGTGATGATCTCAATGATATGAGGAGTGATCTCCTCAAAATAGAAGCGATTTAGATACCGACAATTCATTAAGGTAAAATCCGCATTCTCAAATCTTTGCCGGCATGCATCGGAACGGAACTGAGGTGCCGTAGGATCAATGGGAGGCTGTCGGGAAGTTCCCTCACCAACCGTATGTTTTTGCCTATCCCTAAGATGCAAATACCATATGCATGTACCAAGAAGGACCCAATTAAGAGGAAAATCAAAGTAGACATGCAAAATATAGCGGGTTAGTCACAAATCATAGATTGAATGAGAAAAATAAGGTAAACAACCCGTTACCGTCTCTCCATTCATTGCATGGAAGAAAATGGACGAACTTGACTCAAGAAAGGACTCTTCTTTGCCCTCGGTTTGGATCTAAGGTGGAGGAAGGCTAGGAACAAGATTCCAAGGACTTTGGAACATTTGGAGTGGCTGGAGAAGTCAAAGGAGAGGAGAGGCAACAATGGGCAGCGCTGAAACCCTAGGTTCGGCCGCCCCTGCACGGGCTGCCCTTTTAAAGTTGCGCGACATCAGTCGACTGGTCAATGAATCAGTCGACTGATGGAACAAACAAAATTATCAGTCGACTGATAAATGACCAGTCGACTGATGCATAGAAGACCCTAGTTTCTGGATCGAATTGTACCAGTCGACTGAGACAGTTACCAGTCGACTGATTCCCATCGAAAAACCATACAATAGCTAGTCTCTCTCCAAAACCACTATTACCAGTCGACTGTTACCTGTACCAGTCAATTGGTACTCTGAAAACTGCATTTTCAGTATTTCTGACCCAATTTCAGAAATGCAAAACTAATTCCACAGATCTCCAAAAATTCTCAAATTTGTTGGAGAGGTTTGTGGTACCCATATTTACTTGGAAAAAATATATTCAAAAATGTATCTATCACCATTCCTATGATTGGCATAAAACTCAAAACTATCTAAATGGTTCAATTGAACCGTGACCTAAAGTCCTAGTTTTGGGTTCCTCTTGATGTATCTGCCGATACAAATCCACAATGCCTTCCTAGCATTGGTTTATATGATATTTACACATAAAAAACTAACTTTCATACAATATGCCCCCAATGTCATATTTCCATGCATGAGTCATACTTCCAATGTGCTAAAACCCAAGGATTGAGACTCAAGTCCGTATCCAAATCCTTTAGCACATTCCATAGTCTATCTAGACTTCCGGGATAAATCCTCCCGAGATCCATTGACCATGGATCCCAATTTGACTCCTAGAGCTCTTCCTTGAACTCTTAGCCTTAGTCACCTCCCTAGGTGACTCATCTATAATCACAAGGCCACACCGGTGCACCTCCGGTGACTTTTGGCTTACAACCCTAATCTTCATAACTTTGGACACCTTGTCCTTGGTTAAGTTCTTCTTCTTCCTTTTAAATGTGTCAGATCGTAGAAACTCGATAGAGAGCGGGGGGGGGGGGGGGTGAATATCGAGATCAAATCTTTTCGGAAGAATAGAGAAAATACGCAGCGGCAAGTAATAAATCAATCACGAACACAGGTTGGTTTTACTTGGTTCGGAGTCGCGGTCGGCTCCTACTCCAAGGCCCACGGTCCTTGACCGTTTACTTTGGGCAATTCTATAGTCGTAAAAATAGTTTTGCAAATTTAGTATAGAAATAGAATTGAAATTTAAACTTGCAACACTTTCGTTACCGACGCCCGAGGTGGATCGAATTTCGGAGCAGAGGGTCGTCGTCAACGCTAGAATCTCGAAGTCGAAGCTTGTCGGAGCATAGCGCTTGAACGAAAGTTCTTGGAGCGTTGAGATCGATGTGTACTGAAGCCTTGGGGGCGAACCCCCTTTTATAGCACCCATGGGGGCGCCTACACGTGACCTTCCCTGTGCGATCTCTTATCCGCAGGCTCGGTCAGCGCTTATCCATCTTCACTGGGGCGCCTGAGCTGATGGGGGTGCCCGTATGGTCCCGGGCGCCTAAGCTGAGTACGTCCAGAGGCTTCGTGGCAGTTTGCTTCGCTTGCTTCTGTTTTACCTTTGCATTGGGGCGCCCGTATCCATACGGGCGCCTAGCCCCAGTGAGGTGCCTCACTCCATTGAGGCGCCTTAGCTACAGAAAACTAGTCCTTCGATCCCTGCAACCAAGGTTAGTTCCAAAACATAAAGAAGCAAACATGTTAGTCATTATTTACAGCCTAAGCTATCTTGGTTTTGACTTTGGGTCTCCCAAATGAAACTCTAGGTTGAACCGACGCCTACTGTTCCCTCGACGGGGAACACGTCCTCACCTACTCCTCTTAGGAGAGTTTACCTTTTGCCAACCGGCTCCTCCGGTTGGACTTTTGCCCAATCCACCTGACCAGGTCTTCGTGCCCAACTTTCGGTCAGGTCTTCTTGCCCAACTTCCGGTCAGGTCTTCGGTGCTCAACCCTTTGCCAGGACTTCTTGCCCAATCCTCGACCAGGACTTCTTTGCCCAACTTCTGGTCAGGTCTTCTTGCCCAGTCCTTGACCAGGACTTCTTGCCCATCCCTTTGCCAGGACTTCTTGCCTAGTGTACCTAGGACTTTTCCTGCACACTTAGTAGACTTGTTAGATCACAATAACACCTTAACTTCTGAACCCTTTGCCATTATCAAAACCCATGTTTAACTTAGGTGCTTCCTGCACCAACAATCTCCTCCTTTTTGATTTATGTCAACACGGTTTAAAAAGTTAAGTTAAAAACAGATAACAAGCAACGAGTTAACAATATTCAGTTTCCACCCCCTGAAACGAAAATTCTCCCCCTGAGTTTTTCAAAGTTTTGTGGGTTTTGTAAACCTTAGATTTTTGCAAGGTTTTCATGCTTTAGCAAAGATTTCCAGAAGGTTTTTGCATACTTAGAAATTTTTCAAAAAAGTTTTTCATACTTAGAAAAAAAATTTCAGAAAAAGTTTTTCACATTATACTTAGAAAATTTTCAGAAAAGGTTTTTCACATTTTTCATACTTAGAAAATTTTCAGAAAAGGTTTTTAAGTTAAACACTTAGAAAATTTTCAAAAGGATTTTTAGGTTAAACACTTAGAAAATTTTTAAAAGGATTTTCAAGTTAAAAATTTTCAAAAGGATTTTCAAGTTAAAAATTTTCAAAAGGATTTTCAAGTTAAACACTTAGAAAATTTTTAAAAGAATTTTTAAGTTAAACACTTAGAAAATTTTCAAAAGATTTTTAAGTTACATCCTTAGCTTTGATATGATTGAAAAAACATTTTAACGCACTGTACTTAGTTATTTACTTTACTTTTTGAAAAAGAGATAAATTTTTAATTTTTGAAAAAATTTATCCTTTCCTTCTCTCCCCCTTTGCCATATATCAAAAAACTAATTATAGCAAAAAAATAAAGTTCTGTATTGAACCAATTCTAATAAGCATAAACTGGACCAAACCAAATTACATCTTCTTTTTCAAGTCCTGTCTAACCCGGTTAGCTACTTACTAACTGTCATAAACTGTAGCTTTCGCTAGGGTTAGTCAAGTTAAGTGATCTGTTCAAGTTAGATTTTCTAAGCTTGACACTTAACCTGATTGCTGTTCAATTGGTATTTATTGCCCCAATTACTGCAGATGCACTGACTTAAAGCATCTTGAATCAAGGCATAGACCTAAGTATCTCAACCCAGTCTAGGTTATCAATCAAAAGTACTCTAAGGTGCTTGTGAGGTGCTGGCTTCTAGATCTATAGGTGTATGCAGTTTTAAGGTTAGGGTCTAAGCTAAGTCCATTTGCAAAAAAGCTCTAGTTTTGAAGGGGGTATGTTTTTTGAAAAAAAATTAAGTCGGAAAATCATTTTAAATTTTAAGACAAAAAAATGATTTTTCAAAAAAATAATAATTAACAGATAAGAAAGTAAACCAAAAAGCGATGTAGAGCAGTCCTATTCTACTAAGCATAAGATTCAATTATTAAGTGCATGACTGAGTAGTTGAAGTAAAATTGCATAAGACTAATAACTTATCAGCAAGTAAATATGATAGATGCATAAGAGTCAACTGGTCAGCAGGAGGACCAACAAAGTCAAACATTAGTCAAGCACAAGTCAACCCTACTCAGTAGGGGCAGTCAAACAGTCAACGATACAATAAGATAGCTGAAAAACGTCACTCTGATCTATGAAGAAGGGCCAGGAGGGTCAAATGAGCCAGGCTGCCAAGACCGAAACAAGGACATCATTTCATTGTATCGTGCCTCGTTTGTCTCTCGATCGGCTCGGAGGGTGTCCATGTGCTCAATGTGATGGGCCTCGATCTCCTCCCTTAGGCTGTGCATCTCCGTCTGCAATAGTGTAATGCGCTGGTCGATGGTCAGTGGAGGAGGCTCCTGTAAGTGCTCATTGATCTCGGCTGCGAGATCGGCCATGTCTACCTCCACCTCCTCGTCAGAGTCGTCCTGTCGTCGAGCCCTCTCTCGTCTCCATGATAGGACCCCGGTGGCCGAAACGTCTATTCCCGCTAAAGAGAAATTTCTACACCCGATTTCATCAAACTCGGTCATCGAGATGATCTCCCCAGCAGTGATGTCGCGACCATGGTGGTGAAGGAGGGCGGTGATAATATGACAGTAGGGCGTTCGTACTCGATCGTGAGTAGATACGCTCGATGCGTAAATGATGGTGTGGAATATGTGGAGGCCTACGCCTATATCTAACTGATGGATCATGGCGTAGAATAGAAAAGTGTGAAAAGGTCGCATGGTCGCTACATCTCGGGTGGTGAGTGGGAGAACACAACGAACTATAACTCTGTAGAGAGCATAATCTTGGACTCGGAGGTCAACGGACTGAAACCGCCATGTTAATGGGTTCCGCACATCTCCGAAAAAGTATGAGTAAAGAGTGTCTAGGTTGATGTGCGAATAGGAGGGAGCGAAGGGAGGGTCGGCCGGAGGATAGCAACAAAAGGTTGATTGTGACTGTCGTAGTCCAAGGAATCGATTAAACAAAGTTGAAGAAATAGTGAGAGGAGTGCCTTGTACGGTGGTAGAGTAGAGCAGGTCGTCAATTTTGACTAGGTTGCTGTAAAATTCGGCACACAATGTCGAATTTACTGGATGTGTACAGTAGATAAGATGGTTTAATTGATAAAAATTTATAGCATCCATTGCTACTGGGCAAGATTGAGTAAAAAATTGCCTATTCAAGAAACTCATCTTGATAGGTTTGTAGGTGGTGGATGAGAATTTGTTAAATAAGGCTAGGGTTGGAAACCTAGGAAATTGCCTATGTTCGGCCCCGGGGTCAGCTTGTGTGACACGACGTTTTCTAGATAGATAAAGAAAATTATGCATTTACTAAGCGCTATAATAGGAAAATTAATTCTAAATGCATAATTAAAGTAGTACCGGGGAGGCATTGTCGAAGCGGGATGTGTGAAGACAAGGAGGGAGCGTTCGGGCGCCTTAGGAAGAAGAAGAATGAAGAATGGTTTCGTTTAGTGTGGGAGATGAAGAGGGATTGAAGACTTTATATAGGGTTACCCGGGCGCCTGTGAGGGGCTAGGCGCCCGTGTTCAGTGGGGCACCCGTAAGGTCATGGATGCCCGTGTCAGTGGTCAGCTGCTTTTGACAGATCTGACCATCTTGGATGAAGATAAAGCTATAGGCGCCCGACAGGTCACGGGCACCCGGGTCAGGTGCGTAGGGGTTGACAACTTTGGCTGTCTTGGTCGAAGATAAAGTCTAAGGCGCCCGATAGGTCACGGGCGCCCGTGTTGACCAGGGTTTGAATGTTGACCAGTTTGACTGTTGACCATGGTTGACTATGTTGACCAAGTTTGACTCAGTTGACTCATACCATCAAGCCTAGATGATATAAAATTCGAGTTGATTCTGAGCACATTTTGAACGCAGTTCAAATTTTAAAATGAATTATACTATTAGGTCCTAGATATCTCACTTAGTTCTATGTGATAAAACATGTTAACCTTATAAGTTTTGTGAGACTGGTTTTAACAAAAAAATGAAGATTTTAAGTTTGAAAAACATAGTTAATTTTGAAAGGTTAAATTAATTTTGAAAATTAAGTTTAAGTTTATTTTGAAAGGTGGTTGAATCTAAGATTAGTTGAAATTTGTGTTAGATTCAAATATGATAATAATAAAGTGAATTTGATTTTCTATAATTGGCTTCCAGGTCTTGACGAGGCACTAGGCCTTCTTTGGCCGTAGCCTTATTGGATCATCAACCCTTTCCTTGACAAAGCCTTTTATAAAAAATTCATCTTTAAGTTACTTCTTGAAAGATTTTGGTCTAACTAGCTTGGGTCTTGGATCGGTAGCTTCGGCTAGTTCCACCATAATGGTTTCCCTAACATACTATCATCTCACCTCCACCCAATACTAGGTTGTTCAAATTTCAACTAAGTCATTTTGTCCTTAGTCTAACCAGTCCTAGATCTAACCATGATAATTTGCAAGAAGAAATAAACAAGCAATCATGCAATAATAAAAAAAATAAGCATGCAATAAAAAATTGCAAAAAAACTTATCTAATTATGAAAAATTATTTTCAAATTGGTTCCCCCTGGACTATAGCCTCGATAATGATTAGGCAAGATGTGAATCTTGTCCTTGGGGATCCAATACTGGTTTGGTCCAGCTTGGTTGTTCAAGCAAAGCTTGGGGACCCATGCTTGAACTTGAGATCTAGGTTGGTTCAATACAGCATAATAAGTCCGTTGCCTAGACTTGGTTCGATACCCTAATCCAGATCGGTTAAGAACAAACTTCTGTTTTCCAAGGATCATATCAAGACCCTTGGAACCCGAAGTGAATCGTTCTAAAGCCACTCTGAGCTCCTTGACTTGAGTTTTCAAGGAGGAATTCTCTTTCTCAAGCTTTTCAACTTGAGTAGAGTTTCCTTCTTGAACCTTCTCGGTCAAGGATCTCGATTTGGCTTCCTCTTTCAGGAGTTTTACTTTCTGTCGAAGGGACTCGACCCAGATTTTGACTTTCGCCAAGTTGCGAGATAAATAAGCAATTAATTTGGATAATTCAATTTCAGAATAGCCTCTTACCGTTATTTGGCTGTTTTTCGAGATGGTGAGCCTTCCGTCGTCTGGCTCCGATTCCGACCCGGTGTCGATGTCTTCCGAAGCGGTTAAGGCGAGAAGATTTGATTGCGGGGCTTCTTCTTTTTCTTCGGAGGAAGATTCATCCCACGTGGCTTGAAGAGCTTTCTTCCTTCGTGTCTTCTTTGTCTCCTTCAGATTTGGGCACTCTGATTTGTAATGTCCCTTCTTGTTGCATTTGTAGCAGGTGACATTTGTTTTGCCTTTTGAAGTTGAAGGTTTAGCTGGATCTTCCTTTCTTCGGCTTGCTTTCTTTCCGTTGGTTTGGTGCTTCAGCTCCTTGTAGTAGTCCCGAGCTAGCCGAACCAACTTGGGTCGATCCCCTTCATTGTCTTCTGAGTCTGAGTCTGAGTCTGAGTCAGACTCTGGTGCTGGTTGGGTTTTCTTCTTGAGGACTTTTTCTTGGGATTTACCTGAAATAAATGCAATACTTTTCTTAACCAAGGTGGAGTTAGTCTATTCATGCAATTCTAATTCTGAGAAAAGTTCATCTAATTTAATTTTTGAGAGGTCCCTGAAAACCTTGTAAGCATCTACCATAGATGCCCACAATGTGTTCCTAGGGAATGCGTTTAGGGTATACCTGATTAGGTCACGGTTCTCTACCTTGTGACCTATTGTGTGCAGCTCATTCATCAGCTCCTGGATTCTGGCGTGGAGTTGTGCTGCTGATTCGCCTTCATTCATCTTGATTGTGTAGAGTCTGTTCAACAACAGATCTCTTTTGCTGATTCTGGTGTCGGAGGTACCTTCGTGCAGCTCAATTAGCTTGTTTCACAGTTCTTTGGCACTGTTGAAAGGACCCACCCGATTCAGTTCTTCCTTGGTCAATCCGCATTGCAACGTCTGAGTTGCCTTTGCATCAACCTCGATCTTCTTTTTCAAAGAGGCATCCCATTCAGAGTAGTGTTGTGCCACTCCTTCTGCATTCTTGGGAATCTCGAGGCCAGATTGGATAATTATCCACATGTCCACCTGAGTTTTTAGGTAGACTTCCATCCTGCTTTTCCAGTAGGAGAAATCTTCTCCACTGAAAAGCGGTGGTCTGGCTGTGCTGAATCCCTCTTGCATGACCATAATATTTTCTAAGAAAGAAAAACAACGAAAACTTGTTCGAAGACTTAGTCTTGGATTAGTAGTGCAGAAGAAATTATAAACAACGAAAAAAAACGATCGAGTGGTGTTGCACCAACCTCGATTAACGAGAAAAATTCGAAAAGAAAATTAAAATAACTTCGTAAATCCGAAAAAGACTCTCAAATTGGTGGTTGCACAAAATTTGAGCCACCCGCTCTGATACCACTTGTTGGATCGTAGAAACTCGATAGAGGTGGGGGGGGGGTGAATATCGAGATCAAATCTTTTCTGAAGAATAGAGAAAATACGCAGCGACAAGTAATAAACCAATCGCGAACACAGGTTGGTTTTACTTAGTTCGGAGTCGCGGTCAGCTCCTACTCCAAGGCCCACGGTCCTTGACCGTTTACTTTGGGCAATTCTATAGTCGTAAAAATAGTTTTGCAAATTTAGTACAGAAATAGAATTGAAATTTAAACATGCAACACTTTCGTTACCGATGCCCGAGGAGGATCGAATTTTGGAGCAGAGGGTCGTCGTCGGCGCTAGAATCTCGAAGTTGAAGTTTGTCGGAGCGTAGCACTTGAACGAAAGTGCTTGGAGCGTTGAGAGCGATGTGTACTGAAGCCTTGGGGGTGAACCCCCTTTTATAGCACCCATGGGGGCGCCTGTGTCGATGGGGGCGCCTACACGCGGCCTTCCCTGCGCGATCTCTTATTCGCAGGTTCAGTCAGCGCTTATCCATCTTCACTGGGGCGCCTATGCTGATGGGGCCGCCCGTATGGTCCCGGGCGCCTGAGCTGAGTACGTTCAGAGGCTTCGTGGCAGTTTGCTTCACTTGCTTCTGTTTTGCCTTTGCACTGGGGCACCCATATCCATACGGGCGCCTAGCCCCAGTGAGGTGCGTCACTCATTGAGACACCTCAGCTGCAGAAAATCAGTCCTTCGATCCCTGCAACCAAGGTTAGTTCCAAAACAAAAAGAAGCAAACATGTTAGCCATTATTTACAACCTAAGCTGTCTTGGTTCTGACTTTGGGTCTCCCAAATGGAACCCTAGGTCGAACCGACGCCTACTGTTCCCTCGACGGGGAACGCGTCCTCACCTACTCCTCTCAGGAGAGTTTAACTTTTGCCAACTGGCTCCTCCGGTTGGACTTTTGCCCAATCCACCTGACCAGGTCTTCGTGCCAAACTTCTGGTCAGGTTTTCTTGCCCAACTTCCGGTCAGGTCTTCGGTGCCCAACCCTTTGCCAGGACTTCTTGCCCAATCCCCGACCAGGACTTCTTTGCCCAACTTCCGGTCAAGTCTTCTTGGCCAGTCCTTGACTAGGACTTCTTGCCCAGCCCTTTGCCAGGACTTCTTGCCTAGTGTACGTAGGACTTTTCCTGCACACTTAGTAGACTTGTTAGATCACAATAACACCTTAACTTCTGAACCCTTTGCCATTATCAAAACCCAGGTTTGACTTAGGTGCTTCCTGCACCAACAAAATGGCTTTTCCTTGCCATTCTTGGGCTTCCCCTTGCTATAGTCATATATGACATCCTTGCATATGACTTCTCCATAGCATTGGAGCACATAAATCGGTATCCTAAACCCGATCTATCATTGTTGGGTTTTTGACTACCCAACACCATGCCTAAACCCTTAGATCCAATAGTGAATCTATCTAGGGTTTTCTCTAATTTATCAAGCTTTGCCCTCAAAGCTTGATTTTCCCTCTCTAGGTTCTTAACCCTAGAATCAACATGTCCACCTTGGATATTTCTAGACCTACCCATTTGTCTAAGCATATATCTCCCTTTCTTGGGATTAATGTCTTGGTCCTTAGGTCTAAAGGTTCTAGGTTTATCATGATGCATGAATTTCCTAGGGTTTTGATATGCAACATTAATCCTATTTTTATCATGATATCTAAAACCAAAATTATGCATGGGTAAATAATTTTTATTATTTCTAACATGCATGGAGGAATTTGGAATACACTTAAAGTTAGGGATTACCTCCCTTACCCTTGTAGCTCCCCCTTGATATGAGTTTTTCTTATTTCCTTTCTTCTCTCACTTACTCAAATGCTCCAATTTCTTGAATTCTCCTTTCTTTGAGCATTTGGTATGGTAGTGTCCTAGCTCAGCACACGTGAAACACTTAATGTGCTTCTCCTTCTTTTCCTTATGCCCCATGTTAGATTCAAAAGAAATTGACTTGGATTTAGGGTTTACCTCCTTTTTATCTAATGGACACTTGTCCTTATAGTGTCCCTTTTCATTACATGAGAAGCACACAATGTACTTCTTATCCTTTTTTACCACGGGGCCAACCTCCTTTGGCTTCTCCTTGGTCTTGGGTGCCACTTGCACCTTCTTCTTGACCAAATTAGGACACTTGCTCTTATAGTGCCCTTTTTGCCTACACTCAAAACAAATAATGTGATCTTTATTTTTATCAATTGAAATTTTTATACTTTCACGGGGTGTAGAGGTGGCACTAGATTCTTCTTCTTCTTTATTGACCTCGGATGATGATGTTGAAGCTTCTCTTTGATCCGATGTCAATGACAAATTTTGCTCCCCCTCAATCCTTGAAGTGGAGGCTTCTTGAACTTCATCTTCGGATGTTGAGCATCTCTCAACTTCCGAATATTTTTTCTCCGATGAATCTCCCACTTCGGATTTGTCTTGATTTGGTACAGTGGAGGGATCTTCATGAAGCTTTGCCAATTTGCTCCAAAGCTCTTTGGCATCTTGAAATTTTATAATTTTGTCCAAGATGGTACATGGCAATAGATTGACTAATAATTTAGTCACTTTGTCATTGGCCTCGCATTTCTTGATTTGCTCCTTATTCTATTTGCTTTTCTTGAGGAGCTTTCCTTTAGTGCTTGTTGGAGCTTCGAAGCCCTCTATTAGAGCAAACCATTGCTCTATCTCCATCATGAAGAATTTTTCAATCTTTGACTTTCAAAGATCAAAATTTTCTTTGTCGAATGGTGGAGGTGCCCGAGTGTCGTAGCGAAACTCCATTTTTTGAATTTTAACCCTCTTGATGATGGCTTCTTGAAATTAGGGTTTCTTCAAAGTTCTTTTTCTTCCTCTAGCAATTGCTCTCTTGGCAATGAGTCTAAAGCAGAACAACCTGGCTCTGATACCACTTGTTGGGGTTGTTGGAACTTGTATCTAGAGAGGGGGGTGAATATAACTAGACACTTGAACTTTAGCACTTTTCGATTTTCTGCACTCAAAGGGTTAGTAGTACAGCGGAAGCAATACAAAAACATAGTATGCAGAATCTAATCCCTAAGTTAAGCACAAGCATAAGAACGATAACAAAGAGGATTTACAAGGTTCGGGGATAACTTGCCCCTACTCCTTGGCGTGCCCTTAAGGTGGGTGATCCCTTGATCGTCGACAGATCAAGCCCCAGAAAATCTGGATAAAATGCAACTTCCTTCTCGGTGGAGTAACCTCTCCACAGCGTTTCAAGATGGATCAAGTATTAAGTACAGGAAGCACAAGAACGAACTTACTGAGCACTTAGAACCACAAGAACACAAGTAAACTTCTCACCGAGCTCCACCCAGCGCAGATCTCACGCAAGAACTCCCTTCTTCGTGTCTTCTCGCTGATGGACTCGCCAAGCTTCTTGTTTCTCTTCCAAATGCTCAAGTAACAGAGTGTTGCTTCAAATTCATAGTCGCTTGCTCAAGAGATGATGGAACAGAGTTGTCGCAAGAGCACAATGTGGAGAACTTTGTTACTGAGACTTGTTCGCCACCAAGCGCTTAAGTCTCAGCTCACTGATCGCCAGGTCACCACCTCACTGCAGCCTCCAGCTGCTCACCTGCAACAGCCAGCTACCATTGAGCTCTCCTGGACTCCCTGAGCTTCCCTCAGTCAAGCCCCAGTCAGCAGCTCCAGCAGTGTCAGCATCTGTTGCAACCTGAGATGGAAAACAGACAAACCTGCTCCAAGGAAAGACTCCCATTGACTCTCCTTAAGTGTTTGAATCCATTCCTGTCACCTGCACACTTGATCAGATCATTAGCACAACAAATCAAGCAGAGAATCAAATATCAGAGATTAAGAGCAGTTGTGTTCAGACGTGATCAGAGTGTCTGACAGTGCGTTTGAATTAAAGTGATCGGTCACCGGACCGATCAGGATGATCCCAGATCGATTAGGCTCCAGCCTGATCGGTCCCCAGTGAGAAACCTGGGATCGTAAGCTTCTATGATCGGTCACCCTGAGCGGTCATCAGATCGGTCACCAAACCGATCCAGAAATATGCTTGCCACAATCCCACCTGAAATACATGGCTGATCGGTCACCAGACCGATCAGGACACTCCCTGACCGATCAGGCTCCAATCTGATCGGTCAGGGTGAGAAACCTCGTGACAGTTGATCGTTCAGATTGATCGATCAAGGTTTCTCCTTGATCGGTCACCAGACCGATCAGGAGCTGAACAGTAGGTTTGCCAAAGTTACTGGAAGCTCCCTGATCGGTCACCAGACCGATCAGACATCGCTGGATTGGTCACCAGACCGATCCACGAGGGAACTCCGTGCCAACTTCCCTGATCGGTCAAGGCCAAACCCACTCTAAGTCAAGAGAACTGGCTCCCAGCCTCTCCTGACTCGTGCTCAGTCCCTCGGACCAAGACTCCGTGCCCAGCTTCACTTACCAGGACTTCAGTCAACCTGGCTTCATTCACCAGGACCCGACTTCACTCACCGGGATTTCCAATCACCTAACCCTCCGATTTAGGAATTTCCACACCTAGCCCTCCAAGCTAGGACTTTTTCACACCTAATCCTCCAAGTTAGGATTTCATCCACCTAGCCCTCCAAGCTATGACTTTTCCACACCTAGCCCTCTAAGCTAGGACTTTCCACACCTAACCCTCCAGGCTAGGACTTTTCACACCTAACCCTCCAGGTTAGGACTTTTCACACACCTAACCCTCCAGGTTAGGAATTTTCACACCTATCCCTCTAAGCTAGGACTTTTCCACACCTAACCCTCCAGGCTAGGACTTTGCACACCTAACCCTCCAGGTTAGGACTTTTCACACCTAACCCTCCAGGTTAGGACTTTTCACACACCTAACCCTCCAGGTTAGGAATTTATCCAACTTAATCCCACTAGGTATTCCTAGTCCACGACCAGGACTTAATGATAATCATCTCATCAACCTAAACTAAAATCGGTGTCAACACCAAAACAACAATCAGGGTCAGACTGCATCAACAGGGACCAGTGCGTATGGCTAGAGGGGGGGGGGGAATAGTCGATCACCCACTTCAATCGATGTTCTCTTCCTACACGTTGTTAGTGCGCAAGCGGAATAACAAATAACTAAAACTAACAACTAGAAGAGACAAACCGATTTATGTGGTTAAGAGATAAGACTCCTACTCCACGGCTGTCCGTAAGGTGGACGATCCCGATCCGTCGGTGGATGAGTCCCCGGAAGACCTCCGGCTAGCTCTTGTCGCTCCTTGTGGGTGGAGAAAGCTCGCCAGAAACTCCAGACAACACCTGAGCACTTGGAGACTACTAATAATCTTTTCCCAAGCTTATTTCGTCAACCTTTGCCCAGCCAAATCGAACTCTCTTAAATAGATCTTGACACTGTTCTTGTCATTACCAGTCGACTGGTGCCAATACTAGTCATCTAGTCCACTTAGATTCGAACATTGCGGCCCCAACGATCGAATACTAGCCGGCACCAGTCGACTGCTCCATGCAGCAGTCGACTGATCTTTCTGTGTCATACATCAGTCAACTGATTCAAGGATCAATCGACTAACCATATCCTAGACCTAGGGTTTCAACCCCGAGTACAGTCCCTCAGCACTCGTCCTCGCCCGACCAACCTAGGCCTAGCCTTCTAGCCTCCTCCATCAGCCTTGCGTCCCTCGGATGCCTCCCCATCCTTCACGCCTTGCCTTCTGGAGTTTCCTTTGGCCTCGGTCCTTGTTGTCGGGTCTTCCTTTGCCAAGATGCTACTTGGAGTTTTCTCCTTTGCCAAGATCTCACTTGGACTTTTCTTATTGTACCTGTATCATGCATACTCACAATGCATATCAAATACAACATGAAAATCTAACTTAATCATATTGACACACACATCAAAATCCATGATCTACCCGATCACACTTGGGTCGATTGCACCAACAAACTCATCCCAATTTCAAAACAAAACACCAATCTACATACCAAACTCCACACCAAAACTCAACCCCAAGGACAAAGGCACCTCATAGCAATCACCATTTAAAACTCCAAAAGTCTAACCAAGCCAAAACCAAACTTAACAATGTCAACCCAGTAACCCACTTCAAATCATTTCACCAAACATAAGCATAATTTCAAACAATATAAAGCCAATTACCACAAAGAGCTCAACCTCAGATCAATTAGCTAGGCTACCAAAACATGTCCACAACATAGCCATTAAATTCCATCACCAAAAGACAATAGAGAAAACCAAAAATAGATTGGTTCAATGATCCAAATGAGAATTCTAGAACACAAACAGTCCTCCCATCCGAAACCCAAACTAAACAACTCATCACACGAGGGAACCTAGTCCCGAACAGAAAGATAGCGCAAAACCAGAGCATTACTAAAATTGAACCCATCCAAAACAGAACAAGTATGCTATTCCTATAGATCTATCAGAAAAACAAAGCATTCCACCCATCCTAGAGTAGCAAAACCAAACTAGATCATTCCAAGATCATGCTTCAAAATTCTTTGCCAATCAGAGTTAGATTTTTACATGATTCAGAAGCCCACACCCGCGATTTCTCCCTCTCTTGCCTGATCAGATCTGGTGATCCTAGTTGAAGTCAGATCTCCCATTCCAAGCCTCCAAGCAAGAATAATACCCACAGAGAACCCTCTCTCTCACTGTGACCCTGCCCATATCCTTGCATGTAGTAAACCTGAATCGGTGAAAGTGCTACCTGTTGCTGTCCAGAAGAGGTCTGAGGCTTCCGGCCTCCCCCTTGTGATCCTGACTATTGTTGAGGCAATCGACACCTTAAATGATTGGAAGATCATGGTTTTGATGTGTGTGGTTGTATATGTTTAAGGTTAGAGTGTTATGTTGTATTTGATGTGTGTGATTGAGTTTGCAGGACTTGGAGAATCACACATGTTGGACATATCTGAGGGATGAGAGCCGAGGGAGGAGAGCTCCAAGGGCAAGCTGGGAAGTGGACTTCAAGGGCACACGTGAAGGGTGGCATGGAGGCAAGCCAAGGGAAGGCTTGCGTGCGCATCCGAGGGACGATAGCCAGAGGAAGAGGACTTCAAGAGGCAAGTCAAGGGAGCAGACCTGAAGGCATACGCGAAGGAGAAGGTCTGGAGTGGCTGGAGCTGAGCTGAGAGGCAGGGCAGTCGACTGGCCATGGGGCAGTCAACTACCAAAACCCACAGAAAGTTTTCGGCCTCGGACCAGTCGACTGCCCATGGGGCAGTCGACTGGTATACCCTGAAAACTAGCCGTTGGCTAACAATTAATGCTAGACCAGTCGACTGCCCTTGGGGCAGTCGACTGGTGCGGGGCTGGACAGACTGTGAGTTTGTCCTGTTCACCTATAAAAGGGGCACCTTTTTACACAAGCACGGTACGGTTCCGTACAGTGTCGAAGTGCTGCTCGTCTGAGGAGCGTTTTCCACTTCCTCTCTTGTATTCTACTGTATTATGAAAAGAGGAAGATCGACTGTAAAGGTTTCTCCACCTCAAGGAGAGTTTTCGATAGTGAAAAGTGGTGCTCGCGGTGTGGATCCTTGGACTAGTCACCCATCTGGGTGGATACCAAGTAAACGATAAGTGTTAGCATTGTAATTATTTTCATTTGCATATTATTTCCGTTGCGCTAACAAATTTGTAGAGATCCACGACGAAAAAGTGCTATTCACCCCCCCTCTAGCAGGCCTAGACGATCCTTCAGTTGGTATCAGAGCCGGTGCGTTTCGGAAGAACTAACCGTCAACCGGAGCAAATTTAATGGCGTTTCAAGAGGGATACTCCACCGCACAACCACCTTTCTTCGACGGGAACGACTTCGCTTACTGGAAAGGTAGGATGCAATACTATCTTATGAATGATATTGAAAACTGGATCAGTGTTGCAGATGGCTTTGAGGTGCCCGTCGATGAAAGAGGAGAACCAACTCCGATGAGATCTTGGTCAAAGGAGGTGATGAAGAGGGCGCAATCCAATACCAAGGCCACCACCACACTGCAGTGCGGGCTCTTGAAGGAGCAACTGAACAAGGTGGGGCCATTCAAGAGCGCTAAGGAACTGTGGGACAAATTGGTGGAATTGAACGAGGGGTCAAATGAGTCCAGAAGAGCCAAGAAGGACTTGCTAGTGGCCCAACTACAATCCCTATCCATGAAGAGCAACGAGACCGTCAGCCAGCTACATGGAAGGGTAAAGGAAGTGATAAATGAGCTCCATATGATTGGAGAGAAGATCGAGAATCGGGACATCGTCAGGTATGTTTTACAAGCCTTCCCGAGAACCACCTTGTGGGCATCCATGGTTGATGCATACAAGGTATTGAGGTATTTGTCAATTGTTAAATTAGACGACCTTTTCTGTGAATTTGAGCTACACGAGCAAGCTAATGTCTCGGCCAAAGAGAAGGGTATTGCTTTGTTGTAGAAAAGGAGAAGAAGAAAAGGAAGGAGAAGAAGAAAGTGATCTACTCCTCATCATCAGACTCAGAAGAATCCAGTGGCTCCTTGGATAGCGATCAAGAGGCGTTCATGGTAAGAAAATTTCGTAGAGCTTTTAAAAGTTTATCTAACAAGTCTTATGCTAGGAAAGGGTCCAAAGGTAAGGGTAAGACCAAGGACATCATATGTTACAACTGCCACCAAGAGGGATACATAAAGAACGAGTGCCCCCAATTGAAGAAAAGAGATGACAAGAAGGAGGAGAAGAAGAAAGGGGACAAGAAGAAGTCAAAAGGAAAGGAGAAGGGTGCCACCAACCTAAAGGCGACATGGGATGATTCATCATCCTCAGAGGAAGAAGAAGAGCAAGTCTCCCACTTTGCTCTTATGGCACAAGACCACTCAGATTCATCAGATGATGAACGAAGCTCAAGTAGTGAAGATGAGAGCTCATCCACTTCATCATCAGAGTAAGAAGCTTCGGTAAGTGAGGTATATCACTTACCCTCATCCACTTTAGTAAAGATCATCTCTAGCACTAACATGGACTTAGCTAAGGCTAGAAGTAAAATTAAGGATCTAAAAGAAGAAATTGCCATGCTTAAAGTAGAATCCACCAAACTTAAAGAATTGCATGCTAGTTCTACTTCTTCACATGCTTTACATCTTGAAACTGAAAATAGAGAACTAAGGAAACAAGTAGATGACCTCACAAAGGCCCTTAGGAAATTCCAAGTAGGATCTAGTAACCTGGACATGATCATCAACAGTCAAAGCAAGGCCGGGTTGGGTTATAGGCCTAAGACAAAGGAGGTAGCCTTTGTCTCACTTACCGGTAGGATTGATGCATCTAGGAGACTAGGGGCAAGGGGAACCACAAAGAAGGCATGGGTACCTAAGAGATTTCTAAATGATGCTTATGGATCAAAGATATCAGTACCAAAAGAGTATGTTTTCCATGTTGTTTAGGTAAAGGTGAAGGAGGCCTCAACTATGTGGATAGTAGATAGTGGATGCTCAAGACAGATGATCGGGGATGTGAGCAAATTCACCACTATTAGCTACTTAAGAGAAGGGACGGTCTCCTTTGGGAATAGTGGAAAGTTGAAAATCATTGGTAGGGGCACAATTGAGGTATCCTCCACCATTTCTATACATAAAGTACTTCTAATCAAAGATATGAAGTTCAATTTATTAAGTGTGAGTCAATTATGTGATGCTGGTTTTAGAGTTGAATTTCATGCTAGAAAATGTATAATAAGGCATAATGAATCAAATACTATCATATTAGAAGGGTTTAGAGAGGCAAATTTATATTATCTTGATCTTACTTATGCTACTAACAATGTTGCTAAGTGTTTCATGTTCAAAGAAGAAGAAGGATGGTTGTGGCACTAGAGACTTGGACATGTCAACATGAGGAGCATTGCAAGAGTGGCCAAGGAAGAGTTGGTGAAGGGGCTACCAATGATCAAGTACGAGAAGACCAAGTTGTGAGATGCATGCCAAGAGGGTAAGCAATCAAAAGCATCACACAAAGGTAAAACTCTAACCACTACTTCTTTAGTAAAAGGGTAGAAAATGAAAAAATAAATCAAAATAAACCGAATTAGGAGTGACCACGGTGGGGAGTTCCAAAACGCAAGTTTCACACAATTTTGTGTTGAAAATGGGTACAAG
>JAGFNQ010003825.1:0-66153 GCA_024364735.1 Boesenbergia rotunda | reverse complement strand
ACCTCTTCATGAAAAACGTAATTACTCTATAAAATTATTTCTCTCCACCTTTTGTTGTGCTTGATACCCTAGCCCAGCCGGTCACTTGCGCGCCCTTAAGGGCTTGCTCCTCCTGTGGTCGCGAGTTCGAACCCCCCTGCTGCCCTTTAAAGGTTTTCCTTTTTTTAAAAATACTAAACGGACTCGGAAAATTACATAAAAATATTCTAAAAATTCCTAAAAATATCTAGAATATTTCTAAAACATTTTAAAATAGTTCTAAAGACTTTAAGAACTTCAATATGGAAATTTCGGGGCGTTACATTTACTTCTTCTTCCTCATCCTCTAGGATGCTTCTTACTCCCCCTTGATCATTGCCCTTCAATTGTAGGTCTTGAAGTCTTTGGGCAAGGGGTTGGACTTCTTCTATATCCTTATCAATTGAGGCCTTTCTAGGGTAGGTACTAGTGGTTTCATCAAATTTGACATTTGAGGACTCCTCAATCACTTTTGTCCTCTTGTTGTACACTCTATAACCCCTACTAGTCAATGAATACCCTACTAAGATTCCTTCATCGGCCTTTGACTCAAATTTTCTTAGGTCATCTTTGGTGTTTAAGATGTAAGCTTTACATCCAAAGACCCTAAAATAGTGGACTTGGGGTACCCTTCCATTCCAAAGTTCAAAGGGGGTTTTTCCTAAAAACCTATGCACCAACACTCGGTTTTGAATATAGCAAGCGGTGTTAACCGCTTCAGCCCAAAAGTAGCTAGGAAGAGAGTATGCATTAAGCATAGTCCTAGCGGCTTCTTGTAGGACTCGGTTTTTCCTCTCAACTACCCCATTTTGTTGAGGAGTCCTAGGGCATGAAAACTCATGCTTGTATCCATTTTCAACACAAAATTGTGTGAAGTTAGCGTTTTGGAACTCCCCACCATGGTCACTTCTAATTCGGTTTATTTTGGTATTCTTTTTATTTTCTACCCTTTTGCTAAAGCCTATGAATAAATTTAGGGTATCGTCCTTATGTTTCAAGAAGTGAACCTAAGTGAACCTAGAAAAATCATCTACTATCACTAAGCAATACTTACTTCCTACAAGTGATGAAGTACTATGACAATCAAATAAATCTATATGTAAGAGTTCTAAGGGCAAAGAAGTAGTACTTAAAGTTATCTATTTTTACATTTGTGGTCATGGGGGTATTTATGCTTTTGGAGTTATCCATTTTAAATTTCTTTATCAACTCCTTAGCATATTTGGATTGATGGACATAATTTCCATCCCTAGTTTGCTTGATTTGTAGACCTAAAAAGAAGTTGGGCTCACCAACTAAGCTCATTTCGAATTCGTTTTCCATTATTTTTACAAATTCTTTTAAGAAATTTCAGTTGGTGGATCCAAAAATTATATCGTCAACGTAGATTTGAGCAATAATGATTTCTTTTTCTAAGGTCTTAATAAACAGAGTTGAGTCAATTTGTCCTTGTTTGAATTCCTTAGAAATGAAGTAGGTTGATAGGCGTTCATTCCATGCCCTAGGTGCTTGTTTTAGTCCATACAGTGCTTTATTGAGTTTGTAAACATGGTCAGGGTTTTCTAAGTCCTCAAAACTGGGGGTTGTCCTACATAGACTTCTTCTCTAATAAATCCATTTAAAAAAGCTGACTTTAGATCCATTTGGTAGTGTTTAAAACCTTTATGGGCTGCAAAGGCTAGCAACATTCTTATAGACTCAAGTCTGGTTACTGGGGCATAGGTTTCGTCATAGTCTAACCCTTCGACATGACTAAACCCTTTAGCTACTAAGCGGGCTTTGTTTCTAACTATTTCCCCTTGGTCATTTAGCTTGTTCCTAAACACCCACATAGTGTCAATAATGGATTTGCCCTCAGGTTTAGGTACTGTTGAGGCAATCAGCCCTTAAATGATTGGAAGATCATGGTTTTGATGTGTGTGGTTGAATATGTTTTAGGTTAGAGTGTTATGTTGTATTTGATGTGTGTGATTGAGTTTGCAGGACTTGGAGAATCACACATGTTGGACATATCCGAGGGACGAGAGCCGAGGGAGGAGAGCTCCAAGGGCAAGCCAGGAAGTGGACTTTAAGGGCACACGTGAAGGGTGGCATGGAGGCAAGCCAAGGGAAGGCTTGCGTGCGCATCCGAGGGATGATAGCCAGAGGAAGAGGACTTCAAGAGGCAAGCTAAGGGAGCAGACCTGAAGGCACACGTGAAGGAGAAGGTCCGGAGTGGCTGGAGCTGAGCTGAGAGGCAGGGCAGTCGACTGCCAAAACCCACAGAAAGTTTTCGGCCTCGGACCAGTCGACTGCCCATGGGCAGTCGACTGGTATACCCCGAAAACTAGCCGTTGGCTAGCAATTAATGCTAGACCAGTCGACTGCCCTTGGGGCAGTCGACTGGTGCGGGGCTGGACAGACTGCGAGTTTGTCCTGTTCACCTATAAAAGGAGCACCTTTTTGCACGAGCACGGTACGGTTCCGTACAGTGTCGAAGTGTTGCTCGTCTGAAGAGTGTTTTCCACTTCCTCTCTTGTATTCTACTGTATTCTGAAAAGAGGAAGATCGACTGTAAAGGTTTCTCCACCTCAAGGAGAGTTTTCGATAGTGAAAAGTGGTGCTCGTGGCGTGGATCCTTGGACTAGTCACCCATCTGGGTGGATACCAAGTAAACGATAAGTGTTAGCATTGTAATTGTTTTCATTTGCATATTATTTCCGCTGCGCTAACAAATTTGTAGAGATCAAAACGACGAAAAAGTGCTATTCACCCCCCCTCTTGCACGCCTAGAGGATCCTTCAGTTGGTATCAGAGCCGGTGCGTTTTGGAAGGACTAACCGTCAACCGGAGAAAATTTAATGACATTTCAAGAGGGATACTCCACCGCACGACCACCTTTCTTCGACGGAAATGATTTCGCTTACTGGAAAGGTAGGTTGCAATACTATCTTATGAATGATATTGAAAACTGGATCAGTGTTGCAGATGGCTTCGAGGCGCCCGTCGATGAAAGAGGAGAACTAACACCGATGAGATCTTGGTCAAAGGAGGTGATGAAGAGGGCGCAATCCAATGCCAAGGCCACCACCACATTGCAGTGTGGGCTCTCGAAGGAGCAACTGAACAAGGTGGGGTCGTTCAAGAGCGCTAAGGAACTGTGGGACAAGTTGGTGGAATTGAACGAGGGGTCAAATGAGTCCAGAAGAGCCAAGAAGGACTTGCTAGTGGCCCAACTACAATCCCTATCCATGAAGAGCAACGAGACCGTCAGCTAGCTACATGGAAGGGTAAAGGAAGTGATAAATGAGCTCCATGTGATTGGAGAGAAGATCGAGAACCGGGACATCGTCAGGTATGTTCTACAAGCCTTCCCGAGAACCACCTTGTGGGCGTCCATGGTTGATGCATACAAGGTATCGAGGGATTTGTCAATTGTTAAATTAGACGACCTTTTCTGTGAATTTGAGCTACACGAGAAAGCTAATGTCTCGGCCAAAGAGAAGGGTATTGCCTTTGTTGCAGAAAAGGAGAAGAAGAAAAGGAAGGAGAAGAAGAAAGTGATCTACTCCTCATCATCAGACTCAGAAGAATCCAGTGCCTCCTTGGATAGCGATCAAGAGGCGTTCATGGTAAGCAAATTTCGTAGAGCTTTTAAAAGTTTATCTAACAAGTCCTATGCTAGGAAAGGGTCCAAAGGTAAGGGTAAGACCAAGGACATCATATGTTACAACTGCCACCAAGAGGGACACATGAAGAACAAGTGCCCCCAATTGAAGAAAAGAGATGACAAGAAGGAGGAGGAGAAGAAAGGGGACAAGAAGAAGTCAAATGGAAAGGAGAAGGGTGCCACCAATCTAAAGGCGACATGGGATGATCCATCATCCTCAGAGGAAGAAGAAGAGCAAGTCTCCCACTTTGCTCTTATGTCACAAGACCACTCAGATTCATCAGATGATGAACGAAGCTCAAGTAGTGAAGATGAGAGCTCCTCCACTTCATCATCAGAGTTAGAAGCTTCGGTAAGTGAGGTATACCACTTACCCTCCTCTACTTTAGTAAAGATAATTTCTAGCACTAACATGGACTTAGCTAAGGCTAGAAGTAAAATTAAGGATCTAAAAGAAGAAATTGTCATGCTTAGAGTAGAATCTACTAAACTTAAAAAATTGCATGCTAGTTCTACTTCTCCACATGCTTTACATGCTGAAACTGAAAATAGGGAACTAAGGAAACAGGTAGATGACCTCACGAAGGCCCTTAGGAAATTTCAAGTAGGATCTAGTAACCTAGATATGATCATCAACAGTCAAAGAGCTGTATATAACAAGGCCGATTTAGGATATAGGCCTAGGACAAAGGAGGTAGCCATTGTCTCACTTACCAGTAGGATTGGTGCATCTAGGAGACTAGGGGCTAGGGAAACCACAAAGAAGGCATGGGTACCTAAGAGATTTCTAAATGATGCTTATGGATCAAAGATATGGGTACCAAAAGAGTATGTTTTCCATGTTGTTTAGGTAAAGGTGAAGGAGGCCTCAACTATATGGATAGTAGATAGTGGATGCTCAAGACACATGACCGAGGATGTGAGCAAATTCACCACTATTAGCTACTTAAGAAAAGGAACGGTCTCCTTTGGAAATAGTGGAAAGTTGAAAATCATTGGTAGGGGCACAATTGAGGTATCTTCCACCATTTCTATACATAAGGTACTTCTAATCAAAGATATGAAGTTCAATTTATTAAGTGTGAGTCAATTATGTGATGTCGGTTTTAGAATTGAATTTCATGCTAGGAAATGTATAATAAGGCATAATGAATCAAATACTATCATATTAGAAGGGTTTAGAGAGGCAAATTTATATTATCTTGATCTTACTTATGCTACTAACAATGTTGCTAAGTGTTTCATGTCCAAAGAAGAAGAAGGATGTTGTGGCACTGGAGACTTGGATATGTCAATATGAGGAGCATTGCAAGAGTGGCCAAGGAAGAGTTGGTGAAGGGGCTACCAATGATCAAGTACGAGAAGACCAAGTTGTGTGATGCATGCCAAGAGGGTAAGCAATCAAAAGCATCACACAAAGGTAAAACCTTAACCACTACTTCTTTACCTTTAGAACTTTTGCATATAGATTTATTTGATTGCCATAGCACTCCTTCACTTGTAGGGAGTAAATATTGCCTAGTCATAGTAGATGATTTTTCTAGGTTTACATGGGTTTATTTCTTGAAACATAAGGATGATACCCTAGAGATCTTTATAGGATTTAGTAAAAGGGTTGAAAACGAAAAACATACCAAAATAAACCGAATTAGGAGTGACCACGGTGGGGAGTTCCAAAACGTAAGTTTCACACAATTTTGTGTTGAAAATGGGTACAAGTATGAATTTTCATGCCCAAGGACTCCTCAACAAAATGGGGTAGTTGAGAGGAGAAACCGAACCCTACAAGGAGCTGCTAGGACTATGCTTAATGCATACTCCCTTCGTAGCTATTTTTGGGCCGAAGCGGTTAACACCGCTTGCTATATTCAAAACCGGGTTTTGGTACATAGGTTCCTAGGAAAAACACCTTTTGAACTATGGAATGGAAGGGTACCACAAGTTCACTATTTTAGGGTCTTTGGATGTAAAGTCTACATCTCAAATACCAAAGACGACCTAAGGAAGTTTGAGTCAAAAGCCGATGAAGGAATTCTAGTAAGGTACTCCTTGACTAGTAGAGGTTATAGAGTTTACAACAAGAGGACAAAAGTGATTGAGGAGTCCTCAAATGTTAAGTTTGATGAAACAACTAGTACCTACCCTAGAAAAGCCTCAATTGATAAGGACATAGAAGAGGTCCAACCCTTTGCCCAAAGAATCCAAGACATACATTTGGAGGGCAATGATCAAGGGGGAGTAAGAAGTACCCTAGAGGATGAGGAAGGAGTAAATGAACCCACAACCTCTAGGCCCTTGAGACATCACCATGATCATCCGATTGACCAAATAGTTGGTGATGTAACTCAAGGAGTAAGGACTAGGTCCTATTTTAGGGATCAAACTAGTCAAATAGCTCTAATCTCCCAATTAGAACCCAAGACCATTGATGAAGCATTGGGCGATGCTGATTGGGTTTTAGCCATGCAAGAAGAGCTAAATCAATTTGAGAGAAGTGAAGTTTAGGAGTTAGTTCCTAGGCCCAATGATTGCACCATTGTAACCACAAGATGGGTCTTTAGGAACAAACAAGATGACCAAGGTAAAATCACTAGGAACAAGGCTAGATTGGTAGCTAGAGGGTTTAACCAAGTTGAGGGACTAGATTATGATGAGATTATGCCCTCGTAGCTAGGTTAGAATCTATTAGAATTCTACTAGCCTATGCCGCTCACATGGGCTTCACACTCCACCAAATGGATGTGAAGTCGGCATTTCTTAATGGGATCATTAAGGAAGAGGTCTATGTAGAGCAACCCCCCGGGTTTGAGGACCCTAACTATCCAAAACACGTGTTCAAATTAAGAAAAGTCTTATATGGATTGAAACAAGCTCCCCGGGCTTGGTATGAAAGGCTTTCTTCATTTTTGGTGTCTAAGGGGTTTAGGAGAGGAACAATTGACCCTACATTGTTCCTAAAATCTAAGGACAAGGACATATTTGTTGCCCAAGTCTATGTAGACGATATCATTTTTGGGTCAACAAATAATGACTTCCTACAAGAATTCATCAAGTGTATGGAAGATGAATTTGAAATGAGTCTTGTAGGAGAGTTGACCTTCTTTTTAGGTCTTCAAGTTAAGCAAACTAATGAAGGTACACATGTCTTTCAAACCAAATATGCTAAGGAGATGTTAAAGAAATTTGGTTTAGAAAATGCTAAGGTAGCATCTACACCCATAGGAACCAATGTGAAAATGGATAGTGACCTTGAAGGGAAAATGGTAGACTCTAAACAATACAGAAGCATGATTGGTAGCCTCCTATACCTAACCGCTAGTAGACCCGACATACTTTTTGCGGTAGGTATGTGTGCTAGGTACCAATCTTGTGCCAAAGAGTCCCATTTGGTTGTAGTTAAGAGGATCCTAAGATATGTGAAAGGTACCCTAAATGTCGGACTCTGGTATCCTAGAACTCCTAGTGTTGATCTAATTGGATACACCGACTCTGATTATGCGGGTTGTAAGCTAGATAGGAAGAGCACTAGTGGAGGGTGTCAATTCCTTGGGTCTTCCTTAGTTAGTTGGAGTAGTAGGAAACAACCATGCGTTGCCCTATCAACAACGGAAGCAGAATATATGGCAATGGGTGGGTGTGTTTCCCAACTCCTTTGGATCATGCACACCTTAGAAGATTATGAGTTACATTACACAAAGGTCAAAGTCTTGTGTGATAATGTAAGTACAATCAATTTGACCAAAAATCCGGTTCACCATTCTAGGACAAAACACATTGAAGTGAAACATCACTTCATTAGAGACCATGTGGCAAGGGGAGACATAGAACTACACTATGTTGAATCAAAGTCAAACCTAGCCGACATCTTTACCAAGCCTCTTCCCGAATCGGAGTTTACATCCTTAAGAAGAGGCCTTGGAATGTGTTTTGTGGAAGTTTAGGATGAACTTGGAGATATTAGATTTGAAAAAGGGTGCTTGATCCATTAGGATAATACATTTGGCTCACTTGTGCTTGTGGCACATTGTTGGACAATTAGAAGTATCAAAATATGAAAACTAGACCAACTATGGGGAAGACAAGTGTTTAATCAATGGACACTTTGCCCAAAGATCATAGTTGGACATTTTAAACCTTTGAAAACCATTTTATGCTTCATATACTTTGCCATGCTTTTGAAAGTTACAAAATTGCAAAATTGGATTAAAAGGGTGATACAAAATGTAGTGGTTTTCAAGGTTTTTGGATTTTTATCAAAAGTCATGCATGTTTGAAATTTCATATGGACTAATATTTTTCCCTGATTGAGTATATCATTTCAAACATGTATGTAAAATTTTACAATTTTTAAAATTTTCTTGAATTTTATGGGAGTTTCTGAAATTCGGCAGAAAAGCTAAAAATTCAGACTGATGGCGTATCAGTCGACTGCCCCATGGGCAGTCGACTGGCACATGTGTTTTTCAGCTACTGTGAGAAATTTCAGAAATCTATTATTCTCACTTTTGATGCCCTAGAGTTGGGCTGCTTGAGGCAATCATTTTGATGGTGTCAAAGGGGGAGAATGGGTGGTTTAAGTTAGAATTTTAACTTGAAATGGATGGTTTAAGGTTTTCCTTCTCACTTAAACCTTGAATGATTAAAAATGGGGAGAAGACATGGATTAAGGGGGAGGTTACCTCTTAGGTTCTGATATGTCTTACATTTTTAAGATTGCTGAGTGTTAAGTGGAAACTTAACTTGGATTAGGATTAAAATTGAAAATGGGAAGAAGACATAGGTTAAGGGGGAGGTTACCTCTTAGGGTTACTATGTCTTATGCTTTTTCAATTGCTATCTTTTGCTATTGTTATTGTGGCTGTTATTTATCTCTAACTTAAACATATTGCCACACATCAAAAAGGGGGAGATTGTTGAGGCAATCGGCCCTTAAATGATTGGAAGATCATGGTTTTGATGTGTGTGGTTGAATATGTTTAAGGTTAGAGTGTTATGTTGTATTTGATGTGTGTGATTGAGTTTGCAGGACTTGGAGAATCACACATGTTGGACATATCCGAGGGACGAGAGCCGAGGGAGGAGAGCTCCAAGGGCAAGCCAGGAAGTGGACTTCAAGGGCACACGTGAAGGGTGGCATGGAGGCAAGCCAAGGGAAGGCTTGCGTGCGCATCCGAGGGATGATAGCCAGAGGAAGAGGACTTCACGAGGCAAGCTAAGGGAGCAGACCTGAAGGCACACGTGAAGGAGAAGGTCTGCAGTGGCTGGAGCTGAGCTGAGAGGCAGGGCAGTCGACTGGCCCTAGGGCAGTTGACTGCCAAAACCCACAGAAAGTTTTCGGCCTCGGACCAGTCGACTGCCCATGGGGCAGTCGATTGGTATACCCCGAAAACTAGCCATTGGCTAGCAATTAATGCTAGACCAGTCGACTGCCCTTGGGGCAGTCGACTGGTGCGGGGCTGGACAGACTGTGAGTTTGTCCTGTTCACCTATAAAAGGAGCACCTTTTTGCACGAGCACGGTACGGTTCCGTACAGTGTCAAAGTGCTGCTCGTCTGAGGATTGTTTTCCACTTCCTCTCTTGTATTCTACTGTATTCTGAAAAGAGGAAGATCGACTGTAAAGGTTTCTCCACCTCAAGGAGAGTTTTCGATAATGAAAAGTGGTGCTCATGGCTTGGATCCTTGGACTAGTCACCCATCTGGGTGGATACCAAGTAAACGATAAGTGTTAGCATTGTAATTGTTTTCATTTGCATATTATTTCCGCTGCGCTAACAAATTTGTAGAGATCAAAACGACAAAAAGTGCTATTCACCCCCCCTCTAGCACGCCTAGACGATCCTTCAGGTACTAGTTCCTAGACATGGTTCCTTTCAAATTGGGCTAACTCCTCTTGCATTGCTATGATCCAATCTGGATCAGGTAAAGCTTCCTCTATAGTCTTAGGTTTAATTTTTGAAATCAGTGCAATCTGACTAAGATTTCTATAGGAAGACCTAGTTCTGACTCCTAAGGTTGGATCACCCACAATTTGATCAGTTGGGTGACTGAGTCTGGGTTTCTTAGTTCTTCTAGAACTTGGTTCAGCCTCAGGTTCGGATGGATGGTTCAGTTCAGTATTTGGTTCAACTACTTAGGTTGGTTCAATTATTGGTTTAATTGGCTCAGTAGTTGGTTCAATTGTTAGTTCATTTAGGGGTTAAATTAGTGGTTCAATAGTTTGTTCATTATCTTCATGATCAGTATTTGATGCATTTGAATCTGGGTTATTAGATTTTGAATTAATTTCCTCATCAAATATTAGATTTGTTGTTTCTTCAATTTTGTTAGTTTATTTATTGTAAACCTTATAGACCCTGCTTGTTGTTGAATATCCTAAGAAGACCCCTAGGATTGACTTAGACTGAAATTTACCTAGGTAATCCTTGGTGTTTAGGATATGGACTTTGCACCCAAAGACCCTTAGATAATGTAGGTTTGGAAGTCTATGGTAGTATAATTCATAGGAAGTTTTATTATGTCGTTTGTTAATTAGGACCCTATTTTGGATATAGCAAGTCGTACTAATTGCTTCTGCCCAAAATTGGTTAGCTAGGTTGAATTCATTGAGCATAGTCCTAGCGGCTTCCTGTAGGGTTCTATTTTTCCGTTTGACTATCCTATCTTGCTGGGGGGTTCTCGGACACGAAAACTCGTGTATATATCCGTTTATTTTATAAAATTCCTCGAACCGTTGATTCTCAAACTCTCCCCTATGATCACTCCTAAGTCTTCTGATTTTGGTATCATTTTGATTTTTAATTAACTTACAAAAATCAATAAATAGGTTTAGGGTTTCATCTTTAGTCTTTAGGAATCTAACCCAAGTAAACCTAGAGTAATCATCGATAATCACTAAGCAGTACCGGTTTCCGCTTAGTGACTTGGCTCCATGTGAATCAAATAAGTCAAGATGTAGGAGCTCAAGTGTGGTTTGAGTTAGGTCTGATTGAATTTGTTTGTGATTAGACCTGGTTTGTTTACCTTGGTTGCATGATTCACATATTATGTTTTCATGGTTTTTGATTTTAGGTATTCCTTTAATTAGGCCATGTTGGGTGATTTTTGAAATTAATCTTAGATTAGTGTGACCTAATCTCCTATGCCAGAGGTTTGATTCTTCTAACTGAGTTAAGAGGCATTTAGGTACTAAGGGTAGGTTTATAGTGTAAACATTATATTTCCTAGTGCCCTTAAGCATGATTTCTGAGTCTTGCAAGTTTCTAATCAGGCAGTTAGAGTTGGTAAAGGTAACTACATAGCCAGTATCACACAATTGACTTATACTAAGCAAGTTAAATTTAAAGTTTTCAACCAAAAATACCTTTTTAATGACAAAATCATATTTGAGTTCAATGTTACCTGACCCAATGACTTTGAGTATAGCATTGCTGTCAAATGCTACTGAGCCTAGGTTTTTGAACTTGAGTTTGGTGAATTTCAATTTGTCCCCAGTCATGTGTCTGGAGCACCCACTATCCAACATCCATTGGTCCAAATCTTTATGTTCCTACACATAAAGAGTTTGTTGATTTGGATCCAATTAGAATCAAGGATAGCCTAAATTGATTTTCACAACCTAGTCTGTCTCACCCAATCTAGAGTTATCAATCACGTTAACCTTATGGGTTTTTGTGAGACGGTTTTAATAGAAGTAAAGAATTTATTTTGAAAAACTATGATTAGTTTTGAAAAGTTAAATTAATTTTGAAAATCCAATTAATTATGCTTTTAAATTTATTTTTGAAAAACAATGGTTGAATCTAAGATTAATTAAAATTTGTGTTAGATTCAAATCTAACAATAGTAAAGTGAATTTGGTTTTCAATAATTGACTTCCAGGTCTTGGCGAGGCACTAGGCCTTCTTTGGCCGTAGCCTTATTAGATCATCAACCCTTTCCTTGACAAAGCCTTTTATTGAAAATCCATTTTCAAGTTACTCCTTGAAAGATTTTAGTCTAACTAGTTTGGGTCTTGGATCGATAGCTTTGGCTAGTTCCGCCAAAATGGCTTCCCTAACATACTATCATCTCACCTCCACCTAATACTATGTTGTTCAAATTTCAGTTAATCGGTTTAGTCCTTAATCTAACCAGTCCTAGGTCTAAGCATGATAAATTGCAGTAAATAAATAAACAAGAAAGCATGCAATTTTACAATAAGAAAAAGAATTTATTTAACTATAAAAATGGTTTTTAAGTTGGCTCCCCCTGGACTAAAGCCGCGGTAATGATTAGGCAAGATATGAATCTTGTCCTTGGGGATCCAATACTAGTTTGGTCCAGCTTGGTTGTTCAAGCAATGTTTGGGTACCCATGCCTGAACTTTGGGTCTAGACTGATTCAGTACAGCATAATATGACCTTTGTCTAGTCTTGGTTCGATACCCTAACCCGGATAGATTTAGAATGGACTTCTGTTTTCCAAGGATCATGTCAAGACCCTTAGAACCCGAAGTGAATTGTTCTAAGGCTGCTCTAAGGTCCTTGACTTGAGTTTTCAAGTAGGAGTTCTCTTTCTCAAGCTTTTCAACTTGAGTAGAGGTTCCTTCTTGGATCTTCTCGGTCAAAGATCTAGAGTCAGCTCCCTCTTTCAGGAGTTTTACTTCCTGTCGGAGGGACTCAACTCGAATTTTGGCTTTCGCCAAGTCACTTGACAAGTAAGCAATTAATTCTTCTAACTCAATTTTAGAATAACCACTTACAGTTATTTTGCCGTCTTCCGAAATCGTGAACTTTCCATCATCCGGCTCCTATTCTGATCCGGTGTCGATATCTTCGGAAGCAGTCAAGGCGAGTAGGTTCGATTGTGGAGCCTCTTCTTCTTCTTCGGATGAAGACTCGTCCCATGTTGCTTGAAGGGCCTTCTTCCTTCTTATCTTCTTGGCTTCTTTCAGATTTGGGCACTCCGATTTGAAGTGTCCCTTTTTGTTGCATTCGAAGCACGTTACGTTGGATTTGGTCTTGGATGGTTCGTTTGGATCATCCTTCTTTCGACTGACTTTTCTTCTGTTGGTCTGATTCTTTAATTCCTTGTAGTAGTCTCGGGCTAGCCGAACAAGCTTGGGTCGATCCCCTTCGCTGTCTTCTGAGTTTGAGTCTGAGTCAGACTCAGGTGCAGGTTGAGGCTTCTTCTTGGCCACCTTTCCTATTTTGCCTACAACAAAAGCAATGCCTTTCTCGGCTAAGGTGCAGTTAGTCTGCACATGTAATTCATGTTCAAAAAATAACTCGTCTAATTTGATTTTGGAAAGATCCCTTGAAACTTTGTACGCATCTACCATAGATGCCCACAAAGTATTTCTCGGGAAAGCGTTAAGGGTATACCTGATCAGGTCACGATTTTCTACCTTGTGACCGATTGTATGTAGACCGTTCATCAACTCTTGGATTCTGGGGAGTTGGGCTGCTGACTCGCCGTCGTTCATTTTGATCGTGTACAACTTGTTTAGCAGTAGGTCCCTCTTGCTGATTCGGGTGTCAGAGGTTCCTTCGTGCAATTCAATTAACTTACCCCAGAGTTCCTTTGCATTGTTGAATGGTCCCACCAGGTTCAGTTCTTCTTTGGTTAGACCGCATTAGAGTGTCTGGGTCGCTTTAGCATCAGCCTCTATTTTCTTTTTCAGCAAGGCATCCCATTCTGTGTAAGGTTGTGCCACTCCTTCAGCATTTTTTGGGATTTCTAGACCAGATTGGATTATCATCCACATGTCCACCTGAGTTTATAGGTGAACTTCCATCCGACTCTTCGAGTAGGACAAGTCCTCCCCACTGAAGAGTGGTGGTCTGGCTGTACTGAAACCCTCTTGCATGGCCATTTAGAAATTCTGAAATAATAACAACAAAAAAATTGTCCCAAGACTTGGTCTTGGATTAGCAGTGCGGGAATAAGATATTTAAAAGAAATTATCGAGTGGTATTGCATCAACCTCGATTAACGATAAAAATTTGATCGAAAAAAACTTTGTAAAAATCTGAAAAACTCCCAAATTGGTGGTTGCAGCAAATTTGAGCTACCCCGCTCTGATACCACTTGTTGGATTGATAGAAACGATAGAGGGGGGGTGAATATCGTTAAAACATTTTCGGACAAGAATAAGAGAAAATACAGCGGAAATAAAACAATCACACAAAGAACACAAGTCTTTTACATGGTTTGGAGTCGTGGTCGGCTTCTACTCCAAGGCCCACGGTCCTTGACCGTTTACTGCGGGCAATTCTATAATCACGCAAAGGTTTACAGATTTTGATACAAGAATATTGTAGTAAATAACAGAATTACACTTTTCGTTACCGACGCCCGATGTGGATCGTACTTCGGAGCAGAGGGTCGATGACGGCGCTGAAATCTCGAGATCGGAGTTTGTCGGAGCAGAGTGCTTGAACGAAAAGCTTGGAAGCGTTAGAAAGTTGTGTTATTGAAGCCTTGGGGTTGAGACCCATTTATAGTCCTCTATCGGGTGCCTGATAGGTCGGGGGCACCTGACACGTGCCCTTCGATTCGGGAAACCTTATCCGCGGGCTCAGTCAGCGCTTATCCTCCCCTCTTGGGCGCCTGATCTTATGGGGGCGCCCGTGACCTCACGGGCGCCTGATCCGCCTTGGTTCAGTGGCTTCACAGCTGGTTTTTGGTTTTTGCCTTCACCCTTGGGCGCCCGTATCCTTACGGGCGCCTAAGCCCTATCGGGCGCCTGACTCCTTTCGGGCGCCTAGGCCCAGTGAAGAACCTTCACTTGCAGACGATCAGTCCTTCGACCCTGCAACTAAGATTAGTCCCAAAAACACAATAAGAAGTGATTACAGCCGTATCTGTCTTGGTTCTGACTTCGGGTCTCCCAAATGGAACCCTAGATCGAACCGACGCCTACTGTTCCCTCGACGGGGAATGCGTCCTCATCTACTCCTCTCAGGAGAGTTTACCTTTTGTCAACCGGCTCCTCCGGTTGGACTTTTGCCTGATCCACCTGACCAGGTCTTCGTGCTCACCTTCCGAGCAGGTCTTCGGTGCCCAGCCCCTTGCCAGGACTTCGTGCCCAGTCCTCGACCAGGACTTCGTGCCCACCTTCCGAGCAGGTCTTCGGTGCCCAACCCCTTGCCAGGACTTCGTGCCCAGTCCTCAACTAGGACTTCGTGGCCACCTTCCGAGCAGGTCTTCGGTGCCCAGCCCCTTGCCAGGACTTTGTGTCCAGTCCTCGACCAGGACTTCGTGCCTAGTGTACCTAGGACTTCTTTCCTGCACACTTAGTAAACACATTAGACAACAATAACATCTTAACTTCTGAACCCTTTGCCATTATCAAAACTCAGGTTTGACTTAGGTCCTGCCTGCACCAACACCGTACACTTCACCCCGAGTAGGCACTTCGTGTTAGGATGTATACTAAAAGCCTAGCTTTTGTATGGACACTTATGTTTTGGAATAAGAATCACATGGTTATTGATTGCATTTTATATTTATTATATGTGTGCATATTGTCCTTTACTTTACATTGTAGATAATATGGTGTGTGGTGCTATACAAAAGATTATGTTATGAGTCCCTTGTAACGTATAAGTAGTGGCTCACAACTGAGATGGTTTTGGATAAACTATTGGGATGGTTGTAGTGTAATTTGATATTGGTATATCTTGACCGTAGAATTACACTAGTAGACTTTGTGTGTATTTAGTAGGACCGATTAGAGGTGCTTCGATTTATACTGACTATATAATCGAATCAAACCTCAGATATTATGGTGTACATGCTCTTAATCCCGATATAAAACGGGCACATGTACTTAATATCTATTTCTTTGATTTAACAATGGGCGAGATTTATTTGTTAAATCAATAGGCCCGGTAAATTGGGAAATAATATTATTTATATGGTGTGTTGTTGATAATAAAAGAAAACTGTGTCCTAATGTATTAGGATGTTGATATCCTCTTGAGGAGCTCATAAAGTTCATCATGTAAATCCTACAGGTGGACTTGGTCCGACATGATGACAAGGTTGAGTGGTACTACTCATGAAGTTAGATATTAATTAATTAAATTGTCTGTAATTTAATTAATTAATGGACATGCGAGATCTTAAACACGGAGAGATTATGTACACATAATATAGTGGAGCCCATATATTATTATAGGGGTTGATGCGGTTGTTCAATGATGACCCCTTAGTAGACTGGGTTATCATTAATGGATCGAGCTTAGGATCCATTAGGAGGGCAAAACCAAACTTCTTCTCATGTCCCCTATTGTAGCCTATATATATACCTCATGAGTCATGAGACCAAGGCATAACAATTAACCTAAGCCTCCCTATTCTCTCCTCTCTTCCTACTCTATCTCCTAGGGTTTTCGGCGCTGCATTGTAAGGAGGAAGGGGTTTGGTGGGGAAGAAGGAAGAGAAGCTCTCCTTTTACTCTTCTCTTCTTCTCTTCCTCTTCTCTCCATTAGGGCGTGCGCTACCATGATCCAAGGAGGGTTGGTCGGCACAAAGAAGAAACTTCTTCTTAGTTTTGGCCGGCGGCACTAGGAGGCAAAGAGGAGGTGGCCGGCTAGGGTTATAGGGAAGAGAAAGTTCTTTCTCTTCTTCCTCTTCTTCTTCCTTTCTTCCTTAGGGCCGGCGTAAAGAAGGAGGTCTTTTTCTTCTTGGTGGTCGGCACAAGTGAGGAAGAAGGAAACTCTTCTCTTTGGTGGTTTGCGTGAGCAAGGAGAATAAGAAGAAGGGCTTTGGTGACTTCGTTTCTTGGAAGACCGTCACCCACACGATGTCCAAGAAGTGGATAGGATATATGATAGCAAATCAAGAGGTAAACAAGAGGTATATTTCTTGTTTCTTGTCTTTGTTTTATTGTATGTTGTTAATTATCATGGACCCCGAAGATAATCACAAAATCCGGCGATCAAATCATCGTCTATTCCACGGCTAATTGATTAGAAGAGTTTGATTGCTTGAACAACAAGTTTATTCGAGCGATCACTAGAATCGATTAGTACGATGATGAAACGGTCATTCCGAAAGGTTCTCTCCATCCGGGTTGTTTCTAATTAATAGAAAATTTTAATCCGGACACATGGAGAGGAATCTAACCGAACGTGAAACCGAAACCAACAATTGGTATCAGAGCCAAGGTTTCCGGTTTTGTGTGTTTTGGATTCGGTTACTTTCATACATTTTTCATATATAATTTTATGCCAACCGGATAATAGTAGGATGTGCGTAGTCTAACTCTTTGGTTGTAGGCATAAGATCCAACAATTATGACTAATGTGTTTGTGTATGATGGTTGTGTTGGGTTTCAGTTGTTCGCGCATGGGAATACTCTCCATGTCCCCGGATTAAAATTTCATTTATTGAAACAATCCGGATGGAGAACAATTACCCAAGCAACCGACTCATCATCATACTAACCGATTCGAGTGACCGCTTGAACAAACTTGTTGTTTAAGCAATCTAACCCGTTTAACCAATTAGCCACGGAATAGACGATGAATGGATCGTTGGTTTTTGTGTTTATCTTCGGGGTCCATGATAATTATCAACATGAAATAAACATACGATAATACAAGATGTAAAGGAACCATAACAAGAAGTTGTACCTCTCGTTTACCTCGCGATCTTCTATCGTATGTCCTACCCCCTTCTTGGACGTCGTGTGGGCGACGATCCTCCAAATAACGAAGCCACCAAACAAAACCCTAGCCTCCTTCTCTTTCTTCTTTCCTTGCACCGAAACCATAAGGTTTCATGTGGTTGCCGCCGACCACTGGAAGAGAGATCTCCTTCCCTCACAGCTTGTGTCGGCAGCCCTAGCACCAAGAAGAAGGTGCGGCAGCCACTTGAAGAGGAAGAGAAGAAGAATAACAAGAAGAAAGATGAACCTTCTCCCTAAACCCTAGTCTTCTTCTTCCTCTTTGATGACGCCGCACCCCACCTACAAGATGGTGTCACATCTCCTCTTCACTTGCTTGTTTCCGCACGCCCAAAAGAGGATGAAGAGACCTCCTCCTTATTGATGCCGCAAGCTACAAAGGTGGAAGATAAGAGAAGAGGATGATGAAGAAGAAGGGTTTCCTCCTCTCCTACTTGTGCCGACCTCTATGGGTCTTCCTTGCCGTCGCCTAACCCTAGGAGAGAGAAGGTAGAAGGGAGAGGAAAAATCAAGGCCTAGGTTATGTTTCATGATGGCTTTATGGGGTATATATAGGCTACAATAGTGACCATGATGAGGAGTTGAGTCTTGACCACCTAATGGATAAAAGTCCGATCCATTATTGATGATCCAATCCACTAAAGGATCATCATTGATCTACCTCACTAACCCCCATATTTAAATATGGGCTCCACCTATTATGTGTACAAATTCTCCCCGTGTTCAAGATCTCGAATGTCTATTAATTAATTAAATTATTGACAATTTAATTAATTAATATCTAACTCCATGAGTAGTACTACTCAACCTTATCATCATGTAGGACCAAGTCTACCTGCAGGATTTTCATGATAAACTTTATGAGATCCTTAAGGGGACATCATCAACCTGATACATCAGGACATTGTTTCCTTCTATAACCAATGACACACCATGTAAATAATATTATTTCCTAATTTACCGGGCCTATCGATTTAATCAATAAATCTCACCCACTAGTAAATCAAAGAAATAGGTATTAAGTACATGTGCCGGTTTTATATCGGGATTAAGAGCATGTACACCATAATATCTGAGGTTTGATTCAATTATATCGTCAGTATAAATTGAATCACCTCTATATTGGTCCTACTTAATACACGCAAAGTGTACTCGTGTAATTCTATGGTCAAGATAAACTAATACCAAATTACACTACAACCATGCCAATGGTTTGTCCAAAACCATCTAGGTTGGAGCCTTTACTTATACTCTAGTAGGGACTGATAACATGATCTTCTGTGTGACACTACACACTATGCTATTTACAATGTAAATCTTGATCTCATAGGGTATTTATAGGGCTAAGGTAGGGACCAAGAGGAGGAGTTGGTTCTTGGCCCACTAATGGATCTAAACCCGATCCATTAATTAAGATCCATTCCACTAAAGGATCTTAATTGAACTTCCTCACCAACCCCCATATTTTCATATGGGCTCCACATATTACGAGTCGTCCATCCCCCCAAGATCTCGAATGCCCATTAATTAATTTAAATTTCTAACAATTCAAATTAATTAACTTCTAGATCCTTGATTAGTACCACTCAACCTTATCATCGAGCCAGATCAAATCCACCAACAGGATTTAGCACCATGAACCTTTTGAGCTCATCAAGGGGGCATCATCATCCCGACTAACCAGGACACGAATTCCGTCAATAATCAATGGCACATCATATTATTAATATTATCTCCCAACTTACCGGGCTTATCGATTTAACAGAATAGATCTCGCCCATTGGTAAATCAAATAAATAATAATTAATAATATATGCCCGTTATTATTTCGGGATTAAGGGATTGTACTCCATAATATAAACTGAGGTCCTATCCAATTATCGAGTCAGTACAAATTGGATAATCTCGGGTTTTGGTCCTGCTCAATGTACTCAAAGCACATTAGTGTAATTCTATGGTCAAGACCAACCATACCTAATTACACTACAACTATTCCGATGGGTTGTCCAATTCCATTTCGGTTGTGAGCCTCTACTTATACTTGGCAGGAAACTGATAACACGATCTTCCATGTGTCGCCACACACCATGTTATCTACAATGTATAGTATTGAACTTCATGCATGTACTAATGTAAACAGGCACCTAGTGTAGTTGTGATTCTCTTTTCATAATAAAGATGTCTATATAAAGAAATTCATGTCTTTCATTATACAGATCTTACAATCTCCCACTTATACTTAAAGACATTACTGCTCTCTCACTGCCATATATCTGACTCTCATATCCTCCACATGTCTATCAAAAGCTCTAGCTGGAAGAGCCTTAGTGAAAGGATCTGCCATGTTGTCCTCTAATGCAATCTTGGCGACAACCACTTCTCCTCGCTTTACGATTTCTCGTATCAGGTGGTACTTGCACTCTATGTGTTTACTCACCTTATAGGCTCGTGGTTCCATCGAGTTTGCAACTGCACCATTGTTATCAAAAAAGATTGTGATAGTTTTGGGCAAACCAGGAATCACATCCAAGTCCATGATGAAGTTCCTGAGCCATATAGCTTCTTTGGCTGCCTCTGAGGCTGCCACATATTCAGCTTCCATGGTAGAGTCTGCCACGCATTTCTGCTTGACACTCCTCCAAACAATAGCTCCACCTCCTAAAGTAAACACAAACCCCGAGGTAGACTTACTCTTGTCCCTATCTGACTGGAAATCTGAGTCTGTGTAACCCACAGGGACTAATTTGTCTGCCCGGTAAACTAGCATATAATCCCTAGTCCGTCTCAGATATTTCAATATATGCTTTACCGTAGTCCAATGTCCCTGTCCAGGGTTGCTTTGATATCTGCTAACCATGCCCACGACAAAACAGATATCAGGTCTCGTGCACAACATAGCATACATAAGGCTTCCTACTGCCGATGCATAAGGAACCGCCTTCATTTCCTCTATCTCCTTTGATCTTTTCGGACACATCTCCTTGGATAGAGGAACTCCATGCCTGAAGGGTAGGAAACCCTTCTTCGAGTTTTCCATGCTAAAACGAGACAGGACAGTGTCAACATATGAAGCTTGGGATAAGCACAACATTCTTTTCTGGCGATCCCTTATAACCTTGATCCCAAGGATGTGTCCCGCTTCTCCCAAGTCCTTTATATCAAACTGCATTGATAGCCAAACTCTTACGTCTGATAACACTTTGACATTGTTGTCAATTAACAAAATGTCATCTACGTAAAGTACAAGAAACACCACTACGTTTCCGTCACATCTTTTGTATACACATGACTCATCCAGGCTTTGAGAAAATCCATATGACTGGATTACTTCATCAAAGCGGATGTTCCAATATCTTGAAGCTTGCTTTAATCCATAGATGGATCGATTAAGCTTGCACACTAGATGCTCTTTGCCCTTTTCAATGAACCCTTCTGGTTGCTTCATGTAGATGGTTTCCTCAAGACTTCCGTTAAGGAAAGCCGTCTTGACATCCATTTATCATACCTCATAGTCCATATGAGCTGCAATAGATAAGAGAATCCGGATCAACTTAAGCATGGCTACCGGCAAAAAGATCTCCTCATAATCGATACCCTCATTCTGAGTGTACCCTTTCGCAACAAGCCTTGCTTTGAAGGTCTCAACCTTCCCGTCTGATCCTCTCTTTCTCTTGTAGACCCACTTGCATCCAATGGCTTTTACACCATTGGGTGGTTCTACTAGCTCCCAAACATGGTTAGAATTCATTGATTTTATCTCAGAGTTCATTGCACTTTGCCAAGAATCTGCAGCCTTATCTTGGAGGGCCTCGTCATAGGTCCAGGGATCCGGTTCATGTTTACCAAAGACCAAGTCCGAAGACTCTCCCAAAAACATGAACCTTTCAAGCTGTCTCACAACCCTCCCACTGCGACGAGGTACTACCTGTGTTTCCTCAGTGACATGCGGTGCAGTGACTTGTGGTGTGTCTTCTTGTATAATTGGTCCTAAGGTCGGAACTTCCCCTCTTAACTCTTCAAGCACTAGTCTACTCTTTGGCTTATGGTTCATCACATAGTTCTCTTCCAAGAATCTTACATTTGTGCTAACAATTACATTCTAATCCTTAGGACTATAGAACAGACCACCCTTCGTTCCTCTAAGATAGCCTACGAACAGACGTACCTCCATAGGATATTCCAACTTATCAGTATCTCCCTTCAGCACATGTGCTGGACTACCCCAAATCCGAACATGTCCTAGACTGGGCTTGCGCCCAATCCACAGTTCTATGGGAGTATGAGGGACTGACTTAGATGAGACCAAGTTTAGTATGTACGCTGCCATTTCCAAAGCATATCCCTAGAACGAATCAGGTAGGTCTGAATAACTCATCATTGACCTAACCATTCCCATAAGAGTCCTATTCCTTCTTTCTGCAACTCTGTTCTGTTAGGGTGTACCAGGTGCAGTTAGCTGGGACTGAATCCCAGCGTCTGATAGGTAGGTCCTAAACTCTCCAAAGAGATACTCGCCACCACGATCAGTGTCTTGATACTTTTACCTCAATGTTTCTCCACATCAGCCTTGAATTCTTTGAACTTTTCAAAGCATTCAGACTTACGGCGCATCAGGTAAATGTACCCATACCTTGAATAATCGTCAATGAAAGTGACGAAATATTCAAAGTCTCCTCTAGCCTGGATTGACATAGGACCACACAAATCAGAATGAATCAGTTCGAGCTCATCTTTGGCCCTATACACCTTGGCCTTGAAAAGCCTCTTGGTTATCTTACCTTCCAAGCAAGACTCACAGGTCGGGAGATCCTCCACCACCAATGAACCCAAGCGCCTATCGGCTATCAACCTCTGAATCCTACTAAGATTGATATGACTAAGCCTAAGGTGCCAAAGATATGTCTGATTCATCTTAGAAGGCCCCTTTCTCTTATTCAAGTTAGATAATGAGTTATTTACTTCAGTGTGCATCGTGGGAGTCTTTGGTTCTAGAGTATCCAGATTGCCAACCATTGTACTCGAACAGACAATCTCTCTATTTCTTTTAATAATAACTTTATTATTAAAAGCAACAAAATATTCATCCTTTATTAACTTAGAAATCGAAATTAAATTCTTTCTAAACGAGGGTACAAAAAGACAATCTCTCAGAACTAATACTTTATTTCTCACAAAAGATAAATAGAAAACTCCCACTGCAACTGCTGCCACTTTTGTAGCATCGCCCATGTAGACCACGATTTCTTCATCCGCTAGCCGTCGGGTTTCCTGGAACCCCTGCAGAGTATTGCAGGCATGGTCAGTGGCTCTCGTATCTACACACCAGGTACTGGTAGATAGCACCACTAAACATGTTTCAACAACTAAGGCTGAAGAAATACCTTTGCTTTGACGACGGGGACGGTCCGCCTTCTAGTGCCCAGTTTGCTTGCACGTGAAGCACTTGCCTTTCGGCTTCTTCACGCCAGTCCGGGGCCCTTGCGATGCTCCTGCCTTCTTGAACCCTCCTCATTTCTTCTTCTTCCGGCCTTTTAGCTTAGAAGAAGAAACCCTTTGAGTCACTAAGGCCTGTGAGTTCTGACAAAAGAGGGTCTCTGCCACCTGGAGTTCTCCTAGCAGTTCACCCAACGTATAATCCCTTTTGTTTATATTATAGTTAAGCCTGAACTGCTCAAAACTACTTGGCAGAGACTAGAGTATAATATATATATCGACCTCAGATTCCCCGTCGATTTGTGCTCCCAGTACCTCAATCTCATTGAGGTGAGCCATCATCTTTAGGACATGATCCCTTACGGGTGTCCCTTCGACCATAGTGGTCGTCATCAAACTCTTCATCGCAGTCTGCCTAGCAGCTTGACCTTGGTGCCCGAAGAGATCTTTGAGGTTTAGCATCATGTCACTAGCAGTGGCCATGGCCTGATGCTGATGTTGCAACACATTCGACATAGATGCCAGAATGTAGCACCGCGTCATCTCATCTGTCTTTTTCCACTTCTTGTAACGCTCTCTCAACTCTCCACCAGAGTCCTCTCAAGGTCTTTTCGGACATTCCTCGAAGAGTACAAATTTGTACTCCACAGCAGTGAGGACAATGTCAAGATTCCTCTTCCAGTCTATGTAGTTTGGGCCAGTATGTTTATTGTCCTTAAGAATTGTTGCTAGAGGGGTAAAGGTCATTATGAAAAACCTGAGAATCACAACATACACTACTTTAGAAATCGAAAATAAATTGATTCCTCAAAATAATTAATTTTTGAAATCAACCAACACCCTTATACACCGAGAAATCTGCATGCCACGATGGTGTGGACGTATACGAATCCCTACATTTGTAAGAGGAGGTTTTACCCATCAATCTTACTATCTTGTCAACCTAACTTCTTGACAAGTAAGATAGATAGTTGATTCACATCGGCTCTGCGAAATAATAGTAGTGACTCCGATGGGGAGGATATCATTATTCGCATCTAAGTGTGCACCATAACACGACACTAAGAAAATTATTTTCGATTATGTGCTTTCCGATGGAGAAGTACACACGCTCATTAATCATTTTCTATAGTCTTTTTTGACCGAGTGATACATAGAACAAGTCCATCCGATGGGTAGGAAGGCACTCAGAGCTGACGCGCAGACTTGTTCGCATCACTTATCGAATTGTAATGGAAGCCATAGTGTTGGATCGGAGAAAATCGATAGAGGGGGGTGAATATCGATCTAGAAATTTTTCGGAATAGTAGAGTGATTACGCAGCGGAAAACAATAAAATAATCGCTAACACAAGTTTCTTTTTACTTGGTTCGGAGTCACGGTCGGCTCCTACTCCAAGGCACACGGTCCTTGTGTTAGTAATATGAGAGAAGTGTCCTAAGGCAATCGCCTTATGATTGTAATCATTTACTTTAATAAATGAATATTCACTATTTGAGTATACATGTTCATGTATTTGATTGAGATCTTAAACTCATTTACTGAATGTCCGCAATACAATTCACAGCATGAGAGAATTTGTGATGAATTCACAACTAATGATTATCTCTACATGTGCAATTGTGAAGTATTGAAATTGTCCCTAGTCGATGAATTGATAAATACGGGCACTATCAATTCTGTTGAGACTGGCATGGGTTATTCTCTAATCAGCTGATTCTCACTGGCTGGTGACATTGGGATGTCCGGAGATAAACATGAATGCTAGTTAAGGGAACTAGTTCATTGGAGTGACTAGTTGTAAGACTTCATATGGTAATCTACATATAGATATGTCAATGAAGTTCTTACTGCAGCTTAAGTGCGATGTTCCTATGACTTGCGGTGTTCAAGTCATCTTGGTCATGAAGACTTATACTTTGACATCTTAAGCAAGCATCTCCAAGGAGGTGTGGACCCAGGATGGTTGGGTATAAGCCGATGTGCCCGAAGATGTTTGAACAGCCTATAAAGGATTCACCACTCCTTGCGAGGGGATGTATACCCAAGGCCTATCGTCGGATTGTTACTCGAAGCCTCTGGCCAGAGCATGACATGTTCAGAGTATGAATCTCTTAAATACATGAGAGTAATTAGAATCCGTAGGACGAGAGAACGTTACTTGGGCTAGGTGTGACGTAGTCAGCCTAGTGGGGACTGACACACATAGACCATGTCCTGAACCAAGTGGGTATAAGATGGTGAAGGGAATGAGGCACGATTCATTAAAGCTGCTGAAGGGTTTCAGAATAGTTTCTGAGGTCAACCGTTGATCTTTCGATTAATTGGGGATCATGATGTACTACTAGGTGTCACTCGTGATCGTTTTATAATTGGTTAATTATAGACGGCCAACATAAATCGAAAGCCTATTTAGTCACACGCACTACAAGTAGTCCGAGGATTTAAAACAAGTTGAAAATTGGATTTTTCGATCAAGAGAGATAAGTCGAATCTGAATTTTTCAGAGACGCATCGGAAGCATAAAATGGCTAAGTCTTTTGAAGACTTATTGAACGAATTAAATGAGTTTAATTCGTGAGATCGTGGCTTGGGTTTGGCCGGCCAAAGAGGGTCCCCACCCTCTTTGTTTGGCCGGCCACAATAAGAGGGAAGAACCAAATTGTTTGGTTCAAATTTATAAAATAAACCGCGCGTGGTTTGTCTTATAAAATTATGAATTAAGAAATTTGTATAAAGAAATTTGTATAAAGAAATTTATATAAAGAGATTTATTTATCATGGAAATTAAAATAAACCTTGGAATGGTTTATTTTATTTTATAAAATTAATAATGGATTGATTTACCATGATAAAGAAATTTATATAAAGAAATTTCTTTCCATAATAAAAGGGGAGACATGGTTGTTTTTATTATAAATTAAGTTATAATAAATACTTGGCATAATGGAATAATTCATAGAAAAATTTATAAGATAAATTTCTTATGAAAAATTTATTCCGTTAAGAGGAGACTTGGCGATTAAGAGGCTACTATATAAAGGTACCAAGACAAGGTTTGGAAATTAATCCAAGAGATCAAGGATTCTTGCCTAGCCTCTCTCCCTCTCCTTCTCTCCCTCTCCCTCTTCTAGTGCCGCCGGCCCTAGAGTCCTCCCCCTTTGCTGTGAGCTTCCACCACCAAGAAGAAGCCGAAGAAGAAGAAGAAGCGGGCGCGACTCCTTCCTTCCTCCCGGAATGTTGATTCCGTTCATCGTTTGGTGGTTAGTTTTTCATCTCTCTCTTGGTATTCTTGTCGTGCCTTTGGAGAATCTAGTAGTTCCTGTCGCACGAAACTCGTGGTTTTGCGAAGTCATCCCGAAGAAAACCCAGCATGGATGCGAATAGAGGCGGAGCTTCCAAGGGACGCTACGGTTGGATCTCGTCCCTTTCTACGAGTTACGCGAGGTATTAAGTAAATTAGTTTACTTTCTACAAAATTTTAAATGTATGATCAATTCTCCACAACATAAGGTTGCATGCTAGATACGTGGTTAAAATAATTTGAGAAATTATTTATGCTAAACCTTCCGCTGTACGTAATTAAATTTTAAAATTACGAACCCGTATCCATGTCAACATGCACCCAGTCCCAACAGAGGTATCAGAGCCGGTTAGTGTACGACATAATCATATAATTGTTTTGCGGAAAACTTTGTCGTGATCTCAATTTTGGAAAATTTTCCAATTACGGAAACTTTCCAATTATGATAAATTTTAGATTTAGGAATTTCAAAGTTTGGAAATCCTCATGAAATTTCACAAACTTTTGAAATATCCTAGTTTCTGAAATTTTATGATAATTGTGAAAACTTCTCATTTTTGAAAACTTTCCAATTTTGGAAATTTCCTATTTTGGAAATTTTCCAATTTTGAAAATATGTAAGTTTTCTTTGTACCAGAAACTTACAATTATTCTGAAAACCTATTATGAAATCTCGCAATTTTGGGCACTTTCTTTCAAGAAAGTCTAGACAAATTATGGATTATTAATTGACAATTAAATTTGAATTGGTTTTAAATTATTAACAAAATTCTTTATTTTGGATTGAGCCTCGGGGAGCCGTCCGATTTAAAGTTAGTTGTTGTAATTTAATTTCCCATTTTGAATAAAATTGTCATGTTTAACTTGTTTACACCTCGGGGAGCGGACCAAATTAGATTTATAACAAATTTCTTTTTTTTGGGTATCTGAGCCTCGGGGAGCCACCCAAAGAAAATAATTTGTTGAAATTAATAAATCCATAAATAAAATATATAATCAAATCTTGGAAATTTTGAGGTGATTCTCAAACGATAATTTACTTATTTGATTTAAGAGGTGATTCTCTTACTTATTGTTGTCTCCAAAATTAATTAGGAAAATGGTTTCCTATAGAGTTTTCTTAAATAAGATTTTCATGAAAATAATATGTGGTTGAATTAAGGGAATCTGTCTCTTAATTTAATAAGATTTGATTTAGAGAAATCAAATTTTTAAACATATTATTTCCGAAATTGATTATGACAATTTAAGAAATTGTTTTCCAAAATAATTCCTTGAATAAAGTATGAAATTAGAATTAGGAAATCCGGTTCCTAATTCAATTAATGAGACTTGATAAATTAAGTCACATACATACTTTATTAAGGAAATCGTTAGTACATGACATAATTATATGTCATGAATGTGCTTAGAAAAGAAAGGATGAGACTCAAAATCCCTTACAAAATATTAAGGCCAACACCTTCCATTAATATGGTTAGAACCGGAGTTTTGTTTCTCGTTTGGGTTGATGGACACATTCATGCCCGGCTTGAACCTCAACATGTTCAAACCATGGAATTAGTTTATGATTAATATAGTTGGAGTCAGAGGTCAATCCTTAGTTTTGGTTGTTGGACACATCCAAGTCTGACTAAACGGTTGAATGAGCTCCAACCATATTAAACTATTTCTTGATTAATGGGTCAGTCTTAAGCTCGGAGCATCGATTTGTTGTGCCACAGCCAAGGTTGATGTAAAGAGAGGTGCAGTTGGGTGCTATGTATAATGTTGCATACTTGTTAATGAGTTAACAACCCAATGATTTATGCAAACATTCAATTAGCTGATAGCATAAAGTGATAGTTACATATATGTGATATGTAATCGGTATAATTACCTACCTTCATAGCTAAGAATAACTTGATGGCCACAGCCATGGTTGTTCTTATCTATGGTTGGATATCAACCTATTTGGAGATGTTCCTACGATCTCCCGAATTGATAAAAAGGGTTATTCAATTCGAAAAATTAAATAGGATTTAATTAATGTATGTTGATGCATTCTTTATCATTCTTCTCACATAAGCTCAATTTGTATTTCTAGGATAATCACTCGATCATGTCTTCTCTAAATTTGCTTTCCATTTTGGACACCAATAAGCTGACTGGGCCAAACTTCATGGACTGGCTTCGAAACCTGAGGATAATCCTCAAGGCAGAGAAGCTTGCTTATGTCCTTGAAAATCAACTTCCCAACCGTCCTCCAGAAAATGAAACTCCAGACCAGTTAGTGGCCTATCAGAAACATGTAAACGATTCTGAACTTGCGAGTTGCATCATGCTAGCCGCTATGGTACCTGAGCTGCAAAAGCAGCATGAGCATATGGATGCTTATACCATCATCTTCCATCTTCATGAGCTATTTGACGAGCAGGCAAGATCCGAAAGGTTCGAGGTCTCCAGACTCCTCTTCACCTCTAAGATGTAGGAAGACACTTCTGTCTCACAGTTTGTGTTGAAGATGGTGGGGTACATTGAGCGACTGAGCACACTCGATTTTGCAATGGATCATGAACTAAGTATTGACTTAATTTTGCATTGTTTGCCCAAAAGTTATTCACAATTTGTGATGAACTATTGGATGAACAAACTGGAGACTACCATTCCTGAGTTGCTCAACCTGCTGAAGACTATAGAGCCTTCTGTGAAGCAGGATCAAAAGACGGTACTGTTAGTTGGTTCCTCGAAGAAAGGTTTTAAGAGGAAGGCCAAAGAACAGAATAAAGGAAAGAAGAAAAAGGCTAAAAAGACTGAAAAGACACCAAAAGGCACTTGCCATCACTGTGGCAAGGAGGGTCATTGGCGAAGAAACTGCAAGGTTTATCTTGAGTCCTTGAAGAAAAAGGCATCCGATGCCCCATCCTCTTTAGGTATCTTCGTTATTGAATGTCACTCTATACCTCAACCACCTGGGTACTTGATACTGGGTGTAGCTCACATATATGTAATGACATACAGGGGCTAAGGAATAGGAGAAGACTCATCAAGGGAGAAGCGAATTTGCGAGTTGGAAATGGAGCAAAGATTGCTGTTTGTTGCCATCGGAACATATTTGCTAAAGCTCCCTGCTGGACGTGTCTTAGAATTGGATAATTGTTATTTTGTTCCTTCGTTAATAAAGAACATTGTATCTATTTCATGTTTGAATGAAAAGGGTTATCATTTAACTTTTAGTAACAATTGTTGTTACATAACTTTAAATGGTGTTCTTTATGGGACCGGAACTTTGTGCAATGGTATCTACACGTTAGATTTATCCGGTGACATTTTCAATATCGAAGTTAGCAACAAACGTGCTCGAATAGATAATCGAATAGACTCCTATACGTGGCATTGTCGTCTTGGCCATGTAAGTAAGAAACGCATGACCAAATTACACCGATGTGGAATTTTGGAATCATTTGAACCCGGTTCATTTGATACATGCGAATCATGCTTGAAAGGCAAGATGACCAAATTACCCTTTTCCGGAAAAGGTAATCCAGTGGGAGAATTGCTTGGTCTAATACATACTGATGTATGTGGACCAATGTCAACTCTTGCACAAGGAGGCTATAGCTACTTCATTACCTTTATCGATGATCACTCACGATTCGGGTATGTGTTCTTGATGAAACACAAATCTGAAGCTTTTGAGAAATTCAAAGAGTTCAGAAATGAAGTAGAGAAACAGCTTGGTAAAAGTATTAAGATACTTCGATCCGATCGGGGTGGTGAATACTTAAGTCAAGAGTTTCAAGAATATCTTAGAGACAATGGGATATTGTCTCAATGGACTCTGCCATATACACCACAGCATAATGGTGTATCTGAGAGGCGTAACCGAACCTTGATGGACATGGTTAGATCTATGATGAATCATGCAACTCTTCCAAAATCCTTTTGGGGCTATGCGCTTAAGAAAACTGTTTACATACTAAACAGAGTCCCGACCAAGGTAGTCTCTACTACTCCATATGAGACGTGGAATAGTAAGAAACCTCATTTATCTCACCTAAAGATATGGGCTTGTCCTGCTTATGTATCATATGCTCTGAACGTCACGAACAGATACCAGTCTGATCCAGGAATGGATCATTGGGCGGCTATCAAGACAATCCTTAAGTACATAAGAAGAACTAAGGATGTGTTCCTAAAATATGGAGAAGGAGATATGGTAATACGTGGGTATACAGATGCCAGTTTTCCAGATAGATAAGGATGACTCCAAATCTCAGTCTGGATACGTATTTACTTTGAATGGAGGTGCAATAAGTTGGAAGAGTTCCAAGCAAGACACTGTAGCGGATTCTACCACGGAAGCGGAATATATTGCGGCTTCGGAAGCAGCAAAAAAGCAGTCTGGATCAAGAAGTTTGTCTCGAAACTTGGTGTGGTTCCAACCATTGATGAAGCAATACCGGTTTACTGCGACAACAATGGAGCTAGTGCACAAGCAAAGGAACCAAGTTCTCATCAGCGATCCAAACACGTGCTTCGCCGCTATTATCTGATCAGAGAGATTATAAGTAGGAATGATATACAAATTGAGAAATTCCCACTGAAAGGAATTTAGCGGATCCTTTAACTAAGGCCTTGCCTCAAAGCAAGTTTGAGGGTCATGTTAGAGCCTGTGGTATTGGATACCGTAGCGATTGGCATTAGGCCAAGTGGGAGTTTGTTAGTAGTATGAGAGAAGTGTCCTAAGGCAATCGCCTTATGATTGTAATCATTTACTTTAATAAATGAATATTCACTATTTGAGTATACATGTTCGTGTATTTGATTGAGATCTTAAACTCATTTACAGAATGTCCGCAATACAATTCACAGCATGAGAGAATTTGTGATGAATTCACAACTAGTGATTATCTCTACATGTGCAATTGTGAAGTATTGAAATTGTCCCTAGTCGATGAATTGATAAATACGGACACTATCAATTCTATTGAGACTAGCATGGGTTATTCTCTAATCAGCTGATTCTCACTGGCTGGTGACATTGGGATGTCCGGAGATAAACATGAATGCTAGTTAAGGGAACTAGTTTATTGGAGTGACTAGCTGTAAGACTTCATATGGTAATCTACATAAGGATATGTCAATGAAGTTCTTACTGCAGCTTAAGTGCGATGTTCCTTTGACTTGCGGTGTTCAAGTCATCTTGGTCATGAAGACTTATACTTTGACATCTTAAGCAAGCATCTCCAAGGAGGTGTGGACCCAGGATGGTTGGGTATAAGCCGAAATGCCCGAAGATGTTTGAACAGCCTACAAAGGATTCACCACTCCTTGCGAGGGGATGTATACCCAAGGCCTATCGTCAGATTGTTACTCGAAGCCTCTGGCTAGAGCATGACATGTTCAGAGTATGAATCTCTTAAATATATGAGAGTAATTAGAATCCGTAGTACGAGTGAACGTTACTTGGGCTAGGTGTGAAGTAGTCAGCCTAGTGGGGACTGACACACATAGACCATATCCTGAACCAAGTGGGTATAAGATGGTGAAGGGAATGAGGCACGATTCATTAAAGCTGCTGAAGGGTTTCAGAATAGTTTCTGAGGTCAACCGTTGATCTTTCGATTAATTGGGGATCATGATGTACTACTAGGTGCCACTCATGATCGTTTTATAATTGGTTAATTATAGATGGCAAACATAAATCGAAAGCCTATTTTGTCACACGCACTACGAGTAGTCCGAGGGATTTAAAACGAGTTGAAAATTGGATTTTCCGATCAAGAGAGATAAGTCGAATCTGAATTTTTCAGAGACGCATCGGAAGCATAAAATGGTTAAGTCTTTTGAAGACTTATTGAACGAATTAAATGAGTTTAATTCGTGAGATCGTGGCTTGGGTTTGGCCGGCCAAAGAGGGTCCCCACCCTCTTTGTTTGGCCGGCCACAATAAGAGGGAAGAACCAAATTGTTTGGTTCAAATTTATAAAATAAACCGCGCGTGGTTTGTCTTATAAAATTATGGATAAAGAAATTTGTATAAAGAAATTTATATAAAGAAATTTATATAAAGAGATTTATTTATCATGGAAATTAAAATAAACCTTGGAATGATTTATTTTATTTTATAAAATCAATAATGGATTGATTTACCATGATAAAGAAATTTATATAAAGAAATTTCTTTCCATAATAAAAGGGGAGACATGGTTGTTTTTATTATAAATTAAGTTATAATAAAAACTTGGCATAATAGAATAATTCATAGAAGAATTTATAAGATAAATTTCTTATGAAAAATGTATTCCGTTAAGAGGAGACTTGGCGATTAAGAGGCTACTATATAAAGGTACCAATGCAAGGCTTGGAAATTAATCCAAGAGATCAAGGATTCTTACCTAGCCTCTCTCCCTCTCCTTCTCTCCCTCTCCCTCTTCTAGTGCCGCCGGCCCTATAGCCCTCCCCCTTTGCCGTGAGCTTCCACCACCAAGAAGAAGCCGAAGAAGAAGAAGAAGCGGGCGCGACTCCTTCCTTCCTCCCGGAATCTTGATTCTGTTCTTCGTTTGGTGGTTAGTTTTTCATCTCTCTCTTGGTATTCTTGTCGTGCCTTTGGAGAATCTAGTAGTTCTTGTCAGCACGAAACTCGTGGCTTTGCGAAGTCATCCCGAAAAAACCTGGCATGGACGCGAATAGAGGCGGAGCTTCCAAGGGACGCTACGGTTGGATCTCGTCCCTTTCTACGAGTTACGCGAGGTATTATGTAAATTAGTTTACTTTTTGCAAAATTTTAAATGTATGATCATGTCTCCACAACATAAGGTTGCATGCTAGATACGTGGTTAAAATAATTTGAGAAATTATTTATGCTAAACCTTCCGCTGCACGTAATTAAATTTTAAAATTACGAACCCGTATCCATGTCAACATGCACCCAGTCCCAACACCTTGACCGTTTACGTCTGACAATTCTATATTTGTAAAAATCTTTTACAGGTTCAAGTACAGATATAGAATTGAAATTTGAAAGTACAACACATTTTGTAAATTAAAAGTTATCGACGCCTGAGGTGGATGAAGTTTGGAGTAGCGGGTCGTCGTCGGTGCTAGAATCGCAAAGGCAGAGCTTGTCGGAGCGTAGCGCTTGAACGAAAGTGTTGGGAGCGATGTAAGCGAGATTGTTTGAAGCCTTGGGGGTGAACCCCTATTTATGGCAGCCATAGGGGCACCTGTATTGATGGGGGCGCCTGACATGTGGCCTCTCCTGTGCGAACTCCAATCCGTAGGCTCGGTCAGCGCTTTATTAGTGATATGAGAGAAGTGTGTAACGACCCGGCCCATTTGGCGGCCCATTCGGCGACCCCTTATTTTTCTGTGGGTCGTCGACCGTCGACCATGTCGTTACCATACTAGGTCTTCCCACCGACCAGGCGGTGGGAAGACCTAGTATGGTAACAACACGGTCGACGGTCGCTTTTTATTGTAACGACCCGACCCATTTGGCGGCCCATTTGGCGACCCCTTATTTTTCTGTGGGTCGTCGACCGTCGACCGTGTCGTTACCATACTAGGTCTTCCCACCGCCTGGTCGGTGGATTTTTGCCTTCCCAGGATTCAAACCCTAGACCCAGGCTTAAGTCTAGTTCTTTATGAATCCTGGTAACCAATTTTTGCCGCTATCATCTGATCAGAGAGATTATAAGTAGGAATGATATACAAATTGAGAAAATTCCCACTGAAAGGAATTTAGCGGATCCTTTAACTAAGGTCTTGCCTCAATGTAAGTTTGAGGGTCATGTTAGAGCCTGTGGTATTGGGTACCGTAGCGATTGGCATTAGGCCAAGTGGGAGTTTGTTAGTGATATGAGAAAATTGTCCTAAGGCAATCACCTTATGATTGTAATCATTTATTTTAATAAATGAATATTCACTATTTGAGTATACATGTTTGTGTATTTGATTGAGATCTTAAACTCATTTACTGAATGTCCGCAATACAATTCACAGCATGAGAGAATTTGTGATGAATTCACAACTAGTGATTATCTGTACATGTGCAATTGTGAAGTATTGAAATTGTCCCTAGTCGATGAATTGATAAATACAGACACTATCAATTCTGTTGAGACTAGCATGGGTTATTCTCTAATCAGCTGATTCTCACTGGCTGGTGACATTGAGATGTCCGGAGATAAACATGAATGCTAGTTAAGGGAATTAGTTCATTAGAGTGACTGGCAGTAAAACTTCATATGATAGTCTACATATAGATATGTCAGTGAAGTTCTTACTGCAGCTTAAGTGCGATGTTCCTTTGACTTGCGGTGTTCAAGTCATCTTGGTCATGGAGACTTATACTTTGACATCTTAAGCAAGCGTCTCCAAGGAGGTGTGGACCCAGGATGATTGGGTATAAGCCGAAGTGCCCGAAGATGTTTGAACAGCCTACAAAGGATTCACCACTCCTTGCGAGGAGATGTATACCCGAGGCCTATTGTCGGATTGTTACTCGAAGCCTCTGGCCAGAGCATGACATGTTCAGAGTATGAATCTCTTAAATACATGAGAGTAATTAAAATCTGTAGGACGAGAAAACGTTACTTGCGCTAGGTGTGACGTAGTGAGCCTAGTGGGGACTGACACACATAGACCATGTCCTGAACCAAGTGGGTATAAGATGGTGAAGGGAATGGGGCACGATTCATTATAGCTGCTGAAGGGTTTCAGAATTGTTTCTGAGGTCAACCGTTGATCTTTCGATTAATTGGGGATCATGATGTACTACTAGGTGTCACTCATGATCGTTCTATAATTGATTAATTATAGATGACCAACATAAATCGAAAACCTATTTAGTCACATGCACTACGAGTAATCCGAGGGATTTAAAACGAGTTGAAAGTTGGATTTTCCAATCAAGAGAGATTAGGTTTGGTTGAGCCAAACGATAAGTCGAATCTGAATTTTTCAGAGACGCATCGGAAGCGTAAAATGGCTAAGTCTTTTGAAGACATAATAGATGAATTAAATAAGTTTAATTCATTGGGGTGTGGCTTGGATGGGCCGGCCAAAGAGGGCCTCCATCCTCTTTGCTTGGCCGGCCACAACAAAGGGACGAACCAAGTTTTTGGTTCAATTTATAAAATAAACCAAGTGTGGTTTGTTTTATAAAATTATGGATGATATAAATTTTTATATAATAAACCAAGGTTTGGTTTATTTTTCATGGAAATTAAAATGAACCATGGATTGGTTTATTTTATAAAATCAATCATGTATTGATTTACCATGATAAGAAAATTTATTCCATAGAGAGAAGAGACTTGATTGATTTTTTATCATAAATTAAAATATGATTTTAACCAAGATATAAAATCAAACTTGGCATGATGGAATAAGTTATTCCATATTTGAGAGGCTTGATGGTTGAGAGGCCACTATATAAAGGACTCAAGGCAAGGCTTGGGTGATAATCGAAGAGATGAAGGCATATGCTCTCTCCCTCTCTTTCTCTCCTTCTCTTCTCCCCTTCTTGCCGTGCACCAACCAACCCCAAGAAGGAGCACCAGCCGGCCGCCCTGCCCTTTCCCTGCCACCACCACCTGCTGCCGGAGAAGGAAGCTCCGGCCATCTCTTGGCCGGATGAAGGTGCTGCCGGAATTAGAGTTTGCCGCAAGGATCCTTTTGCCACAATCCTCTTCTTTTGCTTCACCGGAATTTTGATTCCGACCATCCTTTTGTGGTTAGTCTTCTGACTTCTCTCTTGGGTTTTTCTTGTCACGTTCTCGGAGAATCTAGTAGTTCTTGAGAACACGAAACTCGTGGCTTTGCGAAGTCATCCCGAAGATGCTCGGCGTGGACGCGAATAGAGGCGGAGCTTCCAAGGGACGCTTACGATTGGATCTCGTCCCTTCCTTCGAGTTACGCGAGGTAATACGTAAATTAGTTTACATTTCTACAAAATTTTAAATATATGATCATGTCTACACAAGATAAAATTGCATGCTTAGATGTGTGGTTAAATAATTTGAGAAATTATTTATGCTAAACCTTCCGCTGCACGTAATTAATTTTTAAAATTACGAACCCGCATCCATGTCAACATGCACCCGGTCCCAACAGTGGTATCAGAGCCAGGTTTGTGTTCGACATAATCATATAATTATTTTTGCGGAAAGCTTTATCATGATCTCAATTTTGGAAAATTTTCAATTATGGTAAATTTTTGATTTAGGAATTTCAAAGTTTGGAAATCCTCATGAAATTTCGCAAACTTTTGAAATATCTCTGTTTCTGAAATTTTATGATAATTGTGAACACTTTCCATTTTTGGAAACTTTCCAATTTTGAAAATTTCCTATTTTGGAAATTCTATTTTGGAAATTTATTTTGGAAACTTTCCATTTATGGAAAGCTCACAATTTTGGGCACTTTCTTTCAAGAAAGTCTATACAAATTATGGGAATATTAATTGTCATTTAAATTTATAATTAGAAATTAAATTATTTATAAAATTCTTTATTTTGGATTGAGCCTCGGGGAGCCGTCCAATTTAAAGTTAGTTGTTATAATTAAATTTCCTAAATTGAATTTAAGCTGTCAAATGTTTAATTTGGATTGAGCCTTGGGGAGCCGTCCAAATTAAGTTATTGATATTAATTTTCCATAAATAAAATATGTGATCAAATCTTGGAAAATTTTGAGGTGATTCTCAAACGATAATTTCCTTATTTGATTTATGAGGTGATGCACTTACATATTATTATCTCCAAAATTAATTAGGAAAATTGTTTCCTATAGAGTATATTTCCTTAAATAAGATTTTCATGAAAATAATATGTGGTTGAATTAAGGGAATCTGTCTCTTAATTTAATAAGATTTGATTTAGAGAAATCAAAGTCTTAAACATATTATTTCCGAAATTGATTATGATAATTCAGGAAATTGTTTCCCAAAACAATTCCTTGAATAAAGTATGAAATTAGAATTAGGAAATCCGGTTCCTAATTCAATTAATGAGACTTGATAAATTAAGTCACATACATACTTTATTAAGGAAATCGTTAGAACATGTCATAATTATATGTCATGAATGTGCATAAAAGAAAAGGATGAGACCCAAAACCCCTTACAAAATATTAAGGCAAACACCTTCCATTAATATGGTTAGAACCGGAGTTTTATTTCTCGTTTGGGTTGATAGACACATCCATGCTCGGCTTGAACCTCAACATGTACAAACCATGGAATTAGTTTATGATTAATATAATTGGAGTCAGAGGTCAATCCTTAGTTTTGGTTGTTGGACACATCCAAGCCTGACTAAACGATTGAATGAGCTCCAACCATATTAAAACTATTTCTTGATTAATAGGTCAGCCTTAAGCTTGGAGCATTGATTTGTTGTGCCACAGCCAAGGTCGATGTAAAGAGAGGTGCAGTTGGGTGCTATGTATATTGTTGCATACTTGTTAATGAGTTAACAACCCAATGATTTATGCAAACATTCAATTAGTTGATAGCATAATGTGATAGTTACATATGTATAATATGTAATCGGTATAATTACCTACCTTCATAGCTAAGAATAACTTGATGGACTCTAGCGATGGTTGTTCTTATCTATGGTTGGATATCAACCTATTTGGAGATGTTCCTACGATCTCCCAAATTGATAAAAAGGGTTATTCAATTCGAAAAATAAATAGGATTTAATTAATGTATATTGATGCATTCTTTATCATTCTCATCACATAACCTCAATTTGTATTTCTAGGATAATCACCTAATCATGTCTTCTCTGAATTTACGTTCCATTTTGGACACCAATAAGCTGACTGGGCCAAACTTCATGGACTTGCTTCGAAACCTGAGGATAGTCCTCAAGGCAAAAAAGCTTGCTTATGTCCTTGAAGAACAACTTCCCAACCATCCTCCTGAAGATGCAACTCCAGACCAGTTAGTGGCCTATCAGAAACATGTGGCCGATTCTGAACATGCGAGTTGCATCATGCTGGCCGCTATGGTACCTGAGCAACAAAAATAGCATGAGCATATGGATGCTCATACCATCGTCTTCAATCTTCATGAGCTGTTTGACGAGCAGGCGAGATCTGAAAGGTTTGAGGTCTCCAGACTCCTCTTCACATCTAAGATGCAGGAAGGCACTTCTGTTTCACAGTTTGTGTTGAAGATGTTGGGGTACATTGAGCGACTAGGCACACTCGGATTTGTAATGGATCACGAACTAAGTATTGACGTAATTCTGCATTATTTGCCCAAGAGTTACTCACAGTTTGTGATGAACTATCGGATGAACAAACTGGAGACTAACATTCCTGAGTTGCTTAACCTGCTGAAGACTGTAGAGCCTTGAGTAAAGCAGGATCAGAAGACGGTACTGTTAGTTGGTTCCTCAAAGAAAGGGTCTAAGAGGAAGCCCAAAGAACAAAATAAGGGAAGGAAGAAAAATGCCAAAAAGATTGAAAAGACACTTGCCATCACTGCGGCAAGGAGGGCCACTGGCGAAGAAACTGCAAGGTTTATCTTGAGTCCTTGAAGAAGAAGGCATCTGATGCCCCATCCTCTTTAGGTATCTTCGTTATTGAATGTCACTCTATTTCCTCGGACACCTGGGTACTTGATACTGGGTGTAGCTCACATATATGTAATGACATACAGGGGATAAGGAATAGAAGAAGACTCGTCAAGGGAGAAGAGAATTTGTGAGTTGGAAATGGAGCAAAGATTGCTGCTGTTGCCATCGGAACATATTTGCTAAAGCTCCCTACTGGACTTGTCTTAGAATTAGATAATTATTATTTTGTTCCTTCGTTAATAAAGAACATTCTATCTATTTCATGCTTGAATGAAAAGGGTTATCATTTAACTTTTAGTAATAATTGCTGTTACATAACTTTAAATAATGTTCTTTATGGGACCGAAACTTTATGCTATGGTATCTACACGTTAGATTTATCCGGTGACGTTTTCAATATCGAAGTTAGCAACAAACGTGCTCGAATAGATAATCAAATAGACTCCTATATGTGGCATTGTCGTCTTGGCCATGTAAGTAAGAAACGCATGACCAAATTACACCGATGTGGAATTTTGGAATCATTTGAAGCCGGTTCATTTGATACATGCGAATCATGCTTAAAAGGCAAGATGACCAACTTACCCTTTTCCGGAAAAGGTAAACCAGTGGGAGAATTGCTTGGTCTAATACATACTGATGTATGTGGACCAATGTCAACTCTTGCACAAGGAGGCTATAGCTACTAATTCATTACCTTTATCGATGATTACTCACGATTCGGGTATGTGTTCTTAATGAAACACAAATCTGAAGCTTTTGAGAAATTCAAAGAGTTCAGAAGTGAAGTAGAGAAACAGCTTGGCAAAAGTATTAAGATACTTCGATCCGATCGGGGTGGTGAATACTTAAGTCAAGAGTTTCAAGATTATCTTAGGGACAATGGGATATTGTCTCAATGGACTCCGCCATATACACCACAACATAATGGTGTATCTGAGAGGCGTAACCGAACCTTGATGGACATGGTTAGATCTATGATGAATCATGCAACTCTTCCAAAATCCTTTTGGGGCTATGCGCTTAAGACAACTGTTTACTTACTAAACAGAGTCCCGACCAAGGTAGTCTCTACTACTCCATATGAGACGTGGAATAGTAAGAAACCTCATTTATCTCATCTAAAGATATGGGGTTGTCCTGCTTATGTAAAGCAGACTGTATCAGACAAATTGGATGCTAAGTCTGATAAATGTCTATTTATTGGATACCCTAAGGAAACAAAAGGTTACCAATTCTATCATCCCTTGGAACAAAAGGTGTTTGTTTCAAGGCATGCTGTATTTCTAGAAAAAGAATTTCTTTTACAAGAAAACAGTGGGAGTAGTATTGAACTTGAAGAAGTTCAAGAAACTCCAATAGACATTACAGAGACACCTAGTCTTGACCCACAACCAATAACTCATAATGATGAGCTATCAGTTGAACCTAAAACAAAACCACTTCTTCGTAGGTCTGATAGGACACGCAATATTCCAGATAGATACGGATTTCTCATAAGTGAATCGAACGACGTGTTACTCATTAACGATGACGAACCTATCAGTAATGAAGATGTTCTGAAAAATTCAGAAAGGGATAAATGGCTTGAAGCCATGAAGTCGGAAATGGATTCCATGTACAAATATCAAGTATGGGACTTGGTTAACCCACCTGAAGGGATTAAGCCCATAGGGTGCAAGTGGGTTTTCAAAAAGAAAACCGACATGGAAGGTAATGTTGTTACCTTTAAGGCTAGATTAGTGGCAAAAGGATATCGTCAGAAACAAGGAATTGAATATGACGAAACCTATTCGCCAGTAGCTATGCTTAAATCCATTCGGATGCTCTTGGCCATAGCAGCTCATTATGATTATGAGATATGGCAAATGGATGTGAAAACAGCTTTCCTTAATGGAAACCTGCATGAGGATGTATACATGATACAACCTAAAGGTTTCACATCGGTTAATAAAACCTAAGTATGCAAGCTTCGATGATCCATATATGGACTAAAGCAAGCATCCAGAAGCTGGATCATCCGTTTTGATGAGACAATCAAAGAGTTTGAATTCTCACAAAATCCTGACGAACCTTGTGTGTACAAGAAGATTAGTAGGAGTGCAGTCGTATTCCTAGTGTTATATGTCGATGACATATTACTTATAGGAAACGATATATCAGTCTTACAGTCAGTTAAAATTTGGTTATCCAAAACTTTCTCCATGAAAGACCTGGGAGAAGCAACCTATATCCTTGGGATTAGAATTAATATAGATAGATCAAAATGATTGCTTGGTCTTTCGCAATCTACATATATAGACCGAGTGCTAGAAAGGTTTAGCATGTCGGAATCCAAGAAAGGTTACCTTCCCATCAGGTATGGGATCATCCTTTCGAAGTCTATGTGTCCGAGCATAAAAGACGAGAGGATTTGCATGAATAAGATTCCTATGCATCCATGATAGGATCTATCATGTATGCTATGTTATGTACTAGGCCCGATGTATCGTATGCTCTGAGCGTCACAAGCAGATATCAGTCTGATCCAGGAATGGATCATTGGGCGGCTGTCAAGACAATCCTAAAGTACTTAAGAAACACTAAGGATGTGTTCCTAATATATGGAGAAGGTGATATGGTAATACGTGGGTATACAGATGCCAGTTTCCAGACAGATAAGGATGACTCCAAATCTCAGTCCGGATACGTATTTATTTGAATGGAGGCGCAATAAGTTGGAAGAGTTCCAAGCAAGACATCGTAGCGGATTCTACCACGGAAGCAGAATATATTGCAGCTTCGGAAGCAGCAAAGGAAGCAGTCTGGATCAAAAAGTTTGTCTCAGAACTTGGTGTGGTTCCAACCATTGATGAAGCAATACCGGTTTACTGCGACAACAATGGAGCTATTGCACAAGCAAAGGAACCAAGGTCTCATCAGCCATCCAAACATGAGCTTCGCCGCTATCATCTGATCAGAGAGATTATAAGTAGGAATGATATACAAATTGAGAAAATTCCCACTGAAAGGAATTTAGCGGATCCTTTAACTAAGGCCTTGCCTCAAAGTAAGTTTGAGGGTCATATTAGAGCCTGTGGTATTGGGTACCGTAGCGATTGACATTAGGCCAAGTGGAGTTTGTTAGTGATATGAGAGAAGTGTCCTAAGGCAATCGCCGTATGATTGTAATCAATTATTTTAATAAATGAATATTCACTATTTGAGTATACATGTTTGTGTATTTGATTGAGATCATAAGCTCATTTACTGAATGTTCGCAATACAATTCATAGCATGAGAGAATTTGTGATGAATTCACAACTAGTGATTATCTCTACATGTGCAATTGTGAAGTATTGAAATTGTCCCTAGTAGATGAATTGATAAATACGGACACTATCAATTCTGTTGAGACTACCATGGGTTATTCTCTAATCAGCTGATTCTCACTGGCTGGTGACATTGAGATGTCCGGAGATAAACATGAATGCTAGTTAAGGAAATTAGTTCATTGGAGTGACTGGCTGTAAAACTTCATATGGTAGTCTACATATAGATATGTCAGTGAAGTTCTTACTGCAGCTTAAGTGCGATGTTCCTTTGACTTGCGGTGTTCAAGTCATCTTGGTCATGGAGACTTATACTTTGACATCATAAGCAAGCGGACCCAGGATAATTGGGTATAAGCCGAAGTGCCCAAAGATGTTTGAACAGCCTACAAAGGATTCACCACTCCTTGCGAGGAGATGTATACCCGAGGCCTATCGTCGGATTGTTACTCGAAGCCTCTGGCCAGAGCATGACATGTTCAGAGTATGAATCTCTTAAATACATGAGAGTAATTAAAATCCGTAGGACGAGAAAACGTTACTTGGGCTAGGTGTGACGTCGTCAGCCTAGTGGGGACTGACACACATAGACCATGTCCTGAACCAAGTGGGTATAAGATGGTGAAGGGAATGGGGCACGATTCATTATAGCTGCTGAAGGGTTTCAGAATTGTTTCTGAGGTCAACTGTTGATCTTTCGATTAATTGGGGATCATGATGTACTACTAGGTGTCACTCATGATTGTTTTATAATTGATTAAATATAGACGGCCAACATAAATCGAAAGCCTATTTAGTCACATGCACTATGAGTAATCCGAGGGATTTAAAACGAGTTGAAAATTGGATTTTCCAATCAAGAGAGATTAGGTTTGGTTGAGTCAAACGATAAGTCGAATCTGAATTTTTCAGAGACGCATCGGAAGCGTAAAATGGCTAAGTCTTTTGAAGACTTAATAGATGAATTAAATAAGTTTAATTCATTGGGGCATGGCTTGGATGGGCCGGCCAAAGAGGGCCTCCATCCTCTTTGCTTGGCCGGCCACAACAAAGGGAGAGAACCAAGTTTTTGGTTCAATTTATAAAATAAACCAAGTGTGGTTTGTTTTATAAAATTATGGATGATATAAATTTTTATATAATAAACCAAGGTTTGGTTTATTTTTTATGGAAATTAAAATGAACCATGGATTGATTTATTTTATAAAATCAATCATGGATTGATTTACCATGATAAGGAAATTTATTCCATAGGAGAGAAGAGACTTGATTGATTTTTTATCATGAATTAAAATATGATTTTAACCATAATATAAAATCAAACTTGGCATGATGGAATAAGTTATTCCATATTTGAGAGGCTTGATGGTTGAGAGGCCACTATATAAAGGACCCAAGGCAAGGCTTGGGTGATAATCGAAGAGATGAAGGCATAGGCTCTCTCCCTCTCTTTCTCTCCTTCTCTTCTCCCCTTTTTGCCATGCGCCAACCAGCCCCAAGAAGGAGCACCAGCCGGCCGCCCCTGCCCTTTCCCTACCGACCACCACCTGCTGCCGGAGAAGGAAGCTCCGGCCATCTCTTGGCCGGAAGAAGGTGCTGCCGGAATTAGAGTTTGCCGTAAGGATCCTTTTGCCGCAAGCCTCTTCTTTTGCTTCGCCGGAATTTTGATTCCGGCCATCCTTTTATGGTTAGTCTTCCGACTTCTCTCTTGGTTTTTTCTTGTCGCGTTCTCGGAGAATCTAGTAGTTCTCAAGAACACGAAACTTGTGACTTTGCGAAGTCATCCGGAAGATACTCGGCGTGGATGCGAATAGAGGCGGAGCTTCCAAGGGACGCTTACGGTTGGATCTCGTCCCTTCCTTCGAGTTACGCGAGGTAATACGTAAATTAGTTTACGTTTCTGCAAAATTTTAAATATATGATCATGTCTACACAAGATAAAATTGCATGCTTAGATGTGTGGTTAAATAATTTGAGAAATTATTTATGCTAAACCTTCCGCTGCACGTAATTAATTTTTAAAATTACGAACCCGCATCCATGTCAACATGCACCCGGTCCCAACACGCTTATCCCCTTCACTGGGGCGCTTGTATTAACACAGGCGCCTGAGCTGACTTGGTCTAGAGGCTTCGTGGCAGTTTGCTTCGATGGTTTTGTTTTTACCTTGAACTGTGGCGCCCGTATCCATCCAGGCACCTAGCCCAGTGAGGCGCCTCACTCCATTGAGGCGCCAGAGCTGCAGAGACACCTTTCCTTTGTTCCCTGCAACCAAGGTTAGTTCTAAAACACAAGAAGCAAATATGTTAGACATTATTTACAGCCTAAGCTCTCTTGGTTCTGACTTTCTAATGGAACCCTAGGTCGAACCTGTTGGATCGAGAGAGACGATTAAGGGGGGGTGAATATCGTAAAATGTTCGGATTAAGAAATAGAGAATGCACAACGGAAATTAACACAAACACACGCAAACACCAAGTTTTTTACTTGGTTCGGAGTCGCAGTCGGCTCCTACTCCAAGGCCCACGGTCGTTGACCATTTTCTGCGGGCAATTCTATATGTCGCAAGAACAGTTTACAAGATGTATTACAAGACTAGTGCTGTAAACTTAAAAGAAGCTCTTCGTTACCAACGTCCGTTGTAGATTGGATTTTCAGAGCAGAGGGACGTCGTCGGCGCTTGTATCTCGAGTCGGGAGGTTTCCGGAGTAGAGCGTGAGCGTAGAAGAGCGTGAATGCGTTGGAAGAATTGATTGCCTGAAGCCTTGGGGTCGAGGGCCTTTTTATAGCCCCTGGGGGCGCCGGGACGTCGGGGGTGCCCCCCCCCATGTGTCAGCTGATCGAGTTCCTCTCGGTCAGCTCTGATCCCTTCAAACTCAGGATCAGGCTTTGAAGGGGGCGCCCGAGATGCTGGGGTCGCCCGGGTTGACTGGGTCAACTCTTATCCGTTGGCTTCATTAGCTTTGAACTGGGGGCGCCCGGGACGCTGGGGGTGCCCGGGAGCATGGGGGGCGCCCGGGAGCACGGGGGCGCCCCGCCCATAAGTTGTTAAAGTGCTTCTTTCGCTTTGTCTATTTTGTATTCACCTTAGGGGCGCCCGGAACGCTGTGGGCGCCCTGCTCAGCTGCTGCCTTTCTCCTTTAAGGCGTTCTGAGCTGCAATGACTCATTCCTTCGGTCCTGCATCCAGGGTTAGCCCAAAACAAGTACAAAGGAATAGAGTATTAAGTTTATACAGCCTTAGCTGTCTTGGTTCTGACTTTTGGGTCTCCCAAATGGAGCCCTAGGTTGAACCGACGCCTACTGTTCCCTCGACAGGGAACGCGTCCTCACCTACTCCTCTCGGGAGAATTTACCTGATGCCAACTGGCTCCTCCGGTTGGACTTTTGCCCAGCAGTCCTTTGCCAGGTGCCTAACTGTCCTTCGCCAGGTCTTCAGTACCAAGCTATCCTTCGCTTGGTGCCTAGCAGTCCTTCACTAGGTCTTTGTATCCTGGCATTCCTTCGCCAGGTGCCTAGCAGTCCTTCGCTAGGGCTTTGTATCCTGGCATTCCTTCGCCAGTTGCCTAGCAGTCCTTCGCTAGGACTTTTGTATCCTGGCATTCCTTCGCCAGGTGCCTAGCAGTCCTTTGCTAGGACTCTTCCTGCACACTTGAGTAACATGTTAGATAAACATTATACCTTAACTTTTGAACCCTTTTGCCATTATCAAAACACAGGTTCGACTTGGGTGCTTTCTGCACTAACAATCTCCCCCTTTTTGATTTATGGCAACCCTGGTTCAAAAAGTTAAGTTAATAAAAATTAAACTGAAATTTTGTTTCCTCCCCCTGGAAGGAATCTCCCCCTAGATTTTTCAAAAGTTCGTGGGGTTTTTGGAAATAAATTCTAAGTCTAAAGTTGGATTTTACTTAGAATAATTTTCAGCAGAAACTTTAAAGACATATTTTCCAACTTAATTTTGGTTGTGCACTTTGGAAAATTTATATTTGTAGAAAATTTAAGTTTTAAGTACTTAGATGATTTTGAAAACTTAAGTTTAAGTATTATGAAGGATTTTGAAAACTTAAGTTTGAGTACTAAAGAAAATTTCGAAAATTTAAGTTTAAGTACTCAGAAAGTTTTTGAAAACTTAAGTTTAAAATACTTAGAAGATTTTTGAAAACTTAAGTTTAAAATACTTAGAAGGCTTTTGAAAACTTTAAGTTTTAAGGAAAATCTGAAAGAATTTTAGTTTTAAGTACTTAGGAAAATTTGAAAAAAAATTTAAGTTTTAAGTACTTAGGAAAATTTGAAAAAATTTAAGTTTTAAGTACTTAGGAAAATTTGAAAAAATTTAAGTTTTAAGTACTTAGGGAAGATTGAAAACTTAAGTTTAAAATACTTAGAAGGCTTTGAAAACTTTTAAATACTTAGAAAACCTTAGTACTTTTGAAAAATGAATTAAGTACTTTTTGAATATAGAGTTTGAAATTTTGGATTTAGAGAAAGAAATTTTGAACTCTCCTTTCCTATCTCTCCCCCTTTGCTATATATCAAAAACTAAAGAAGTATAGCATAAACAGGATAATTAAGTTGCATAAAAGAAAATAATAACTTGCATAATTCGCTGTACTGAATTAGTTCAGGATATGAATTAAACCAAATTGGTTTCAATTTTCTCTTTTACGGTCCTGTCTAACCCAATTAGCTACTTACTAACTGCTATAAGTAGTAATTTTCGCTAGGGTTAGTCAAGTTAAGTGTTCTGTTCAAGTTAGATTTTCTAAACTTGACACTTAACTTGATTACTGTGTAAGTTGTATTTAGTGCCCCAATTACTGCAGATGCACTGACTTAAAGCATCTTGAATTAAGGCAAAGACCTAAGCATCTCAACCCATTCTAGGTTATCAATCAAAAGTACCCTAAGGTGCTTGTGAGATGCTGGCTTCTAAATCTATAGGTGCATGCAGTTCTAGGGTTAGGGCTTAGGCTAAGTCCATTTGCGAAAAAGCCCTAGTTTTGAAGGGGATAGTTTTTTTTAAAATAAAACTAAGTAAAAAAATTATTTTTAAAACTTTTCAAAACTAAGTAAAACCTGATTTTGAAAGCATTTTTGAAAACTACTTTAAAAGCTGATTTTGAAATGAGTAAGAAAACCAACAGTAGACTAAATCTATTCTACCAAGCATAATCCTAACTGCCTTCTTAGTGAGCTGAACTCAGACTCAGGTAGGGGTTTGGTGAATATGTCAGCTAAGTTGGATTTAGAGTCTACATGCTTAAGGACTATCTCACCCCTGGCTACATGATCTCTTACAAAGTGGTGTTTAACTTCTATGTGTTTAGTTCTGGAATGTTGGATTGGGTTCTTAGTCAGGTTGATTGAGCTAATATTGTCAATGTAGACCTGAGATTGATTGTAGTTAAGCTGGAAGTCTTTGAGAGTGTGCATTATCCATAAGAGTTGTACCACACACTCTCCTAAAGCTACATATTCAGCTTCAGTTGTGGATAGAGCTACACAGTGTTGTTTTCTGCTGCACCAACTTACTAGGCTATTACCTAATAGTTGGTAGCTTCCACTTGTGCTCTTTCTATCTAATTTACAACCTACATAGTCAAAGTTCGAGTATCCTAACAAGGCGAAGGTTGAGGTCCTAGGATACCAAATCCCTACATTTAGGGTGCTCTTGACATATCTAGTATTCTTTTTAGGGCGGCTAAGTGTGTTTCCTTAGCACAGGTTTGGTATCTAGCACACATTCCTACAGCAAAAAGGATGTCAGGTCTGCTGCCTCTAAGGTACAGTAGACTTCCTATCATACTTCTATAGAATTTAAGGTCTACTGGTTTACCATCAGGGTCACTATCTATTTTTACATTAGTGGCCATGGGGGTACTTATGCTTTTAGAGTTATCCATTTTAAATTTCTTTATTAACTCTTTAGCATATTTGGATTGATGGACATAGTTTCCATCTCTAGTTTGTTTGATTTGTAACCCTAGGAAAAAATTAAGCTCACCAACTAAGCTCATTTCAAATTCATATTCCATTATTTTAACAAATTCTTTTAGAAAGTTTGAGTTGGTGGACCCAAAGATTATGTCATCTACGTAGATTTGGGCAATAAATATATCTTTTCCTAGGGTCTTAATAAATAGGGTTGAGTCAATTTGACCTTGTTTAAATTCTTTAGAAATTAAGTAAGTTGATAAGCGTTCATACCAGGCCCTAGGTGCTTGTTTTAATCCATATAGTGCTTTAGTAAGTTTGTAAACGTGGTCAGGTCTTTCTAAGTCCTCAAACCCAGGGGTTGTCCTACATAAACTTCTTCTTTAATGAATCCATTTAGAAAGGCTGACTTTACATCCATTTGGTATAGCTTAAATCCTTTATGGGATGCAAAGGCTAATAACATCCTAATGGACTCAAGTCTAGCTACTGGGGCATATGTTTCGTCGTAATCTAACCCTTCTACTTGGCTGAACCCCTTTGCTACTAAGCGGGCTTTGTTTCTAAATATTTCTCCTTGATCATTCAGCTTATTCCTAAAGACCCACTTAGTGTCAATGATGGATTTACCTTCAGGTTTAGGTACTAGTTCCCAGACTTGGTTCCTCTCAAATTGGGCTAATTCTTCTTGCATAGCTATGATCCAATCAGGATCAGGTAGGGCTTCATCTATAGTCTTAGGTTCTATTTTTGAAATCATTGCTATTTGACTAAGGTTTCTATAGGAAGATCTAGTCCTGACTCCTAGAGTTTGATCACCCACAATTTGATCGGTTGGGTGACTGAGTCTGGGTTTCTTGGTTTTTCTAGAACTTGGTTCAGCCTCAGGTCCGGCTGGTCGGTTTGGTTCACTATTTGATTCCACTCTTTGAGTTGGTTCAATTATTGGTTCAATAATTGGTTCATTTGACTCACTAGTTGGTTCAATAGTTATTTCGTTTATGGGTTCAATTAAGGATTCACCAACTTGTTGATTATCTTCTTGATCAATGTTTGATGAAGTTAGATTTGGATTTGAGTTAATTTCTTCATCAAATATTAGATTAGTTGTTTCTTTGATTTTCTTGGTTTGGTTGTTGTAAACCCTATAGGCTCTACTTGTTGTTGAATATCCTAGGAAGATGCCTGGGGTTGACTTAGACTGGAATTTTCCTAAGTAGTCTTTGGTGTTTAGGATATGGACTTTGCATCCAAAGACCCTTAGGTAGTGTAGATTTGGAAGTCTATGGTAATATAGTTCATAGGGTGTTTTGTTATGTCGCTTGTTGATCAGGACCCTATTTTGGATGTAGCAAGCCGTACTAATTGCTTCTGCCCAATATTGGTTGGCTAAGTTAAATTCATTGATCATAGCCCTAGCGGCTTCCTGTAGAGTTCTATTTTTTCTTTCGACTATCCCATTCTGTTGGGGGGGGGGGTTCTAGGACACGAAAATTCATGTATGTATCCATTTACCTTACAGAATTCCTCGAACCGTTGATTTTCAAATTCTCCCCCGTGGTCACTCCTAAGTCTTTTGATTTTAGTATCGTTTTGATTTTCAATTAACTTACAGAATTCATTAAATAGGTTCAGGGTTTCATCTTTGGTCTTTAGAAACCTAACCCAGGTAAACCTTGAGTAATCATCAATTATTACTAAGCATTACCGGTTTCCGCTTAGTGACTTGGCTCCATGTGAATCAAATAGGTCAAGGTGCAGGAGCTCAAGTGTGGTTTGAGTTAGATCAGATAGAATTAGTTTGTGATTAGACCTAGTTTGTTTACCTTGATTACATGATTTACATATTAAGTTTTCATGATTTTTAATTTTGGGAATACCTTTAATTAGGCCAAGTTGGGTGATTTTTGAAATAATCCTTAGGTTAGTGTGACCTAGTCTCCTATGCCAGAGATTTGATTGTTCTAACTGAGTTAACATGCATTTAGGTACTAGGGGAAGGTTTATAGTGTAAACATTATTTTTCCTAGTGCCCTTAAGCATGATTTCTGAGTCTTGCAAGTTTCTAATCAGGCAGTTAGAATTGTTGAAGGTAACTATATAACCAGAATCACATAACTGACTTATGCTAAGTAGGTTAAAATTGAAGTTTTCAACCAAAAGAACTTTCTTAATAACAAAGTCAGATTTAAGTTCAATATTACTTGACCCAATTACCTTGAGTGTAGCATTTGTTGGATCGGGTTGGTCCGGCTAGAGGGGGGGTGAATAGACGGCTAATAAAATAAAAGTGGTTGAAACTCGTCTATTAAAAAAAACTTGGTTGCAACTTGGTCGTTGCTTCCAAGACGGTTAAAGCTCACAAAAAATCTTCTTGTGGCGGAGAAGCCTTACAACTGAAGATCACTAAACTTAGAGAGTTACAAGAATGAATTGAATGAATTTGTTTTACCTCTAAATCTCTAAGCCTATTTATAGGTTGAGTGATACGATCTTGACCGTTGATACAAGATTGAGTTTCATCTTGATCGTAGATCTAAGATTAATCTTAGCTATTGATCGTAGATAAAATTTTATCTCAACCATTGATCGTAGATGAAATTAAAGGATAAATTATTATCCTTTAATTGTTTATCATTAATCCGCTTGAATCGACTAAGCTTCCGGCGTGCGTATAGTCATTCTGATTTGTGCATGCGGTAAACGCCCATCCGCTAAGCTTCCGCTTGAATCGGCTAAGCTTCCGCTTGAAATTGTTTATCATTAATCCTCTTGAATCCGCTTGAATCCGATTAAATCTTTGACCATCCGAACGGTAGCCATGCACAAAACAATTTTAATAAAAAGAATGTTTACTTAAAAAAAAACTTTAATTAAATTGAAATTTTAATTAAAGTTTTAATATAATTAAAACTTTATTATTTTAATTGCAAGTCAGATGTTGACTTGATAAAAGTCAACTTAGTTGACTTTTTGTCAAACCGTCAATTGGGTGATTTCCGGCCAACCGGAGTTAGGTTCACCCGAACCCGACTCTGGCCTTTCGCCCCTCGAACATGCTTCCGCCAGGCTTCTCGTCCCTCGGACGTCGTGCACGTCCTTCTTGGTCCACCGGCGTACTCTTCCGCAATTTCCGCGTCCCTCAAATTGCACCGAGCCCGTCGGCTCACTTTTCCGCACAATCCTTCTCGTCCGCTGCGTCTTACGCTCGACTTCCTCCGTACCTAAGTTCCTGCACACTTAGCAGAGGGATTAAAACCAACAGGACCTAACCTAACTTGGTTGATCACATCAAAACCAACCGGGGCACCAACAATCTCCCCCTTTTTGATGTGCATCAACCCAAGTTTAGTTAGGGATAAACAACAAATAATAATAATATTGTAACAGAATTAAGCATAAAAAAAATTTTGCAATCATGTACATAACCTCCCCCGAACATAAACTACTCTCCCTCTTAACTTAATACTATTCCTCCCCCTTTGATCACATCAAAAAAAATGGGGAAAGATAATTAGCGAAGAAAAAAAATTTTAAGTGTGATAACAAATATTCTAAGTAAAAAGAATCACATTACCACAAATTTTTCAAATTTAAAATGACATATTGTTTTCCGAAGTTAATTCCAATTTTTTTTTTATATCGAAAAAATAGATTTCAATAAACGATTCAAAAAAAATCGAACATTTATTAAAAAACTCTAAATATTTTTATCAAAGTCAAAGATAAAGATATGAGTTTAGACAAAAAAATTTAGCTTTAAATTTGTTTATCAAGTCTGAAAATAACATATACGAGTTTTTGAAGAATATCATTTTTTTAAAAAATCAAAAACTACTTCAAAATTTTTTTTTAAAATTATAATTAGTTTATCCGCTATATCTAAATAATGAAAAGTTAGATCAATAAAAATAAATTATTTATCTATTTTTAAAAAAAATTAATTTCAAATTTTGACCGAAAATATTTGAAAAATATTAACATAACTTTTGTAAAAGAATTCTGAAAAAAAAACTTATCAGTTTAAAATAAATTTTGGAACCCAAAATAAATTTTCATCTACGGGGTTAATCAAAAACTTTGGAGGATTATAATTTCTATGAATTTTCCTAATCTGGCCTTTATGATTTTTAACATTCCAATTCAGATTTTCAGGATAAAAATTCTTTTTAATTCTTAAGCATGCAATATCATTTTCTAATTTCTCCACTAGATTCTTCAAATTTTCATTTTCTATTTTTAATTGGTCGGATAGAACAGATGAGCATACAGTGCCAAATCTTTCTTTTAACTCAGAGTTTTCTATCTCCAATTTATTCATCGACTTAAGCATGGATTTTATTACCGAGTAGATTCGAGCAGGTGGAAGTAGACATACCTCACTTACCGGGTCGGTTTCGAAGTTAGGATCTTTCTCTTCATTGCTGCTTTCTCCCGAGGTGCTTTCTTCATCTTCGTCCTGGTGGCTTGCCATCAGTGCAAGTCTAACGAACTCTCCGACTTCCGATTCATCTGACGAGGTCTCATCCCAGGTGGCTTTTAGTGCCTTTTTCTTCTTTGGTTGGTTCTTTAGTTTAGGGCACTGATCTTTCAGGTGTCCCTCCTCATTGCAGTTGTAGCATCGGACCGTTCATTTTTTCTTTCTCTGCACCTTTTTTGAGCGGTTAGTATTAATGAATTTGCATAATTTTCTTACCGCTAGTGCTGTTTCTTCATCATCCGCTGAAGATTCTTCATCGAGTTGGATCTTCCTTGTGTTTAGCGCAATGTTGTCAGCTTTCCTGTTCTTTTCTACAAACCGAGATTCGTGAAGTTCCAAAGTAAAAAATAACTATTCTAAAGTACTTATTTCTAGATTTTTTGAAATATAATACGCATCGATTACCGAGGTCCATTCCGGGGTTCTCGGAAACGCGTTTAGAGCGTACCTTTGAGCTTCGCGGTTAGTTACCTTTTCTCCGAGATTTTTTAGGCTTGTGATTAGTTCTTTTACCTTTGCATGTAATCTCGCAACAGATTCTCCTTCTTCCATCCATAGATTGGTCAGTCGGTTTCGAAGAACATCTCGTTGCGCAAGTTTTGCTTCCAAGGTTCCTTCGTGTAGTTCCATAAACTTTTCCCAAAGTTCCTTCGCCGATTCGTACTTACCGATCCGGTTCACATCTTGCTCTGGGAGGACGGTTAGCAGATGAAATTCTGCCTTTGCGTTTGCTACAGCATCAACTTGTTCTTTCTTGTTCCAAGAATCAGGAGCCTTGATCTTTTCTTCATTGTCTTTGGGAGCAGCATAGTCATTTTTCATAATAATTAATAATTCATAATCCGTAGTAAAAAGTATCTGCATCTTTCGTTTCCATGCCGCGAACTCCCTCTCAAACATAGGCGGGTATATCGTAGGTCCAACCATCTTAAAATTTGCTGCAGTTGGCGGTTAGTCCTTCTGCGGCGGCCTGGCTCTAATACCACTTGTTGGATCGGGTTGGTCCGGCTAGAGGGGGGTGAATATACGGCTAATAAAATAAAAGTGGTGGAAATTCGTCTATTAAAAAAAACTTGGTTGCAACTTGGTCGTTGCTTCCAAGACGGTTAAAGCTCACAAAAAATCTCCTTGTGGCGGAGAAGCCTTACAACTGAAGATCACTAAACTTAGAGAGTTACAAGAATGAATTGAATGAATTTGTTTTACCTCTAAATCTCTAAGCCTATTTATAGGTTGAGTGATACGATCTTGACCGTTGATACAAGATTGAGTTTCATCTTGATCGTAGATCTAAGATTAATCTTAGCTGTTGATCGTAGATAAAATTTTATCTCAACCATTGATCGTAGATGAAATTAAAGGATAAATTATTATCCTTTAATTGTTTATCATTAATCCGCTTGAATCGACTAAGCTTCCGGCGTGCGTATAGTCATTCTGATTTGTGCATGCGGTAAACGTCCATCCGCTAAGCTTCCGCTTGAATCGGCTCCACTAAGCTTCCGCTTGAATCGGCTCCACTAAGCTTCCGCTTGAATCGGCTAAGCTTCCGCTTGAAATTGTTTATCATTAATCCTCTTGAATCCGCTTGAATCCGATTAAATCTTTGACCATCCGAACTGTAGCCATGCACAAAACAATTTTAATAAAAAGAATGTTTACTTAAAAAAACTTTAATTAAATTGAAATTTAATTAAAGTTTAATATAATTAAAACTTTATTTTAATTGCAAGTCAGATGTTGACTTGATAAAAGTCAACTTAGTTGACTTTTGTCAACCGTCGATTGGTGATTTCCGGCCAACCGAGTTAGGTTCACCCGAACCCGACTCTGGCCTTTGGCCCCTCGAACGTGCTTCCGCCAGGCTTCTCATACCTCGGACGTCGCGCACGTCCTTCTTGGTCCATCGGCGTACTCTTCCGTAACTTCTGCGTCCCTCAGATTGCACCGAGCCCGTCGGCTCACTTTTCCGCGCAATCCTTCTCGTCCGCTGCGTCTTACGCTCAACTTCCTCCGTACCTAAGTTCCTGCACACTTAGCAGAGGGATTAAAACCAACAAGACCTAACCTAACTTGGTTGATCACATCAAAACCAACCAGGGCACCAACAGCATTGTTGCCAAATGCCACTGAGCCTAGGTTCTTGAACTTGAGTTTGGTGAATTTCAATTTATCTCCAGTCATGTGTCTGGAGCAACCGCAATCCAACATCCATTGGTCCAAATCTTTATGTTCCTACACATAAAGAGTTTTGTTGATTTGGATCCAATTAGAGTCAGGAATAGCTTAAATTTATTTCCACTGCCTAGTCTGTCTCACCCAAATCTAGGGTTTTCAATCACGTTAGCCTTATAGGTTTTGTGAGACAGGTTTTGATAAAAGAATTTTTGAGAAAAACATGATTTATTTTGAAAAACTTGATTAATTTTGAAAACAATTGAATTTATTTTGAAACGAATGTTTAAATCTACAACTAACTGAAATTTGTGTTAGATTCAAATTTAACAGAGACTAGTTTGAATTTGAATTTCAAAAATTGGCTTCCAGGTCTTGGTGAAGCACTAGACCTTCTTTGGTCGTAGCCATATTGGATCATCAACCCTTTCCTTGACAAAGCCTTTCAGTGAAATTTCATTTTCAAAATTAATCTTTGAAAAATTCTGGTCTAACTAGTTTGGGTCTTGGATCGGTAGCTTCGGCTAATTTCACCAGTCTAAAGAGACCAAGTAGAGAATACTTGACCTTATTAGAATTGGTTTCCCTAACGTACTATCATCTCACCTCCACCCAATACTGTGTTGTCAAATTTCAGTTAAGTTGGTTCAGTCCTTAAACTAACCATTCCTAAATCTAAACATGGTAAATTGCATAAATTAAGTAAACAATCAATCATGCAAATTGCAAGCAAGAATTAAATTTTATCTAACAATAAATATTGTTTTCAATTTGGCTCCCCCTGGACTAAAGTCACGATAATGGTCTGGCAAGATGTGAATCTTGTCCTTGGGGATCCAGTATTATTTGATCCAGTTTGTTTGTTCAGGCATAGTTTGGGTACCCATGCCTGAACTTTAGGTCTGGACTGGTTCAGTACAGCAAAGTAGGATCTTTGTCTAGATTTGGTTCTATAACCTAGTCCGGATCGATTTAGAACCGACTTCTGTTTTCCAAGAATCATGTCAAGACCCTTGGAACCAGAAGTGAATCGTTCTAAAGCTGATCTAAGGTCCTTAACCTAAGTTTTCAGGGAGGAGTTCTCTTTCTCAAGTTTTTCAACTTGAGTAGAGGTTCCTTCTTGAACCTTCTCAGTTAAGGGTCTAGAGTCAGCTCCCTCTTTCAGGAGTTTTACTTCCTATCGGAGGGATTCGACTCGGAGTTTAGCTTTCGCCAAATCTCGAGAAAGATAAGAAATTAACTCATTTAACTGACTTCTATTAAAACCACATACCTTGATTTCGCCGTCCTCTGAAAATGTCAGTCTGTCGTCGTCCTGTTCTGATTCTGATTCGGTCTCGACTTTTTCTGAGGCGGTTAGTGCGAGTAGGTTCGACTGTGGGACCTCTTCTTCTTCGGAGGAGGAGGACTCATCCCACGTTGCCTGAAGTGCCTTTTTTCCTTCTATTCTTCTTGGTCTCCTTTAGGTTCGGACACTCCGTCTTGTAGTGACCCTTCTTCTTGGTCTCGTAGCAGGTCACGTTGGGCTTGTTCTTTTCATTTGCGGGTTCAGCTGGTTCGTCCTTTCTTCTGCTGGCTTTCCGTCTGTTGGTTTGGTTCTTCAATTCCTTGTAGTAGTTTCGGGCCAGTCGGACCAGCTTTGGTCTATCTCCTTCTTCGTCTTCAGAGTCTGAGTCTGAGTTAGACTCGGTTCAGGTTGAGGCTTCTTCTTGGTTGTCCTTCCAATTTTACCTGCAACAAAGGCAATACCTTTCTCGGCCAAATTGCAGTTAGTCTGTTCATGTAATTCTAATTCAGAGAACAATTCATCTAATTAACTTTTGAAAGGTCCCTTGAAACCTTGTATGCATCTACCATAGATGCCCACAAGGTGTTTCTCGGGAAAGCATTTAAAGCGTACCTTATTAGGTCACGGTTTTCTACCTTGTGACCGATGGTGTGTAGTTCGTTCATTAATTCCTGAATTCGGGCGTGAAGTTGAGCTGCTGTTTCGTTGTCGTTCATCTTAATCGTGTACAGCTTGTTCAGGAGGAGATCTCTCTTGCTGATCCGAGTGTCTGAAGTTCCTTCGTGCAGCTCGATCAGTTTCCCCCACAACTCCTTGGCACTGTTGAATGGACCCACCCGGTTCAGCTCCTCTTTTGTTAAGCCACATTGGAGGGTCTGGGTTGCCTTTGCATCAGCTTCAATCTTCCGTTTCAGAGCGGTGTCCCATTCTGTGTAGGTTTGAGGTACTGCTTCAGCATTTTTTGGAATCTCCAATCCGGACTGGATGATTATCCACATGTCCACCTGAGTTTTCAGGTGGACCACCATTCTGCTCTTCCAGTAGGAGAAGTCCTCCCCACTGAAGAGAGGTGGTCTTGCAGTGCTGAAGCCTTCTTGCATGGCCATTTTATCTGAAATTTAAACTTAAACGAAAAAAGGAATATCCCAAGACTTGGTCTCAGATTAGTAGTGCGTGATAAAGAGAAAAAATATTTGCCGAGGGGTGTTGCACCAACCTCGATTAACGAGAAGAAATTCGAACGAAAAAAAATATTAAAAAGAAATTTCGTAAAAATCTGAAAAATTCTCAAATTGGTGGTTGCACCAAATTTGAGCTTCCCCGCTCTGATACCACTTATTGGATCGAGAGAGACGATAGAGGGGGGGTGAATATCGTAAAACGTTCGGATTAAGAAATAGAGAATGCACAGCGAAAATTAACAAAAACACAAGCAAACACCAAGTTTTTTACTTGGTTCGGAGTCGCGGTCGGCTCCTACTCCAAGGCCCACGGTCGTTGACCGTTTTCTGCGGGCAATTCTATATGTCGCAAGAACAGTTTACAAGATGTATTACAAGACTAGTGCAGTAAACTTAAAAGAAGCTCTTCGTTACCAACGTCCGTTGTAGATTGGATTTTCGGAGCAGAGGGACGTCGTCGGCGCTTGTATCTCGAGTCGGGAGATTTCCAGAGTAGAGCGTGAGCGTAGAAGAGCGTGAATGCGTTGGAAGAATTGATTGCCTGAAGCCTTGGGGTCGAGGGCCTTTTTATAGCCCCTGGGGGCGCCCGGGACGTCGAGGGCGCCCCCCCACATGTCAGCTGATCTGAGTTCCTCTCGGTCAGCTCTGAGCCCTTCAAACTCGGGATCAAGCTTTGACGGGGGCGCCCGGGACGCTAGGGACGCCCGGGTTGACTAGGTCAACTCTTATCCATTGGTTTCGCTGGCTTCTGCTTCGTTAGCTTTGAACTGGGGGTGCCCAGGACGCTGGGGGGCGCCCGGGAGCATGGGGGGCGCCCGGGAGCACGGGGGCGCCCCGCCCATAAGCTGCTGAAGTGCTTCTTTCGCTTCGTCTGTTTTGTATTCACCTTGGGGGCGCCCGAAACGCTGGGGGCGCCCTGCTCAGCTGCTGCCTTTCTCCTTTAAGGCGTTCTGAGCTGCAATGACTCATTCCTTCGGTCTTGCATCCAGGGTTAGCCAAAACAAGTACAAAGGAATAGAGTATTAAGTTTATACAGCCTTAGCTGTCTTGGTTCTGACTTTTGGGTCTCCCAAATGGAGCCCTAGGTCGAACCGACGCCTACTGTTCCCTCAACAGGGAACGCGTCCTCACCTACTCCTCTCGGGAGAATTTACCTGATGCCAACCGGCTCCTCCGGTTGGACTTCCCAGCAGTCCTTCGCCAGGCCTTCAGTACCAAGCTGTCCTTCGCCTGGTGCCTAGCAGTCCTTCGCTAGGTCTTTGTATCCTGGCATTCCTTCGCCAGGTGCCTAGCAGTCCTTCGCTAGGGCTTTGTATCTTGGCATTCCTTCGCCAGTTGCCTAGCAGTCCTTCGCTAGGGCTTTTGTATCCTGACATTCCTTCGCCAGGTGCCTAGCAGTCCTTTGCTAGGACTCTTCCTGCACACTTGAGTAACATGTTAGATAAACATTATACCTTAACTTTTGAACCCTTTTGCCATTATCAAAACACAGGTTCGACTTGGGTGCTTTCTGCACCAACAGAACTTACGCCTACTGTTCCCTCACACAGGGAGCGCGTCCTCACCTACTCCTCTCAGGAGAGTTTACCTTTTGCCAACCGGCTCCTCCAGTTGGACTTTTGCCCAATCCTCCGGATCAGGTCTTCATGCCCAGTCCGCGACCAGGACTTCTTGCCCAACTTCCGGTTAGGTCTTCGGTGCCCAGCCCTTTGCCAGGACTTCTTGCCCAGTCCTCGACCAGGACTTCTTGCCCAGCCATTTGCAGGACTTCTTGCCTAGTCCTCGACCAGGACTTCTTGCCCAGCCCTTTGCTAGGACTTCTTGCCCAGTCCTCGACCGGACTTCTTTCCTAGTATACATAGGACTGTCCTGCACACTTAGTAAGCTTGTTAGATCATAACACACCATAACTTCTGAACCCTTTGCCATTATCAAAATACTGGTTTGACTTTGGTGCTTCCGGCACCAACAATCTCCCCCTTTTTGATTTATGGCAACACGGTCCAAAAAGTTAAGTTAAAAAGATAAAATATTTAACAAGCAAGGAATTCATAACAAAAATTCAATTTTCTCCCCCTTAAACGAATATTCTGTAGCGACCCTGCCTTCCCTACCTTAGACGGACCGCTACTTGTCTACTTCTTGACTCTAATGCACGACTAAAAATGCGGAACTTTCTTTATTTTTTTTTGTATTCAATCTATCTAAAATGATATTCTAACTTTAATAGTCATGCATGATACAATGGCACATTACTAGCAATTCTAACCATTTAAACTCATCACACAAGGTTCTATAACATTACTAAAGCACTATGGAATATGCATGCAACTTTTCTAAGCATATTTAAAGCAATAAGACTTAATTCGAAACTAACAACATCTTGGCACATGCAATAATATTTCTAGAACTTCATAGAATGTAAATCTTACTTTTCTACCGAATTTACAAGCATTTTAAGCACAATTAGGACCTAGTCCAAAAGGGAATGATAATAAGCTCAAGAATAAGTCTAAAATGCAATGTATCCACATGTTAAACTACTCATGCCCTTGCTCATCTAGTGCATTCACAAAAGTATGCATACTAATTGAAATGACATGGAATCTTCATTCTACAAAATTGAGCATGTAAAACTATCCGAAGCATAAATGTTTAATAAACTCCATAACACAATAACTTGGAATTTGGAAATCTTAAACATTGCATTTCAAATAAGCTAAACTGTCTCGTCCCAAGGATCTCTCCAAGGTCAGCCACCACACACACGTCACTCAGCACCGCCTCGTCGCCTTCCTTCAGAATTGCTTGTCTTTACTTTTACCTGCAGTAAGAGGAAATGCAACTAATAAGCATAAAGCTTAGCAAGTACTATCTAGCTCACAAAATCTCGAAATGTGCAGGCATGCTTTTTAACCAATATGAAATCACATGAGATACTTTTATGCTTAAATGAAACACCAAAACATGTATAACTCAAAACATGCATACTCAAGCATTAATAAGTCTTAACTCACTTTCTCTTGGCTTAACATGAAACTTTAGCAATTCTTTAACTTTAAATCTTTCTTTAACTTTTAGAAAACTTCCTTAAACTTTAGAAAAACTTTGCTAAACGATATACTTGAAAATAATACTCACTTGGATCCACTTAAGACGTAAGTACCATCTTATGCGCGTTCCCTAAAAGGTTGGGGTAGCGAGCCACCAATCCTAATAGAACAGACCTTGGTCTACCAGGGCCAAGACCTTGGAATTGGACACCTGGATTTCTTTAACGACGCCCTTGGACGCCGGGTACTGGCCTTAGAAAATAAAATACTTACTTTTTCTTATCTTGAATGCCTTGGCATTTTCACGAGCACCTTGTGTGCCCAAATCCCTAAGTCTTGACTTTTGAGGATTTCTTAAGGCCTTGGCCTTTTCTTTTCTTATCTTCATCTTCTCTTTTCTTTTCTCATAAATTTTCTTGGACCCCAACCTCATTTACGAACAGCTATTAGTACACATTAACACATTAATATACTCTAATAGCGACCTTTACGAGCTCAACTATGTCATCTCTAAAAAGTCTGCTCTCAAAAATAAAGATAACTCGTACATAGATAAATTATATAACTGCTTACAATAAAACGTTCTTACTCTGTAAATCTAGCTACACAAGCTAATAAACTAAGCTGAAGAACAACATAATAATTGCATGCAAAATCAAAAACAAAAGGGAAATTTCATTTTTAACTTTCTAACGGGGAAAAACTTGTGGAAAACCGCCTCTTACTACAGGTGAGCAGTACTTACCTTGATTTCTTGGACTTACAACCAAAATTAGACGACTAGGGCTCGGGTGAAACTTGAGATCTCTACGAACCGTCCGCGCCTACGTGTTCTTCTCGTCGAGACGAACGAAACGCTCCGACCCCCTTGAGATTCCCTTAGCCGACGCCCCTTAGGAGAGGAGAGGAGGAAAGAAAACCTAGGTTCCCTTTTGTTTTCGCCGCCCCTCCCTCGCCCCCTTCTCGCACGCAGCCGAAAATTCTCCTCCGAGGGTTTCACGCGACTTAAGCGGGGTTTAAATACCTCTTCATGAAAAAACGTAACTACTCTATAAAATTATTTCTCTCCACCTTTTGTTGTGCTTGATACCCTAGCCCAGCCGGTCACTTGCGCGCCCTTAAGGGCTTGCTCCTCCTGTGGTCGCGAGTTCGAACCCCCCTGCTGCCCTTTAAAGTTTTTCCTTTTTTAAAAATACTAAACGGACTCGGAAAATTCCATAAAAATATTCTAAAAATTCCTAAAAATATCTAGAATATTTCTAAAACATTTTTAAATAGTTCTAAGGACTTTATGAACTTCAATATGGAAATTTCGGGGCGTTACAATCCCGCATACCTTATAAAAAGTTCGTCCTCGAACTTAAAATAATTCTGGATATTTTTCTCTCATGCTGTCTTCACGTTCCCAAGTAGCTTCCTCATGCTTTTGATTCTGCCAGATGACCTTCACTAGTGGCACTTCTTTATTTCTTAATCTTTTAACTGCTTTGTCCACTATCTGTGTCGGTCTGCTCTCATAGCTAAGATCTTCTTGGATCTGTACTGACTGAGGCTGAATCACTTGGCTAGGATCGTGAATACACTTCTTTAACATAGAGACATGAAAGGTACGGTGGATAGCTGACATATCCTCTGGTAAGCCCAGCTCATATGCTACCTTACCAACCCTCTTTATGATCTTGTAGGGTCCTATGTAGCGAGGACTTAGCTTACCCTTTTTGCCAAATCTCATCACTCCCTTCATAGGAGCGACCTTGAGGAATACTGAATCTCCAACTTGGAATTCAAGTGGCCTACGGCGTGTGTCAGCATAACTTTTCTGTCTACTCTGGGCAGTCTCAATCCTCTGGCGGATCATCTGGATAGCCTGAGTGGTCTCATCTATAAGCTCAGTCTGGCTGCCTAGTCCTGACTCCATCTCTTTCTTCTCACCAGCTTCTTGCCAACATATGGGTGATCTGCATTTCCTGCCATATAATGCTTCATAAGGTGCCATTTTGATAGTGGCCTGATAGCTATTGTTGTAGGCAAATTCAGCTAAACACAGGTACTTGCACCAACTGCCTTTAAAATCTAGTGCACAAGCCCTGAGCATATCTTCTAAAATTTGATTTACTCTTTCTGTCTGTCCATCAGTCTGGGGATGGAAGGCCGTGCTGAATTTAAGTCTGGTGCCTAGTGCGTGCTGAACACACTCCCAGAAGTGAGAGACAAAGCGCCCGTCTCTGTCAGAAATGATAGACTTCGGAACTCCATGAAGCCTGATCACCTCTTTCACATATAACTGCGCCAAATGCTCTACTGAGTGCGACACCTTGATGGCTAGGAAGTGGGCAGACTTGGTCAATCTGTCCACTATCACCCAAATCGCATCGTGTCCATGGGTGGTTCTTGGAAGACCTGTGATAAAGTCCATGGATATTTCTTCCCACTTCCACTCTGGAATGGGAAGTGGCTGTAGAACTCCTCCTAGTCTCTGGTGCTCCGCCTTGACTCTCTGGCAGGTCAAGCAGGTACTGATATATCTGGCCACGTCTCGCTTGAGTCCAGACCACCAGAATCTTTGCTTTAAATCTTGGTACATCTTGGTAGAACCAGGATGCATAGAGTACGGGGTACTGTGGGCTTCTTCTAAAATATTCTTTCTTAGTTCCTCATCATTGGGGACGCAAAGGCGGTCTCCAAGATAGAGGATGCCACTATCTGATATTCGAAACTCTGAATTTTCTGCCTCTTGGATCTCCTGCTTGATCTTCTGGATCTCTGGGTCTTGACTTTGCTTTCTTTGTATATCCACAAGCAGGGTTGACTCTAGAGTCAATGCAGAAAGTTGTCCAATTATTACCTCGACTCCAAAATCCTTTATTTCTTTCTGAAGTGGTAGAGACAGTGATGATAGGGACATCAGTGCTGCACCGGATTTTCTGCTCAGTGCATCTGCCACTTTATTAGCTTTACCTGGGTGGTAGAGGATTTCACAGTCATAATCCTTGACCAACTCTAGCCACCTGCGCTGCCTCATATTCAGATCCTTCTGAGTGAAGAAGTACTTCAAACTCTGATGGTCTGTGAAGATTCTGCACTGCACTCCATACAGGTAGTGTCTCCAAAGCTTCAGTGCAAAAACCACAAATGCTAGCTCAAGGTCATGAGTAGGGTAATTCTTCTCATAGTCCTTGAGCTGTCTGGAGGCATATGCTATTACTTTACCGTCTTGCATGAGGACAGCTCCAAGGCCCATCTTGGATGCATCACTGAAGATGTCAAAGGCCTTGTCACTCTCTGGAACAGTCAGGATGGGAGCACTAGTCAATCTTTTCTTCAGTTCTAGGAAGCTGTGCTCGCATTTATCTGACCACTCAAACTTCTGATTCTTCCTGGTCAGGGCTGTGAGTGGAGAGGCTATTCTGGAAAAGTCCTCCACAAATTTTCTGTAATATCCTGCCAGGCCTAAGAAGCTTCTGATTTCACTGGCATTCTTGGGTCTACACCAGTTGCTGACTGCTTCTATCTTGGCTGGATCAACTTGAATGCCTTCTTTGGATACAATGTGACCTAGGAAGGTCACCTGATCTAGCCAAAACTCACACTTTGAGAATTTTGCATAGAGCTTCTCCTGCTGAAGGATCTGCAGCACTATCCTCAAGTGTGTAGCATGGTCCCCTGGAGTCTGTGAGTATATGAGAATATCATCAATAAATACAATGACGAATTTATCGAGATATTCCCTGAAGATGTGGTTCATCAGCTCCATGAAGACTGCTGGAGCATTGGTTACTCCAAAAGGCATCACTACAAATTCGTAGTGGTCGTATCTTGTCCTGAAGGTCGTCCTGGGGATGTCACTTTCTTTAACCTTTAGCTGATGATACCCAGAACGCAGATCTATCTTCGAGAACACTGTAGCACCTCTATGATCGAATAGTCATCAATTCTAGGAAGGGGTACTTGTTCTTGATGGTTACCTTGTTCAAAGCTCTGTAGTCTATGCACAGACGCATAGACCCATCCTTCTTCTTGACGAAAAGTACAGGGCTCCCCAGGGTGAATGACTCGGGCGGATGAAGCCCTTGTCTAGTAGCTCCTGGAGTTGCTCTTGTAATTCTTTCAGCTCTGCAGGAGACATACGATATGGGGCTTTTGAGACCGGACCGGTACCTGGCACCAGCTCAATCTCAAATTCCACCTCCCTGTTGGGGGTAGTCCAGGTAGTTCTTCTGGGAATACTTCTGGATATTCGCAGACTACCCGTACATCCTCCTGCTTGAGTTCTTTCTTTGCTTCTGAGTCCACTACGTGTGCAAGAAAACCAGCACACCCTTGCTCTAGCATCTGGTGGGCTGCCAAGGCTGAGAGGAATTTCTGAGTCTTCCTCTTTGGGGCTCCTTGAAACTCGAATGGTGGTTCTCCTTCTGGGCTGAAAACCACCTTCCTTCTACGGCAGTCCACTGAAGCGCTGTACTTACTGAGGAAATCCATGCCCAGTATGATGTCGAAGTCTTGCATCGCAAGGACTATCAGATCGACATATAGCTCTCGGTCTGAAATCTTGATTGCACAGCCCGGAGCCGCTGGGTGGATTCCATGATTCCCCTGAAGGGAGAGTTGTCAGGAATCTGGACTCCCAACTTCTGCAGGCACCTGTAACTTACTAGCAAAAGGTACTGATACGAAAGAATGGGTCGCCCCAGTGTCAAACAGTGTAGTAGCTAAATGCTGAAAAATAACTATTTGACCTGTTACGACCGTGGAGGCGCTGGCAGCTTCTTCCTTCGTGAGGGAAAAGACTCTGGCATTGGTTGGAACTGGTGCTGCTTCCAACCCTCCCTGACTGATCTGAGGTCCCTCCAGTATAGTAGGCATGTAATGTAACTGAGGCTTGCCTCCATACTGTACGGACTGCTGAGGAAGTACCTTAAACTTGTTTGGGCAGTCTTTGGATCTGTGTCCCTCTTGTCCACATGAGTAGCATCCAGTTACACCCAAAAGGCATGCTCCTGGATGGGTCCTCCCACACTTAGGACAAGGTGGATACCTAGCTTGCTTGTTCTCTGGGTTTCCTTTTTGGCTGCCAGGCCACTGCTTCCTTTTGTGGTTCTTGTTCTTCCAGTTCTGGTTATTTGGCTGAGGCTTCTGGCCTCCTGTTGTCTTGTTCTCAATCAGGACTGGCTTCTGCTGTGTTTGCTGTGCCTTGATGCTATTCAGATAGTGCTCTGAGATTAGAGCACTACTGACCAACTCCTCGCTGGTCTGGGGTCGGTGCGTCCCGCTGTTCACGTTGAGTGCTATTTCAGGGTTCAGCATGCGGAGCATCAGTCTGACTCGCTCCTTCTCTGTGCTGACTAGCTCTGGGCAGAGGCGAGCTAGTCTGTTGAACTTCGCGACTGCTTCTCCCACTGGTAGGTTACCTTGTCTGAACTCCATGAAGTCCTCGTAGTGCTTGTTGGTAACCCGCATGTGGAAGAACTCCTCATAGAACTCTTGCTCGAAATCTGTCCAGCTCATCTGGTTGACTATCCTCTTACTCTTGACTCGCTCCCACCACATACGAGCATCTCCAGTTAGGCAGAAGGAGGCACATTTGACCTTCTCGACTTCTGGCCAGTCAAGAAGCTCCATTGTGCTCTCTAAAGTCTTGAACCAAGCCTGGGCATCCCAGGGCTCAGTCGTGCCTGAGAAGCTTTCGGGTTTCAGCCTCTGCCACTGGACGAGGTATGCTTCTTGTCTTCGGTTCACGACAGGGGTCTCCTGTGTGACTGGTGGAACTTCAGCCACCACTGGAGTTCCCACTCCTGCTGTGGGTGGTGTAGGGGGCACTGGGTGCTGATTTGCCATCAGTGTGGTGATGGTCTTCTGTTGTTCTGTAATCTGAGCTTGCATTTGAGTAATGATTGCCATCAGGTTTGGCTGTTCTGTGTCAGGCTCATTGTTATCTTGAACTGGAGTTCTGTTCCTTGCATTAGGAGCTCGGCCTCTTCTTGCCATCTAATAATGCATAAGGGAACAAGAATCACTATATTTCTAGGTATAGAACTTGTTTTCTTACTTAGTAACCTAATATCCATTCTAG
>JAGFNQ010003824.1:178890-300690 GCA_024364735.1 Boesenbergia rotunda | reverse complement strand
CGTCTATAATTAACCAATTATAGAACGGTCATGAGTGGCACCTAGTAGTACATCATGACCCCCAATTAATCGAAAGATCAACGGTTTGACCTCAGAAGTAATTCTGAAACCCTTCAGCAGCTCTAATGAATCGTGCCCCATTCCCTTCACCATCTTATACCCACTTGGTTCAGGACACGGTCTATTTGTGTCAGTCCCCACTAGGCTGATTACGTCACACCTAGCCCAAGTAATGTCTTTCTCGTCCTTTGGATTTCTAATTACTCTCATGTATTTAAGAGACTCGCACTCTAAACATGATATGCTCTGGCCAGAGGCTTTGAGTAACAATCCGACGATAGGCCTGGGTATACATCTCCTCGCAAGGAGTGGTGAATCCTTTGTAGGCTGTTCAAACATCTTCGGGCACTTCGGCTTATACCCAATCATCCTAGGTCCATACCTCCTTGGAGATGCTTGCTTAAGATGTTAAAGTATAAGTCTCCATGACCAAGATGACTTGAACACCGCAAGTCAAAGGAACATCACACTTAAGCTGCAGTAATAACTTCAGTGACATATCTTTATAGATTACCATTTGTTAGTAATATGAGAGAAGTGTCCTAAGGCAATCGCCTTATGATTGTAAATATTTATTCTAATAAATGATAATTCACTATTTGAGTATACATGTTTGTGTATTTGATTGAGATCTTAAACTCATCTACTGAATGTTCGCAATACAATTCACAGCATAAGAGAATTTGTGATGGGATCACAACTAGTGATTATCTCTAAATGTGCAATTGTGAAGTATTGAAATTATCCCTAGTCGATGAATTGATGAAAACGGACACTATCAATTCTGTTGAGACTAGCATGGGTTATTCTCTAATCAGCTGATTCTCACTGGCTGGTGACATTGGGATGTCCGGAGATAAACATGGATGCTAGTTAAGGGAACTAGTTCATTGGAGTGACTAGCTGTAAGACTTCATATGGGAATCTACATGTAGATATGTCAATAAAGTTCTTACTGCAGCTTAAGTGCGATGTTCCTTTGACTTGCGGTGTTCAAGTCATCTTGGTCATGGAGACTTATACTTTAACATCTTAAGCAAGCATCTCCAAGGAGGTGCGGACCCAGGATGATTGGGTATAAGCCGAAGTGCCCGAAGATGTTTGAATAGCCTACAAAGGATTCACCACTCCTTGCGAGGAGATGTATACCCAGGCCTATCATCGGATTGTTACTCAAAACCTCTAGCCAGAGTATATCATGTTTAGAGTGCGAGTCTCTTAAATACATGAGAGTAATTAGAAATCCAAAGGACGAGAAAGACACTACTTGGGCTAGGTGTGACGTAGTCAGTCTAGTGGGGACTGACACAAACAGACCATGTCCTGAACCAAGTGGGTATAAGGTGGTGAAGGGAATGAGGCACGATTCATTAGAGCTGCTGAAGGGTTTCAGAATTACTTCTGAGGTCAAACCGTTGATCTTTCGATTAATTGGGGGTTATGATGTACTACTAGGTGCCACTCATGATCGTTCTATAATTAGTTGATTATAGACGGCCAACATAAATCAAAAGCCTATTTAGTCACGTGCACTACGAGTAATCCGAGGGATTTAAAACGAGTTGAAAATTGGATTTTCCGATCAAGAGAAATAAGTCGAATCTGAGTTAATCAGAGGCGCAATGGAGGCTAGAATTGGCTAAGTCTTTTGAAGGCTTATTGGGCGAATTAAATGAGTTTAATTCGCGATGGAAACGGCTTGGTTTGGCCGGCCAAAGAGGGTGTCCACCCTCTTGGTTTGGCCGGCCATTAAAAGGGAAATAAACCAATTTAATTGGTTTAATTAATAAAATATATCTAGCGCGATTTGTTTTATAAATTATGGATAAATAAATTTGTATAAAGAAATTTATATAAATAAATTTATAGAAATTTATTTCTTTTTGCGAAATTAAAATAATCCGTGGAGTGGTTTATTTTAATTTTATAAAATCAATTATGAATTGATTTTTCCATTAAAAGAAAATTTTATAAATTTCTTATAAAATTTATTCCATAATTAAAGAAGAGAATAATTTGTTTTATTATAAAGTTAGTTATAATAAAACTAGGCATAACGGAATTATTCATAAGAAAATTTATAAGATAAATTTCTTATGAAAATTAATTCCGTTAATTCCGTTAAAGAGGAGACTTAGCAAGGGAGAGGTTACTATATAAAGGAACCAAAGGCTAGCCTTCAATTCCAATCAATTGAGTTGATTAAGAGTTAATCCTCTCCCTCTCTCTCTCTTATTCTCTTCTCCTTCTCCCTCCCATCTAGGGCCGGCGCCCAACCTAGATCTCCTAGGGCCGGCGCACCTTCATTGTTCTCCAAGGAGTTGGCGTGAGCAATCTACACCAAGGAGAAGCCAACCAAGAAGAAGAAGAAGCGGATCACATCTCCTTCCTTCTCGGAATTCGATTCTGTTTCTCGGGTGGTTAGCTTCCTATCTTTTCTCTTGTTCTTCTAGTTGTGTCTTCGGAGAATCTAGTAGTTCTCGTCGGCACAAAACTCGTGGCTTTGCGAAGTCATCCCGAAGAGAGTACTCGTCGTGGACGCGAATAGAGGCGGAGCTTCTAAGGGACGCTACGGTTGGATTCCGTCACTTACTTCGAGTTACGAGAGGTACTTAGTAAATTAGTTTACTTTTTTCGCAAAATTTTAATTTATGATTATGTCAACACATCATAAGGTTGCATGCTAGATATGTGGTTAAAATAATTTAGGAAATTATTTTATGCTAATTCTTCCGCTGCACGTAAAAATTTAAAATTTTACGAACCCGTATCCTTGTCGACATGCACCCGGTCCCAACAGTGGTATCAGAGCCGGTTAGTGTTCGATATAATCATATAATTGTTTTGCGGAACACTTTGTCATGATCTCAATTGTGGAAAATTTTTCAATTATGGAAACTTTCCAATTATGATAAATTTTAGATTTAGGAATTTCAAAGTTTGGAAATCCTCATGAAATTTCGCAAACTTTTGAAATTCTCTAGTTTCTGAAATTTTATAATAATTGTGAAAACTTCCCATCTTTGGAAACTTTCCAATTTTGGAAATTTTTCTAATTTTAGAAATTTTCTAATTTTGGAAATATGTAAGTTTTCTTTGTACCAGAAACTTACAACCATTCTGAAAATCTATTATGAAACCTCGCAATTTTGGGCACTTTCTTTTGAGAAAGTCTAGACAAATTTATGGATAATTAGTTGACAATTTCAAATTTGAATTGGCTTTAAATTATTAACAAAATTCTTTATTTTGGATTGAGCCTCGGGGGGCCGTCCAATTTAAAGTTAGTTGTTGTAATTTAATTTCCCAATTTTGAATGAAATTGTCATGTTTGATTTGGTTGCGTTTCCGAAACGGACCAAATTGGATTTACGACAAATTACTTTTCTTTGGGTATCTGAGCCTCGGGGAGCCACCCTTAGAAAACGATTTGTTGTAATTAATTAAATCCATGAATAAAACATGATTTAAGAGGTGATGCTCTTACATGTTGTTGTCTCCAAAATTAATTAGGAAAATGGTTTCCTATAGAGTTTTCTTAATTGAGATTTTCATGAAAATAATATGTCGTTGAATTAAGGGAATTGCCTCTTAATTTAATAAGATTTGATTTAGAGAAATCAAAGTCTTAAACATATTATTTCCGAAATTGATTATGATAATTTAGGAAATTGTTTCCCAAAACAATTCCTTTAATAAAGTATGAAATTAGAATGAGGAAATCCGGTTCCTAATTCAATTCATGAGACTTGATAAATTAAGTCACATACATACTTTATTAAGGAAATCGTTAGTCATGACATAATCATATGTCATGAATGTGCTTAGAAAAGATGAGACCCAAAACCCCTTACAAAATATTAAGGCTAACACCTTCCATTAATATGGTTAGAACCGGAGTTTTGTTTCTCGTTTGGGTTGATGGATACATCCATGCCCAGCTTGAACCTCAACATGTTAAAACCATGGAACTAGTTTATGAATAATGTAGTTGGAGTCAGAGGTCAATCCTTAGTTTAGGTTGTTGGACACATCCAAGCCTGACTAAACGGTTGAATGAGCTCCAACCATATTAAAACTATTTCTTGATTAATGGGTCAGCCTTAAGCTTCGAACATCGATTTGTTGTGCCACAGCCAAGGTCGATGTAAAGAGAGGTGCAATTGGGTGCTATGTATATGATGCATACTTGTTAATGAGTTAACAACCCAATGATTTATGCAAACATTCAATTAGTTGATAGCATAATGTGATAGTTACATATATGTGATATGTAATCGGTATAATTACCTATCTTCATAGCTAAGAAAAACTTGATGGCCACAGTCATGGTTGTTCTTATCCATGGTTGGATATCAACCTATTTGGAGATGTTCCTACGATCTCCCGAATTGATAAAAAGGGTTATTCAATTTGAAAAATAAATAGGATTTTATTTATGTATGTTGATACATTCTTTAATCATTCTTCTCACATAAACTCAATTTGTATTTCTAGGATAATCACTCGATCATGTCTTCTCTAAACTTGCGTTCCATTTTGGACACTAATAAACTGACTGGGCCGAACTACATGGACTAGCTTCAAAACCTAAGGATAGTCCTTAAGGCAGAGAAGCTTGCTTATGTCCTTGAAGATCAACTTCCCACCCATCCTCCAGAGAATGCAACTCCAGACCAATTGTTGGCCTATCAGAAACATGTGACCGATTCTGAACTTGCGAGTTGCATCATGCTAGCCTCTATGGTACCTGAGCTGCAAAAGCAGCATGAGCATATGGATGCTTATACCATCATCTTCCATCTTCATGAGTTGTTTGAAGAGCAGGCGAGATCCGAAAGGTTCGAAGTCTCCAGACTCCTCTTCACCACTAAGATGCAGGAAGGTACTTCTGCCTCGCAGTTTGTGTTAAAGATGTTGGGGTACATTGAGCGACTGAGCGCACTCGGTTTTGCAATGGATCATAAACTAAGTATTGACTTAATTCTGAGTTGTTTGCCCAAGAGTTATTCACAATTTGTGATGAACTATCGGATGAACAAACTAGAGACCACCTTCCTGAGTTGCTCAACCTGCTGAAGACTGTAGAGCCTTCTGTAAAGCCGGATCAAAAGGCGGTACTGTTAGTTGGTTCCTCGAAGAAAGGTTCTAAGAGGAAGGCCAAGGACAGAACAAAGGGAAGAAGAAAAAGGCCAAGAAGACTGAAAAGAAACCAAAAGGAACTTGCCATCATTGTGGCAAGGAGGGTCACTGGCGAAGAAACTGCAAGGTTTATCTTGAGTCCTTGAAGAATAAGGCATCCGATGCCCCATCCTCTTCAGGTATCTTCGTTATTGAATGTCACTCTATTTCCTCAAATACCTGGGTACTTGATACTGGGTGTAGCTCACATATATGTAATGACATACAGGGGCTAAGGAATATAAGAAGACTCGTCAAAGGAGAAGCGAATTTGCGAGTTGGAAATGGAGCAAAGATTGCTGCTGTTGCCATCGGAACATATTTGCTAAAGCTCCCCACTGGACGTGTCTTAGAATTGGATAATTGTTATTTCGTTCCTTCGTTAATAAAGAACATTGTATCTATTTCATGTTTGAATGAAAAGGGTTATCATTTAACTTTTAGTAACAATTGTTGTTACATAACTTTAAATGACGTTCTTTATGGGAATGGACCTTTGTGCAATGGTATCTACACGTTAGATTTATCCAGTGACGTTTTCAATATCGAAGTTAGCAACAAACGTGCTCGAATAGATAATCGAATAGACTCCTACACTTGGCATTGCCGTCTTGGCCATGTTAGCAAGAAACGCATGACCGAATTGCACCGATGTGGAATTCTGGAATCATTTGATCCCGGTTCATTTGATACATGTGAATCCTGCTTAAAAGGCAAGATGACCAAATTACCCTTTTCCGGAAAGGGTAATCCAGTGGAAGAATTGCTTGGTCTAATACATACTGATGTATGTGGACAAATGTCAATTCTTGCACAAGGAGGCTATAGCTACTTCATTACCTTTATCGATGATCACTCACGATTCGGGTATGTGTTCTTGATGAAACACAAATCTGAAGCTTTTGAGAAATTCAAAGAGTTCAGAAATGAAGTAGAGAAACAACTTGGCAAAAGTATTAAAATACTTCGATCCGATCGGGGTGGTGAATACTTGAGTCATGAATTTCATGATTATCGAAGGGACAATGGGATATTGTCTCAATGGACTCCGCCGTATACACCACAGCATAATGGTGTATCTGAGAGGCGTAACCGAACCTTGATGGACATGGTTAGGTCTATGATGAATCATGCAACTCTTCCAAAATCCTTTTGAGGTTATGCACTTAAGACAGCTGTTTACTTGCTAAACAGAGTCCTGACCAAGGTAGTCTCTACTACTCCATATGAGACATGGAATTGTAAGAAACCTCACTTAACTCACCTTAAGATATGGGGTTGTCCTGCTTATGTGAAGCGGATTGTATCAGACAAATTGGATGCTAAGTCTGATAAATGTCTATTTATTGGATACCCTGAGGAAACGAAGGGTTACCAATTCTATCATCCCTTGGAGCAAAAGGTGTTTGTTTCAAGGCATGCTGTATTTCTAGAAAAAGAATTTCTTTTACAAGAAAACAGTGGGAGTGACATTGAACTTGATGAAGTTCAAGAAACTCCAATAGACATTACAGAGATACCTAGTCTAGACCCGCAACCGATAATTCATAGTGATGAGCTATCAGTTGAACCTAAAACAACACCACCTCTTCGTAGGTCTGATAGGACACGCAATATTCCAGAGAGATACGGATTTCTCGTAAGTGAATCGAACGACGTGTTACTCATAAGCGATGATGAACCTATCAGTTATGAAGATGTTCTGAAAAGTTCAGAAAGGGACAAATGGCTTGAGGCCATGAAGTCGGAAATGGATTCCATGTACGAAAATCAAGTATGGGACTTGGTTAACCCACCTGAAGGGATTAAGCCCATAGGGTGCAAGTGGGTTTTCAAGAAGAAAACCGACATGGAAGGTAATGTAGTTAACTTTAAGGCTAGATTAGTGGCAAAAGGATATCGTCAAAAACAAGGAATTGATTATGACGAAACCTATTCGCCAGTAGCTATGCTTAAATCCATTCGGATGCTCCTAGCCATAGCAGCTCATTATGATTATGAGATATGGCAAATGGATGTGAAAACAACTTTCCTTAATGGAATCCTGCTTGAGGATGTATACATGATACAACCTGAAGGTTTCACATCGGTTGATAAAACCAAGGTATGCAAGCTTCGACGATCCATATATGGACTGAAGCAAGCATCTTGGAGCTGGAACATCCGTTTTGATGAGACAATCAAAAAGTTTGATTTCTCACAAAATCCTGACGAACCTTGTGTGTACAAGAAGGTTAGTGGGAGTGCAGTCGTATTCCTAGTATTATATGTCGATGACATTTTACTTATAGGAAACGATATATCAGTCTTACAGACAGTTAAAATTTGGTTGCCCAAAACTTTCTCCATGAAAGACCTGGGAGAAGCAACCTATATCCTTGGGATTAGAATCTATAGAGATAGATCAAAACGGTTGCTTGGTCTTTCGCAGTCTACGTATATAGACCAAGTGCTAAAAAGATTTAGCATGTCAGAATCCAAGAAAGGTTACCTTCCCATCAGGCATGGGATTAACCTTTCAAAGTCTATGTGTCCGCGCACAGAAGACGAGAGGATTTGCATGAATAAGATTCCCTATGCATCCGCGATAGGATCTATCATGTATGCTATGTTATGTACTAGGCCCGATGTATCATATGCTCTGAGTGTCACGAGCAGATACCAGTCTGATCCAGGGATGGATCATTGGGCGGCTGTCAAGACAATCCTTAAGTACTTAAGAAGAACTAAGGATGTGTTCCTAATATATGGAGAAGGAGATATGGTAATACGTGGGTATACAGATGCCAGTTTCCAGACAGATAAGGATGACTCCAAATCGCAGTCTAGATACGTATTTACATTGAATGGAGGCGCAATAAGTTGGAAGAGTTCCAAACAAGACACCGTAGCGGATTCTACCACGGAAGCGGAATATATCGCAGCTTCGGAAGCAGCAAAGGAAGCAGTTTGGATCAAGAAGTTTGTCTCAGAACATGGTGTGGTTCCAACCATTGATGAAGCAGTGCCGATTTACTGCGACAACAATGGAGCTATTGCACAAGCGAAGGAACCAAGGTCTCATCAGCGATCCAAACACGTGCTTCGACGCTATCATCTGATCAGAGAGATTATAAGTAGGAATGACATACAAATTGAGAGAGTTCCCACTGAAAGGAATATAGCGGATCCTTTAACTAAGGCCTTGCCTCAAAGCAAGTTTGAGAGTCATGTTAGAGCCTGTGGTATTCGATACCGTAGCGATTGGCATTAGGCCAAGTGGGAGTTTGGTAGTAATATGAGAGAAGTGTCCTAAGGCAATCGCCTTATGATTGTAAACATTTATTCTAATAAATGATAATTCACTATTTGAGTATACATGTTTGTGTATTTGATTGAGATCTTAAACTCATCTACTGAATGTCCGCAATTCAATTCACAGCATAAGAGAATTTGTGATGGGATCACAACTAGTGATTATCTCTAAATGTGCAATTGTGAAGTATTGAAATTATCCCTAGTCGATGAATTGATGAAAACGGACACTATCAATTCTGTTGAGACTAGCATGGGTTATTCTCTAATCAGCTGATTCTCACTGGCTGGTGACATTGGGATGTCCGGAGATAAATATGGATGCTAGTTAAGGGAACTAGTTCATTGGAGTGACTAATTGTAAGACTTCATATGGGAATCTACATGTAGATATGTCAATGAAGTTCTTACTGCAGCTTAAGTGCGATGTTCCTTTGACTTGCGGTGTTCAAGTCATCTTGGTCATGGAGACTTATACTTTAACATCTTAAGCAAGTATCTCCAAGGAGGTGTGGACCCAGGATGATTGGGTATAAGCCGAAGTGCTCGAAGATGTTTTAACAGCCTACAAAGGATTCACCACTCCTTCCGAGGAGATGTATACCCAGGCCTATCGTCGGATTGTTACTCAAAACCTCTGGCCAGAGTATATCATGTTTAGAGTGCGAGTCTCTTAAATACATGAGAGTAATTAGAAATCCAAAGGACGAGAAAGACACTACTTGGGCTAGGTGTGACGTAGTCAGTCTAGTGGGGACTGACACAAACAGACCATGTCCTAAACCAAGTGGGTATAAGGTGGTGAAGGGAATGAGGCACGATTCATTAGAGCTGCTGAAGGGTTTCAGAATTACTTCTGAGGTCAAACCGTTGATCTTTCGATTAATTGGGGGTTATGATGTACTACTAGGTGCCACTCATGATCGTTCTATAATTAGTTGATTATAGACGGCCAACATAAATCGAAAGCCTATTTAGTCACACGCACTACGAGTAATCCGAGGGATTTAAAACGAGTTGAAAATTGGATTTTCCGATCAAGAGAAATAAGTCGAATCTGAGTTAATCAGAGGCGCAACGGAGGCTAGAATTGGCTAAGTCTTTTGAAGGCTTATTGGGCGAATTAAATGAGTTTAATTCGCGATGGAAACAGCTTGGTTTGGCCGGCCAAAGAGGGTGTCCACCCTCTTGGTTTGGCCGGCCATTAAAAGGGGAATAAACCAATTTAATTGGTTTAATTAATAAAATAAATCTAGCGCGATTTGTTTTATAAATTATGGATAAATAAATTTGTATAAAGAAATTTATATAAATAAATTTATAGAAATTTATTTCTTTTTGGGAAATTAAAATAATCCGTGGAGTGGTTTATTTTAATTTTATAAAATCAATTATGAATTGATTTTTCCATTAAAAGAAAATTTTATAAATTTCTTATAAAATTTATTCCATAATTAAAGAAGAGAATAATTTGTTTTATTATAAAGTTAGTTATAATAAAACTAGGCATAACGGAATTATTCATAAGAAAATTTATAAGATAAATTTCTTATGAAAATTAATTCCGTTAATTCCGTTAAAGAGGAGACTTAGCAAGGGAGAGGTTACTATATAAAGGAACCAAAGGCTAGCCTTCAATTCCAATCAATTGAGTTGATTAAGAGTTAATCCTCTCTCTCTCTCTCTCTTATTCTCTTCTCCTTCTCCCTCCCATCTAGGGCCGGCGCCCAACCTAGATCTCCTAGGGCTGGCACACCTTCATTGTTCTCCAAGGAGTTGGCGTGAGCAATCTACACCAAGGAGAAGCCAACCAAGAAGAAGAAGAAGCGGATCATATCTCCTTCCTTCTCGGAATTCGATTCCGTTTCTCGGGTGGTTAGTTTCCTATCTTTTCTCTTGTTCTTCTAGTTGTGTCTTCGGAGAATCTAGTAGTTCTCGTCGGCACAAAACTAGTGGCTTTGCGAAGTCATCCCGAAGAGAACTCGGCGTGGACGCGAATAGAGGCGGAGCTTCCAAGGGACGCTACGGTTGGATCTCGTCCCTTACTTCGAGTTACGAGAGGTACTTAGTAAATTAGTTTACTTTTTCCACAAAGTTTTAATTTATGATTATGTCAACACATCATAAGGTTGCATGCTAGATACGTGGTTAAAATAATTTAGGAAATTATTTTATGCTAATTCTTCCGCTGCACGTAAAAATTTAAAATTTTACGAACCCGTATCCTTGTCGACATGCACCCGGTCCCAACATATTACAAAGTACAGAACTGAAGTATACAATAAAAGAAAAACAATTATACCGACTCCTAAAATGAAAGGAAGATCTTCATTAGGAGAGTCGGACGACGTTTCAGCGTTTATCGGAACTTCGATTGCACAACACACAGAAGAAGAAACTGATTGTAGTCTTAGAATTGTTGTAATAAACTGCTGCACTCAACCCCTTTTATAGTACTTACTCAAGCGCCTGAATGACCTTTCAGGCGCCCTCATTGCAGCCTACCGGGCGGAAACTCTATCCGATGTTCGGTCAAACATATCCTGGCCAGTTGCTTGAGTGCCGACGTGGATCCTCCACTCAGCACTCACCACGTAAGGCAGACTGTTGCACCAGCTCAGTCACCCGCTGCCTACTCTCAAGTGCCTAAGTCCCATTCAGGCGCCCCAGTCAACTGCTTTCTCTTGTTAGCTGCAACAAGGGTCAGTTTCAAACATACAATAATAAAATATTGAATTAAGATATGTATAAATTGTTGGTGTAAGTTACATCAGTGATGTCCTCCTGTAAGTGTTTTAATGTTTGACAATACACTTAAGTCAGTGATACATAGAACAAGAGAGGGTGAGCAAAGAAGGACTAACCTAAGTTGAAGAAAAGTCCTAGTTAACCTAGGCACTAAGTCCTGATCGAGGATTGGGCACTAAGACCTGGTGAGTGAAGCTGGGCACCGAAGACCTGCTCGGAAGGTGGGCACTAAGTCCTGATCGAGGATTGGGCACTAAGACCTGGTGAGTGAAGCTGGGCACCGAAGACCTGCTCGGAAGGTGGGCACTAAGTCCTGATCGAGGATTGGGCACTAAGTCCTGGCAAAGGGTTGGGCACCGAAGACCTGCTTGGAAGGTGGGCACGAAGTCCTGGTCGAGGATTGGGCAAGAAGACCTAGCCGAGGGTTGGGCACTGAAGTCCTGGTTTGGGGAATTGGTCACGAAGACCTAGCCAAGGGTTGAGCACTGAAGTCCTGGACTTAGGGTTTGGGCACGAAGTCTTGGTCCGAGGGACTGAGAAACTTAGCTAAGCGATGACTAAGGACAGAAGTAGAGACGGGTCGGGGTTCAGGCGTCTCAAGATCCGGAAGTATCGGAAGCTAAGCTAAAGTCCACTCGAAGGACTGGGTGGCAACCGTCTCCTGAAAGGAGTAGGTGAAAGGCGCGTTATCCGGGGTGGGAACTTGCGTCAGTTCGACCTAGGGTTTCATGGAAATCCGAAGTCGAACCAAGTCCTTAAGGCTAATATTGTATGTATATTTGCTTTGTGTTTGTGTATCTTGCAGGTACCAAGAACCGGAGATAAAGCAGGCAAGTGGCTGGAAAACAGCCAACCCAGGCGCCCCTATTGATGGGGGCGCCCAGATCAAACTGTAAAACCCAGTGTTGGGTTGAAAGCCTTGAAGCCAGGCTCCCAGTATGGTCAGGGCGCCCAAGCCAAAGAAGAAAAGTGCAATTTCGTGAAGTAAGCAGAATAGGCTTCCATTTAGGCGCCCGAGATGATACGGGCGCCCAAGTTGAAAGTTGTATTTGCTGTTTCGAGGTCGAAATACAGATAAACCTTCACTTAGGTGCCCGGGAGGTCCCAGGCGCCCTGGTCAGAGGTTTTATCAGCCGCGGCGAGGTCGGCGCGGGGATAAGGTTTGACCAAGTTTGTAGGGGCGCCCCTAACGTATCAGGCGCCCGTATGAAGCCTATATAAGGGGCTTCGACCCTCTGCATCAGACACAACTTCCAAGAGTGATTCTGAGCATTCTGACCGACGACAACGCGCTAAAGATGAGGTTCTGCATCTGGGAGGCTCTAGGAGGAAGTGCGTGGCACTTCGGAGGTCCAGATCGGCAGACGCTTCAACATAAATTATTTTGGTTCGATTTACATTCTGCAAATCAATTTACTTATCTTTTTGCTTGTAAATCAACTCTAAGACGGGTTTTCTCCGCCTCCGGAAATTCCGGAAAGGAGACCAATAGTGGACTCACGCCGAGTAAATAAGCCTTGGACGTACTGACCCTGGGGGGTCGGGAACCAAGTAAATAAATCCCGCATGTCTGTCGTCTTGCCTTTATTTTTTTGTATGTACTTTTCCGCTATGCTACTAACGCTCTGAGTCTAGACAAAAGTTAGAAAGTTTTACGAAGATTTCCGCGACAATTTTCACAGTCTATATTCACCCCCCCTCTATCGACGGCATCGGTCCTACAATTGGTATCAGAGCCAGGCCGCTCTTCACCGGACTAACCGTCGATGGAGCAACGATGCCAGGAGTTGAGGGGGAGCCCAGGGGTGAATCAGGTACAATATTTTTTAATGTCCATTTTTAAGTTCCATATTATTTGCTTCACGTGTAGGGAGAGAGAGCACTACAAAAATCAGTGCCCTACTCGTAAGATTCGATCTTCACCACCGGCGGCAAAGGAGGCACCAGCGACAGGAAGCAGGAGGGATAAGAGCCACGTACAATGCTTCAAGTGCGAGAAATTCGGACACTACAAAAATAAATGTCCGACAAAGGTACGCAGAATTTACATTCCAAAAATTTTACAAATTCCTACACTGTCTTATGATAATTTAGTTAATTTTTCTGATAAATTAGAATTATTGCATAGTCAAGTTAATATCTTGCATGACCAGTTAGAAAATGCAAATAATGTTAAAATATCAGAAATCAATTATTTAATTCTTAATGTCAACTTAATGATTTCTGAAATTAATTCTGACAATATTAAAAATAATTCTGATTCTGAAATTAAATCTGTTATTTCAGAAAATCTTAAGAATAATTCTAAATTCAAATATGATAATATTGAAGCTATTCTAGAAATTAATTCGGAAAATCTTAAGGATAATCTAGAAGTTAATTCTGAAAATATTATTTCTGAGGATAATTCTGAAGATGAAATTCTCCTAGATAATAACTTAATTATAGATAATCTTCAAAATTATTACAAAACTTTAACTAGTGGCCCAAGTTACTCCTCCTACTTTGAGGATACTAAAAGATGTAATTTTGAAGATGAGGAGGATATGGAACTATCTAAGATAAAAGCCATAGTTAATAAAGTTCACAAAGGTTCAAACAAATCCGAATTATTAGAAAAATTTGAAAAGATAGATAAAGAAGAAATAGTGGATGAAGCAGAAATTTTTGAAACAATGGAAATGATGAACTTAAACCCATAACTATTAATTAATCATTTCAACCTTAATTATTTAAATCTTAATTAATTCAAACATTCAATCAAATCTTAATTAATTCAAATTCAAATTAACTCAATCAAATCTTAATTAATTCAAATTCAAATTAACTCAATCAAATCTTAATTAATTCAAATTCAAATTAATTCAATCAAATCTTAATTAATTCAAACTTAAATTAATTCAAACAAATCTTAATTAATTCAAACCTAAATTAATTCAATCAAATCTTAGTTAATTCAAACTTAAATTAATTCAATCAAATCTTAGTTAATTCAAACTTAAATTAATTCAATCAAATCTTAATTAATTCAAAATTAATATTCAAACTTAAATTAATTAAATATTAATTAATTAAAATTAATTCAATTTTCATTAATTCAAACTCAAATCAATTAAATCTTAATTAATTCAAACTTTCAATTAAATATTAATTAATTCAAACTTTCAATTAAATATTAATTAATTCAAACTCAAATTAATTCAATTAAATTTTAATTAAATCTAATTCAAATTAATCCAAATAAATTAAATCTTATTCTAATTCAAATTAATTCAAATAAATTAAATCTTAATTAAATCTAATTCAAATTAATTCAATTAAGTCTTAATTAAATCTAATTCAAATTAATGCAATTAAATCTCAATTAAATCAAATTCTAATTAATTCAACTTTAATTAATTCTTAATTAACTTAAATCCAACTAAATCTTAAATAACTTAAACTCGAATTGAAATAAAATTTTACCCAAACTGTAACAATTAAAATTAATAACATTAAATATGTCAAAGTGGGTTGGCATATTCGCGGGTTCACACAACATGTATCAAATCGGAAATTTGATACATCTTTAGAAACGTAATTAAAATACTTTGGACTTGTTTGAATCATGCATTAATGCCATAGACATGCATCTGCTATTTACTTTAATATATGTCATGTCATTCATATTTAATTTTATGCATAATTTAGAATGGTTATAGGAAAAAGATTATTTGAGACTTGAACAACCTAGTATTGGGTGGAGGTGAGATGATAGTACGTTAGGGAAGCCATCTTGGCGGAACTAGCCGAAGCTACCGATCCAAGACCCAAACTAGTTAGACCAAAATCTTTCAAGGAGTAAATTGAAAATGGATTTTCAATAAAAGGCTTTGTCAAGGAAAGGGTTGATGATCCAATAAGGCTACGGCCAAAGAAGGCCTAGTGCCTCGCCAAGACCTGGAAGCCAATTATTGAAAACCAAATTACTATTGTCATATTTGAATCTAACACAAGCTTCAATCAATCTTAGATTTAACAATAAATTAAGTAAAATGATTCAAGCATCTCACAATACACCCATAAGGCAACCATGCTTGCTGTATTGAGACATCTAGAATGGGTGAGATGTTAAGGACTAATAAATTGATAAGCATGTTTCAAAATTATTTTTCAAAATTGCTAGAATATTTTTCTAAAAATATATTTTCAAAATAGTGCTTTAACATAATAATGTTTTTATGGATTTCATGCTTGTCTGATTGCCAATACAGTATATGTTTTCAATAATTATATCCTTTTGAAAATTGTTTGACTCACACAATTAGACGCAAGCCTCTTAGGACAACACTAAAGTTCCTTAAGGCACATAGATAGAGTCAAACGATGTCGGGTACAGGGGGAGTGCTTTCATTATTTTGAAATATTTTTCTCGAAAACTGTGCTTTCAAATAACTATCGCTTGTGTTTTCGAAAAATGCTCCTGCTTTAAAAGATTATCTTCTCAAAATATTACTTAATTCTTTGACTTTGATAAACCCTAAAGACACAGAGGAAGATCCACTACATGATCTTCAAGGACTCCAGGATGTGTCAAATTTTGGGGGAGTCTGAGTCAAAAGCAGAATTTCAGAAATGTTTTTTTTGGTAATCATTTAAATTTTTTTAAATCGTTAAATAATTCTTTTTAATCTGAACCAAATCCTAAAGACTCAGACGAAGAGTACTTGTGGTCAACAAGCTTCCCAAGACTGGGTCAAGTTTATGGGGAGGTCAAATTAAAAGAATTATTGAATATGTCAAATGTTTTCATGCGCTGTATTTTCAAATCCTTTTGAAAACATAAGTATCCTTTCAAAGACTATCATTTTAGTAATTTTTCTTTAAATATACTATTATTTTCAAAAATTCATCTGGGTTTAATCAATTTGAAATAGTGTTTTTCTTGAGTTTGGAAAATTTTTCAGGACACTTAGGAAAATGTCCTTGTAGTCAACAAGGTTTCCTATGATTGTGTCAGACTGGAAGATAAACCAAGTCAAGTAAAATATTATGTCTTTAAAAAATAATACGTTTTTCAAAATGTACTTACATATATTTTCAAAATACTATCATTTTTTTTAAATTCTGTTTAGAAATAGTACTTACTTGAATTTGGAGAATTTTCCAAGACACTTAGGAAAATGTCCTTGTAGTCAACAAGATTTTCTAGGATTGTGTTAGACTGGAAAAGGAACCATGTCAAGTACTTATACTTCTCAAAAATTCTAATACTGTTTTAAAAAGTACCTATATTTTTCAAAGTCTAATCTTTTTTAATAAGTACTTATACTTCTCAAAATTCACTTTTTTCAAAAGTACTTAGATTGTCAAAATTTGCATAATATGTTTCAAAAGTACTTAGATTTTCTCAATCTATTTTTTTCAAAAGTACTTGCATGTTTCAAACATCATTTTTCAAAGTATTTGTAACTTTCAAAGCTCTTAGTATTTTTTTCAAAAATACGGTATTTTCTGTTGGTGAGAGCCCTAGAGCCGATCATGTAATGATTGTATGGACTAATTTGTATCATATTCCTATGTATAAATAAAGGCATGTTTTATGGTTATTATACTTACGTGTATTTGTGCCAATTAGCTAAGTATAATAATGTCCTTGAGTAGAAGGTTCTTATCTATATCAATCGATTGGTTGAATCGATAGTGAGATGATATGGAGAACACTACTCTAAATTATTCCTAGTCGAATATTAACATTCAGGGACAATGTTAATACGTAGAGACTAGCATGTAGGTCAACATGATGACTTGATCTCATAAGTCATGGATATAGAGATATCAAGTTGACACATGGGTATGCATTAGAGAATGTATATTGAATGACCCGCCATGAGAAAGTATCATGGATCGTTATATGAGTGTCATATACTTTCTCATGTGGCTATTAGTATGACTATTAGTCCTTGGACCTGAAGTCACCATGGATTCCTACATAAGGAGTTACATACTTTAGCTTCGTCAAACGTCACTCGTAAATGGGTGGACTATAAAGGCGATTACTGGGTATCTAACAAATTATGGAGAGGGATATGAGTGATGTAGATGGGATCTATCCCTCCTATATGACGGGAGCGATATCGTATTCTTGATAGAGTGAGACCACAAAGTGCATGGTCATGCCCAAATGAGTCAATATGAGATATTGAACTCATTTGATAAGTGTGAGTCTACTTGGAGTTCAAGATATAGGTTGATTCGAGGATGACACGGTCTATGCCTCAATTGAATCAATCTAGATATCAAGGATAAAGGGACATTATCATATATTGTGAGAGTCACAATTATTAGTCACAAGGTGATGTTGGATCTCAACATTCTTGTATCTTGGGTAGCAATGATGTGTTGCTAGATACCGCTCATTGCTTATGTCTCTAAAAGTGTTTGGAGACATTGCCAATGTTACAAGAACCTATAGGGTCACACACAAAAGGGACATTATATTTGGAGATGAGTTCTTTTAGTTAAGAACAAATGAGCATTGGATGACCAAGACTTGGGTTAGACTCAAGTTGTATATGGATTAATCTAACCACATGCAACCACACTTGAGTTGGACTCAAGTTGTATCTACTTGAGTTAGACTCAAGTTGAACTTGGATTAATCTAACCACATGCAACCACACTTGAGTTGGACTCAAGTTGTATCTACTTGAGTTAGACTCAAGTTGAACTTGGATTAATCTAACCACATGCAAGATGGACTCAAGTTACATGCACTTGAGTTAGACTCAAGTTGAACTTGAATTTAGTTAGACACATGCAAGCATGCATGATGTAAACGGCAACAATGTGGTTATGACAAGGATTAATGATGATTAATTGGTGAATTAATCATGCATTAATTGGAGGCTTGTTATGGCAAGGATTAATGATGATTAATTGGTGAATTAACCATGCATTAATTGGAGGCTATTTGGGTGTTTTTGTTGTTGCGTGGAGACAAAAGTGTGTGTGGGTGGATGAACGCCTCTTGCGCAAGCAATTTCTTTTGGGTGTGTTTTCCTCTTCCTTTTGCTCTTTCTTCTCACAAAGAGTTGTGATACGGTTGCTAGCACAACTGATTCTTCAAGGTGTTTTGTCTGTGTGGATACTTCTAGAGGAGTATCTATTTTGATACTCTACGAGATCCGGCATCATTTTGGACGAGCGGGAAAGCGAAGGGCTACGCTACAAAGGTAACTACCCTATCATGTAGATCTAGTGTAGATCTAGTAATTAAACTTGTACACGTATTATATTTTAAAGTTCGCACGGATCCGTGGCCGAAATTCTGGGGTTTCTGCAACGCAAAAAGCGGTTTTTGCGGCCTAGAATCTCTAACATTTTCAAAAACAATATTGTTTAAGTTTTCTGAGTTCAAAATACTTAAGTACTTAGTTTTATGCTATGCTTTCAAAAACTTATACTAAGTATTTTCAAAAAGAACCAAATATTTTCATTGTTGGCGCAAATATTTCTGGTGATTTTTGATGTATGACAAAGGTGGAGAGGTGTGCTTAAGTTAGAAAATTTTCAATGAAAATCAAAATATTTTTTTCAAAAAGGGGAGAGTGAGCATATGTTAGAAAATAAATTTCTTCCAAAGATCAAAATGTATTTTCAAAACTTATATCAATTTTTTATTTTGATCTCAAGGATAGTAATTTTGCCCTTTCAGTCAATCTAACTTAAGACATTGTCAAACATCAAAAAGGGGGAGATTGTTGGTGCAAGTTGCATCAGTGATGTCCTCCTGTAAGTGTTTTAATGTTTGACAATACACTTAAGTTAGTGATACATAGAACAAGGGAGGGTGAGCAAAGAAGGAGTAACCTAAGTGGAAGAAAAGTCCTAGTTAACCTAGGCACTAAGTCCTGATCGAGGATTGGGCACTAAGACCTGGTGAGTGAAGCTGGGCACCGAAGACCTGCTCGAAAGGTGGGCACTATGTCCTGATCGAGGATTGGGCACTAAGACCTGGTGAGTAAAGCTGGGCACCGAAGACCTACTCAGAAGGTGGGCACTAAGTCCTGATCGAGGATTGGGTACTAAGTCCTGGCAAAGGGCTGGGCACCGAAGACCTGCTCGGAAGGTGGGCACGAAGTCCTAGTCGAGGATTAGGCAAGAAGACCTGGCCGAGGGTTAGGCACCGAAGTCCTGGTTCAGGGAATTGGTCACGAAGACCTGGCCGAGGGTTGAGCACCGAAGTCCTGGACTTAGGGTTTGCGCACGAAGTCTTGGTCCGAGGGACTGAGCAACTTAGCTGAGTGATGACTAAGGATAGAAGTAGAGATGGGTCGGGGTTCGTGCGTCTCTAGATCCGGAAGTATCGGAAGCTAAGCTAAAGTCCACCCGAAGGACTGGGTGGCAACCGTCTCCTGAAAGGAGTAGGTGAAAGGTGCGTTCTCGTGGGTGGGAACTTGCGTCGGTTCGACCTAGGGATTCATGGAAATCCAAAGTTTGAACCAAGTCCTTAAGGCTAATATTGTATGTATATTTGCTTTGTGTTTGTGTATCTTGCAGGTACCAAGAACCGGAGACAAAGCAGGCAAGTGGCTGGAAAATAGCCAACCCAGGCGCCCCTATTGATGGGGGCACCCAGATCAAAGGATAAAACCCAGTGTTGGGTTGAAAGCCTTGAAGCCAGGCGCCCAGTATGGTCAGGGCGCCCAAGCCAAAGAAGAAAAGTGCAGTTTCATGAAGTAAGCAGAATAGGCTTCCATTCTGGCGTCCGGGATGATACGAGCGCCCAAGTTGAAAGCTGTATTTGTTGTTTCGAGGTTGAAACACAGATAAGCCTTCACTCAGGTGCCCAGGAGGCCCCAGGTGCCCTGGTCAGAGGTTTTATCAGCCGCGGCTAGGTCGGCGCGCGGATAAGGTTTGACCAAGTTTGTAGGGGCGCCCCCAACGTATCAGGCGCCCGTATGAGGCCTATATAAGGGGATTCAACCCCTCTGCTTCAGACACAACTTCCAAGAGTGATTCTGAGCATTCTGACCGATGACAACACGCTAAAGACGAGGTTCTACGTCCGGGAGGCTCCAGGAGGAAGTGCGCGGCACTTCGGATGTCCAGATCGGCAGACGCTTCGACATAAATTGTTTTGGTTCGATTTACATTCTGCAATTCAATTTACTTATCTTTTTGCTTGTAAATCAACTGTAAGACGGGTTTTCTCTGCCTCCGGAAATTCTAGAAAGGAGACCAATAGTGGACTCACACCGAGTACATAGGTCTTGGACGTACTGACCCTGGGGGGTCGGGAACCAAGTAAATAAATCCCGCGTGTCTGTCGTCTTGCTTTTATTTTTCTGTATGTACTTTTCCACTGTGCTACTAACGCTCTGAGTCTAGAAAATAGTTAGAAAGTTTTACGAAGATTTCCGCGATAATTTACATGGTCGATATTCACGCCCACTCTATCGACGGCACCGGTCCTACATAAATTACAGCCAGTGCTGTCTTGGTCCTGATTTTCTGGTTTCACTCAAAACCCTAGACCGGATCGACGCCTACTGTTCCCTCACCAGGGAATGCATTTTCATCTACTCCTCTCAGGATGTTGCCTCCCGGGACCTCCGGTTGGACTTTTGCTTGGCCTCCGAGAACCGAAAACTTGACGATGTTCGACCTTGACCCATTGCGACTCCTGTCCATGATCCTCGCTCGACAAAGTTTTCTGCTCGGTCCTCATGGACCAAGTCTTCGTGCTCAACTTCATTCGCCAAGTATTCGTTGCTCGATCTCCGACCATGACTTCATGTTCGGCTTCACTTACCAAGTCTTAATTGCATGATCCCCGACCAGGACTTCGTGCTCAACCTTGCAAGTCAAGACTTCTTGCCTAGCTTACCTAGGACTTTCCAGCAATCTCAACAACTTCATCAATACACCATACCAGCTTAACATGAACCCTTTTCCACTTATCAAAATAAGGTTCGATCTGGTGCTTCCGGCACCAACAGCTACGACAAGGACAATAACTTTTCAATCAGGTTCTTTGTCATTCAGTTTATATTTTTATTTTTGTTATGCCATGATTCAATCAAACAATAAATCTATGCTTATATGTCTTGTCTTTTCTCCTTAGAATTCTTATTTTGTTTCTAGAATTCATGCAATTAGGAGAAAATGGATTTGTTTCATTATTTTTTTCATCAATAAAGTTTAAGTTTTTTGTTGATTTATTAATTATATGATAGATCAAGTTTTTCTAGTATAATATAATTTTGATTGTCAAAAATTATGTAAATGAAAATTTTAGGATAGACTTTATTTCTAAGTTTTTTGCGTTTTTCATGAAGAACACGAAGAACGGCGAAAACAGCCACCATCCTTATTTAACCTAATTTATATTAAAATTATGACGATTTAATCAATTGATTTGGTTAATCAATCGATTATCGAGTCAAAAATAATGAACAGAAATAATTAAAATCGATCAATCAATCGATTAATAATTTTAATTGGCATAGTTTTGAGGAGAATTAATCAATTGAATTTCGTTGTAATGTTTTAAACGATTAAAATAGACAGACGATTTCTTCGAAACAATTATAAAAAATCGACGTTGTTTTGCAGAAATAGTAAAAAAAAATTTAAAAAAAACTATTTTTATATATGTAAACACTAAATTATATATATATATATATATATATAAATTAATGCATTAAATATTTTTTTTCTTTTAATGGATAATGATCAAGAGATTAAATAATATTATTGAATTATAGAACTGTAAATACACTCTAATTTCTGAAGGAATGTTCTATTAATTGTGTAGTCGTATATTTTAGTCTTTTAGATCAATTGGGATAATCAATTGGATCATACCATTCGATTATCGTATGATATCAATCGATTAATAAGCTTAATTTGGAGGTATTAAGACTGATTAAGAAATTATCTATTATGTTAAAGTTTCTAGAATTTTCTTGGGTTTATCCACACAATGTGCTACTATATTGAACTATTGTGTCAGCCCAAAGGAAGGCACCTTAAGTAGGTTTAGTATACTTTGTGTTGATAGATGTATATCTATGCCAAGAGTAATCGGCCCAAAGGAATGTTGCTTTTATGCCAGATATACGTTCATGATAGTTTACGACTATTGAACAAAATTTATTTTATTTTTGTTGTAATCATGCACAAAATATGTCGGCCAAAAGGAAGGCATATTGCATGGCAGATTAAAGTTGTTGTAAGCTATGGACCAAAATATAACTTATATAAAATTTCATATTATGCGCACAATAGGTCGACCGAAAGGAAGACACATTGTGTGACCAATTAAATTTTGAGTTATATCAGAGAGTACCGCTAACAAATTATATTTTAATCCATAGATTAAATGCAATGTTGTATTTGATATCTCACAAACCCTAATGTTTCATGTTGGCCGGAATTTACATGCTAAGGAAAGTTAAGTTCTTTTCCAATCAAGCATTCCATTTAAACATCACATACATATACATATCATCTTACTAAACATAAGCATATCCCATAGTGGAGTTAAACCTTCACAAACCCTAATCTTAGGGTGTTGGCCGAAAGTCATAGGGTAGGGGGAATTAGGGTTTTTGCAATGAAACATTCATACAAACATTTATACAAACACCTTGTATACACCATCATACAATACACTAAGCATGAATATATTATAGGATAATTCAACCCTCACTAACCCCTAGGGTTTTGTTCATGGTCGAATGGTGTATGGTATTCAACCCTAGTTTTTTTTTCCATCACAACATGAAGAGAGACAACACATATATATATATCCTAAGTTCCAACGGGTCTCCTCATGCATCAAGGAGTAGCCAAGGCCTTCCCCTTGGTGGTGGCCGAAACCTACATAAGGGCAAAACCCTAGGGTTTTGTTCATAACAGCATGAAGGGAAATAACATATACATATACCCTAAGTCCCAAGGGGTCTTCTCATGCATCAAGGAGTAACCAAGGCTTTCCCCTAAGGGGTGGCCGAAACTTACACAAGGTCAATCCCCCATTTTCGAAAACAAGAGAACAAAAGAATCATGCCCAACAATTACACTGCAGGCGAGGGGATACTTACTTCCTTTCGCTTGAATTTCACTTTCTCTAAATCTTTAGGACACCCTTGGTTGAAGGAGGGTGAGAGTTCTCTTTGTTAAAACTTCTCTAGAACCCTTGGCCCTAGTAGAGGGAAAGATCCTTGGATGAGATCTTCTTCCTTCCAATTCCCTAGGGTTAGAACCCTAGGGTGTACTTTTCAAAAAATGAAGAAGGAGGAGAGGACTCTAGGTTTCGGTTTTTAGAGTGGGGAAGAAGAAGAATGAAACTTCTTTCCCCCTCTCTTATTTATACTACTTTCATGAAGGGACATGTCTCTTCACTTTCCTAGCTTTAACCAGCACATTTCTTATTCTTCCAACATGAAACATCCTTGGTGCAATGGTTAAGACATGGTTAGTGCAACTAGGAGGTTCAAGGTTTGATCCTTGCTTCCTCCTTTCTACATTTTCTTTTTATCACTTGTTGCACTAATCCACATCAAAGCCCATTAAACCAAGCCCATCATGACATTTCATAATAATGTTCCATGAATTCATAACATTATATATGGGGAAAAATTGGGGTGTTACAATCCCTCATACCTTATAAAATGTTCGTCCCGAACTTTAAAACAGTTCTGGATACTTTAATCGCATTGCCTCCTCTCGTTCCCAGGTGGCTTCTTCGAATTGCTCGTTCCGCCACAGAATCTTTACTAAGGGCACTTCCTTGTTCCTTAGCTTTTTGACTTCCCGATCTAGGATCTGAATAGGTCGGCGTTCAGAACTTAGGTTCTCTTGGTCTTGTACTGGTTGGGGCTCTATCGCTTGATTCCTTTCAGAGGTACATTTCCTGAGCATTGATACATGGAAGACATTGTGGATAGCCGACATTTCTGTCGGTAGCTCCAGTTCGTAGGCCACTTTGCCTACCCGTCTCAGGATCTGGTACGGTCCCACATATCGTGGACTCAGCTTCCCTCTCTTCCCGAATCTCATTACCCCTTTCATAGGGGCCACTTTGAGGAACACTGAATCCCCAACATCAAACTCTAGGGGTCTGCGTCGTTTATCAGCGTAGCTTTTCTGCTGACTCTGAGCAGTCTCTATCCTCTGGCGGATATTCTTTATAACCTGAGTGGTTTCATCTACAATATCAGTCTGGAGTCCCATCTCCTTCTTTTCACCACTCTCAAGCCAGCATATAGGAGATCTGCATTTCCTTCCGTATAGTGCTTCGTACGGTGCCATCCCGATAGTAGCCTGATAACTGTTGTTATAAGCAAACTCTGCCAGGCTCAGGTATCGGCACCAGCTTCCCTTGAAGTCCAAGGCATAAGCTCGTAACATGTCCTCTAATATTTGATTCACTCTTTCAGTCTGCCCGTCAGTCTGGGGGTGAAAGGCCGTACTGAATTTCAGCTTCGTGCCAAGAGCCTTCTGCACGTGTCCCCAAAAATCTGAAGTAAAACGACCATCCCTATCAGAGATGATGGTCTTGGGAATCCCATGCAGTCGGATAATTTCCTTGACATACAGTTGAGCCAGCTGCTCCACTGAGTAGGTCATCCTGATAGCCAGGAAATGGGCAGACTTGGTGAGTCTGTCCACAATAACCCATATACCATCATGTCCATTCGTCGTTCTAGGCAGCCCAGAGATGAAATCCATAGAGATGTCTTCCCATTTCCACTCGGGGATCGGCAGAGGTTGCAGAACTCCTCCAGGCCTCTGATGTTCTGCTTTGACCTTCTGGCAGGTCGAACACATACTGATATAGTGGGCTACATCTCGTTTCATACTGGACCACCAAAACTTACTCTTCAAATCTTGATACATCTTGGTAGACCCAGGATGCATCGTATAAGGTGTTCCTTGAGCTTCCTCGAGGATTCTTGTCCGTAAATCGGAGTCGTCGGGAACACATAATCAATCCCGAAGATATAAAACTCCGCTGTCCGAAATCCGAAATCCATCGTCCTTGCCTTCGAGAACCTCTTGCTTGATTCTCTGAAGACTCGGATCATGATTCTGTTTTTCCAGAATATCGTCGAATAATGTCGGCGTAATCATCAGGGTGGACAGCTGTCCTGATATGATTTCAATCCCGTAATTCATAATTTCTTCCCCTAAGGGTTGTGACAAAGCTGATAAAGACATCAAGGCAACACATGATTTTCTACTGAGAGCATCAGCTACCTTGTTGGCTTTTCCCGGATGGTACAGGATCTCACAATCATAATCCTTGACCAATTCGAGCCATCTGCGCTGTCTCATATTCAGATCTTTCTGGGTGAAGAAATATCGCAGACTCCGGTGATCTGTATAAACTTTACACTGAGTTCCATATAGATAGTGCCTCCATATTTTCAGTGCAAAGACCACCACTGCTAACTCTAAGTCATGGGTAGGGTAGTTTCTTTCATGTTCCTTCAGCTGCCTAGAGGCATAGGCAATTACCTTCCCATTTTGCATAAGCACAGCTCCGAGTCCCAGTTTGGATGTGTCGCTGTACATATCGAAACCCATATCGCTTCCTGGAAGAGTCAATATCGGGGCGCTAGTCAGCCTCCTTTTTAGTTCAGTAAAGCTCTTCTCACATTCATCGGTCCATACATATTTCTTGTCCTTCTTTGTAAGAGCTGTCATCGGGGCTGCAATCCGAGAGAAGTTCTCTACGAATTTTCTGTAATAGCCTGCTAGCCCGAGGAAACTTCTGATTTCGCTGGCATTCTTGGGTCTGGTCCAGTTACTCACAGCTTCGATTTTAATTGGGTCCACCATTACTCCTTCCTTGGAGATAATATGTCCCAAGAATGATACTTGATCGAGCCAGAACTCGCATTTAGAAAATTTAGCATACAGTTGTTCCTTCTGAAGAATCTATAATACTATACTCAAGTGTTCAACATGTTCTTCGGGAGTTCTCGAATATATAAGGATATCGTCGATAAAGACGATCACAAATCTGTCGAGAAATGCCGAGAATACCCGATTCATTAAGTCCATAAACATAGCTGGAGCATTGGTAACTCCAAATGGCATAACTACAAACTCATAATGTTCGTATCGGGTTCGAAAAGCCGTCTTCGGTATATCCTCCTTTTTCACCCTGACTTGGTGATAACCAGATCTCAGGTCAATCTTAGAGAAAACTGTGGCTCCCTTCAGTTGATCGAACAGGTCATCTATCCTGGGTAGAGGATACCTGTTCTTGATAGTCACGTTGTTCAGCGCCCGATAGTCGATACACATTCGCATCGACCCATCCTTCTTTTTCACGAATAGTACGGGAGCTCCCCAGGGAGAATGACTAGGGCGGATGAGTCCCTTGTCAAGCAGCTCCTGTAACTGTCCCTGTAATTCCTTTTATTCTATCGGCGCTATACGGTATGGTGCTTTAGAAATGGGGTTAGTACCAGGAATCAATTCAATTACAAATTCTATATCTCTTTCAGGTGCTAACCCTGGTAGGTCATCGGGAAATACTTCTGGGTAATTGCATACGACTTTGACGTCTTCTAGCTTCGGGCCCTCTGTAGGACTGGTAGCAACCACATGAGCTAGGAACCCAGAGCATCCATTTTCTAACATCTTCCTTGCTTTCAGAGCCGATAAGAATTTGCTTGTCCTCTTCTTCGGCTCTCCGATAAATTCAAATAGAATTCTCGCCTCAGGTCGGAAGACAACCTTCCGTTTACGGCACTCAATTGAAGCGCCGTATTTGTTCAAGAAATCCATGCCCAATATCACATCATAATCTTGCATATCAAGCACTATCAGGTCGTAGTAGAGTTCCCTATCTGCGATTCCGATCGGTGCGGCACGTAGCATTTGGGTAGAGGGCATCACCTCACCCGAGGGCAGTGTTGTCATAAATTTGCAGTCTAAATCTTGCAGTGACATATCATTTCTTTTGGCATATTGCATAGAGATTAACGAATGTGTTGCCCCAGTGTCGAATAAAGCAGTAGCGTACTGACTGTAAATAATTATCTGACCTGTGACAACGGTGGAGGCAGTCGCCACGTCTTCCTTCGAAAGAGTGTAAACCCTAGCGTTCGTCGTGGCAGGCGGGGCCTCTAATCTCCCCTGGCATATATGAGTACCATCTATAGCTGCCTGCATCAGGTGTAGCTGGGGAGGAGCACCTTTGTACTGAACATACTGCTGCTGAGGTGCTTTGGCTGCAGTAGGACACTCTCTGGCCATGTGTCCTTCCTTCCCGCAGGTGAAGCATCTCCTAGCGCCTAAGAGGCATGTCCCAAGGTGCATCTTCCCACAAGTGGCACATGGGGGATATTTAGGCTTCTTGCCTGCGGAACCACTGGCAGATTTATTCCATGGCTTCCTCTTTCCGTTGTGGTTCTTTTTCCAGTGGGGGTTGCTATTCTGAGGTTTCTGACCTCCCGACTGACTCTGACTCTTGCTGGCGGTCAGTGCCTGGTTCTGCTGGTTAATATTCTTCAGATAATGCTCGGTAATAAGGGCGCTGCTGAACAGCTCCTCTGCAGTCTGTGGCCTATTAACGCCGCCGGCTACATTCAGAGCTATCTCAGGCCTGAGCATCTTGAGCATTAATCTGACCCTTTCTTTTTCTGTACTAACCAGCTCCGGACATAATCGGGCCAGTCGGTTGAATTGCTTAACGGCATCGTTGACTGAGAGATTTCCCTGCCAGAATTCAGTGAACTCATCAAAATGCCTGTTTGTGACTCGCATGTTAAAGAATTCCTCCAGAAATTCGGACTCGAAGTCCTTCCACTTCATCTGATCCACTGACCTTCTAGCTTTTACCCGTTCCCACCACATCCTGGCGTCGCCAGTGAGGCAGAACGAGACACATTTAATTTTCTCATGCTCGGGCCAGTCTAATAATTCCACTGTGCTCTCAACTGCCTTGAGCCAGGCCTGGGCGTCCCAGGGCTCGCAGGTGCCAGAGAACTTTTCCGGCTTCAGTCTCTGCCACTGAATCAGATAGGCCTCCTGTTGGACTCCTCGGGCCGGAGTGTCCGAGGGTGCCTGTGCAATTGGAGGCTCAGTAGGTATCACATTCTGACTTCCCTGCGGGGTTGCAGTGTTCCCCTGCTGGGTCATCAGAGTGTTTATTATCTGTTGTTGTTCAGTGACCTGACGCTGCAGATCTGTGATCACTTGCATCATATTAGGTGGGGGTGCTGTCTCATTACCCTGATTGCTACGTCCTCTAGCCATATCTATCATACAGGTGATAAATGACTACATAAGAATTAACACTACTTTCACTTATTATGCAAGTATTAATCATCTCCATATAATCATTACTGTACATGAACTAAAGTAGAGCAAGGTTAGGATCTCTTACTTGGAAGCGGCAGGATGAAGCTTGATGTGTGTGTAGTGGAGGGGAAACCTGCTCTGATACCAACCTGTAACGCCCGCCCTTATATCTACTCTCGGGGCGGGGTTACGTACAATCAATCATATAATTTTTCATAAAATTAAAACACAAGTGCAAGGACTAAGTACTGAACATGCTTGTTTAAAACTATCAAGTGATATTTACAGGTGCTAAGCATACTAGTCAGTACATGCCAATCAGATATCATGCTTTAATGATTAGAACATGGTAGGTGCATAGCAAGCTTAGTAATACATAACAAGTATAAGAGTAATCACTAACATTCAAGAGTACCAATCCTAATCACTAACATTCTTTATCAAGAAAACATTAACATAGGCATAGTAAAGTAGATATAGAATCATTCTTTCCCGAGCCACCACCCCACACATCTTCAGCCCTCCTGCCTCTTCCTTTAGTTTAAGTGTCCCTTACCCTAATCTGCAGCATAAGACAACACATAGACTAGTAAGCACAAATGCTTAGTAAGGATCCTGTCCTACTCGCAAAATCCATACGGAAGAACATAACATGTACACATAAGGAATCATAAGCATGAGTTTATCATAGCATACTAAACATCAAGGTTTCTAAGCAAGCAGTATAAAATATCTTAAGCATACCCTTCACATATAATAAATATTTTCAAAACAATTCCATAAAGGTATTACTTAAAAATATTTCAACATCATATAGGGCCCAGTTGTGTACCACATAATGCGCGTTCCCTAATGAATTGGGGTAGCGAGCCACCAATCCCATTAGAGCAGGACCCTTCCGTCCTACCGGAGCCATGACCTTAAGTTAACATGCACCCCGGATTTGTTTAACGACCCCCTACCGAGTCGAGTACACAACTTACAAAGTAAAATACTTATCATGTCTTTATATATATGCTAAGGAGTACTCCAATTTCACTTCTCAAGGGACACACCACTCTTCAAGGGTGCTCATGATCCCATAGGGACACACCACACAACATAAGGGTGTTCTTGATCCCATACTTAGTGGAGTATCCTTTCAAGCATTTTAACATACACATCACATGCAATCTCATAAGGGTGCCCCATGGGCTATAAGACATGCTCATACATACATCATGCTTCAACCACTTAACATACTTTATATATGACAAGATTGGTCACATAGATCATACTCATATCATAGGAAGTGGTAGCATGCTTCATGGATTAAATTCATTCTTCCTAACCCTAAACTAGGGTTTGGCCGAATTTCATAAGGTAAGGATAGGTTAGGTTTTTTTTTGACATCAAACATCTCATACAAGCATCACATATCTATACAAAAATTATATCGTCAACGTAGATTTGGGCAATAAAGATGTCTTTTTCTAAGGTCTTAATAAACAGAGTTGAGTCAATTTGTCCTTGTTTAAATTCCTTAGAAATGAGGTAGGTTGATAGGCGTTCATACCATGCCCTAGGTGCTTGTTTTAGTCCATATAGTGCCTTATTGAGCTTGTAAACATGGTCAGGTTTTTCTAAGTCCTCAAAACCGGGGGGTTGTCCCACATAAACTTCTTCTCTAATAAACCCATTCAGAAAAGTTGACTTCACATCGATTTGGTAGAGTTTAAATCCTTTATGGGCTGCAAAGGCTAGCAACATTCTAATAGACTCAAGTCTGGCTACTGGGGCATAGGTATCGTCATAGTCTAACCCTTCAACTTGACTGAACCCTTTATCTACTAAGCGGGCTTTATTTCTAACTATTTCCCCTTGGTCATTTAGCTTATTCCTAAACACCCACTTAGTGTCAATAATGGATTTGCCCTCAGGTTTAGGTACTAGTTCCCATACTTGGTTCCTTTCAAATTGGGCTAACTCCTCTTGCATTGCTATGATTCAATCAGGATCAGGTAGGGCTTCCTCTATAGTCTTAGATTCAATTTTTGAAATCAGTTCAATCTGACTAAGATTTCTATAGGAAGACCTAGTTCTAACTCCTAAGGTTGAATCACCCACAATTTGATCAGTTAGGTGACTGAGTCTGGGTTTCTTGGTTCTTCTAGAACTTGGTTCAGCCTCAAGTCCGGCTGGACAGTTCGGTTCAGTATTTGGTTTAACTACTTGGGTTGGTTCAATTATTGGTTCAATTGACTCAGTAGTTGGTTCAATAGTTAGTTCATTTAGAGGTTCAACTAGTGGTTCAATAATTTGTTCATTATCTTCATGATCAATATTTGCTAGATTTAAATCTGAATTATCAGATTTTGAATTAGTTTCCTCATCAAATATTATATTTGTTGTTTCTTCAATTTTGTTGGTTTGTTTATTGTAAACCCTATAGGCCCTACTTGTTGTTGAATATCCTAAGAAGACCCCTGGGGTTGACTTAGAATGGAATTTGTTAGGATCGATTCCTACGCTAGAGGGGGGGGTGAATAGAGTTTCTCGAACCCCTTTTCTTGTACCTGCGTTGTTAGTTGCACAGCGGAAACAATAATAAAGAAAACAAACAATGCTAACAAAGAGGATTTACTTGGTATCCACCCCGGCCGGGTGATTAATCCAAGAATCCGTCGGTGGATCACTCCCCGGATAACCTCCGGCTAGCTCTCGTCGCTCCTTGTGGGTGGAAAAACCTCAGCACAATACCTTGAGAACCTCTGAGCACAAAGACTAGTGTTTGGCCCTTAACCAAGACCAAACTCGTCAAGAAACTTAGCCACCACGAAGTCCTCTTTAAATAGGACTCGGGCTGAAACCCTCGCTACCAGTCGACTGCCCCTAGGGCAGTCGACTTGTGCCACTGAAATTCGACCGTTGCACCCCAACGTTCGAATTCTCAGCCAACTAACCAGCCACCTACCCGTCGACTGCTCCCAGAGCAATCGACTGGTCCACAGCTGAACCCTTCCCGAGTACAATCACTCAGCACTCGTATCCTCACGACTCGACTGACTCCTCCTCCGCAGCTTCGACTATTGCCTTCGCGCCATCTTCATCTTCGGCCCTCATCCCTCGGATGAGCACGCAAACCTCCAGTTTGCCTCCATGCCACCCTTCACGTATGCCTCGAAGTCTGCACTCATCAGCTCATCGTCCCTGCTCTCCAAGGTCCCTCGGGTGCACACAAGCCTCCAGCTTGTCTCCATGCCACCCTTCACCATACTGAGGCCGTCCAGTCAAGTCCATATACGTAACCTGTACATCCTGCACACTCAACATACACATATGAGATAACAAGGATAAACCTAACTTAAACCCTTTGCCCAAACATCAAAACACGTGGTCACTCCGGATCATAGATTGCCTCAACAATCTCTCCCTTTTTGATGTTTGGCAATACGTTTAAGTTAGGGAACAAGATAGTAGTTAATAGCAAAAACCATGCTAAACAAATGCATATGCAATGCAAAAATGGATCCTATCCCAAGGCATCCTATACCTAACCCTCCAAGTTAGGAATTTTCCACACCTAACCCTCCAGGTTAGGCCTTTTCACACCTAGCCCTCCAAGCTAGGAATTTTCTACACCTAGCCCTCTATGCTAGGACTTTTACACACCTAACTCTCCAAGTTAGGAATTTCTACACCTAGCCCTCCAAGCTAGGACTTTTACACACCTAACTCTCCATGTTAGGAATTTCTCACCAAAATGGGTTTTTTAAGGCTTCTCCCAAGCTCCCCCTACATTGGACTTACAAAGGCTTTTTAAGAACCTCTCTCAGGTTCCCCTTACGCCAAAAATGGAGCAACCATGCTCCCCCTTAAACTCAGCTCCCCCTAAACTAGGGTTTCTTGCAAACGTAAGTTTGGTTTCTCAACTTAAACCCAAACTTCTCCCCCTTTGTCATACATCAAAAAGACCCCAATAATATCCCAATTATTGATTCTTTTAATCCCTAATGATCCTAAACATAGTGTACTAAACCCCCATACACTTGTTTCCTATCATTTGGACTCAAAACCAGCTGCTGATATACAAATCAGCCCTGGGCAGTCGACTGCCCCTAGGGCAGTCGACTGATACTATGAATATCAGACTTTTCTGGCCAAATTCAGAAATGCGCTAGAAATTCCACAATTCCCAAAAATTCCCAAATTTCATGGAGAACTTTGTGGTACCCATACCTACTTGGGCAAAATACATTTCACTATATATCTATCACGGTTCCCAAGTTGGACACAAAACCTAAAAATTTCATGAAAATTAAGGCAAACAAAGAAGCAACCTCCCCCTTAACCTATGCCTTCTCCCAATTTTCATTTTCCAAGGTGAAGTTCTACCCAACTTAACACCCTAACACCAAGTTAGGTTCTATCCAACCTAACAACCAAGTTCTTCTCCCATGGCCACCATTAAAGGATTGCCCCCAAGCAACCTTATCCCTAGTTCCTAAAAGAACTCAACAAAACCCTAAACAATCGTAAGAGTTTGCAAGCACATTTGCTAGGATATGCCCTATTCTAGAAAAATATGATTTGATTAAGATTATCAAATGTGCATGACTTTGGTACACTCCTCTAATTTCCTTAAAGATGAACACTTTGTATCAATTTTGAAATCCATCAATAATTCCATGTGTTTGTCAACTCTAACCATTACCAATTTTCACAAGAAATTGTCCTCAATTCTTTTCAATATGTGTCCATAATATGATGAAATTTTCCTTCTTCTCATCACTTATCAAACTTCCTTGATTTTCAAAATACCAATAAAACCTTATTAAATCATGGGGTAACACTCTAGTCAAGGAGTATGAAATCATAATCAAGACTTTTAACCCAAAGCCATATCCGATAATCCACATTTGAATTCTCAACATCCAAAATGACTTTTATCCTTAAACCTACTAACAAGTCGACTGCCCCTGGGGCAGTCGACTGGAAAACCTTACAGAATGGTCTCGGGGCTGAATCCACTACGGACCAGTCGACTGCCCTCAGGGCAGTCGACTGATACCTGACTTTCAAGTTTTCAGCCACAATTTCCGTAATGCCTAGTTAATTTTACAAATCTCCAAAAATTATGAAATTTAGTAGGGAGATTTGTGGGGCTAATGTCTACTTGGAAAAAATACGTTTCTAAACAAATGTACTCCGGATCCCAAGACTGGCACGAAACTCAACTTTCTCTAAAATATATCACTTAAACTCTACCCAAAAGTTCTAATTTCGACTTCTTCTTAATGTATCTTCCAATGCTTGATCACAATTCATTTCTATCAGTGAATTACATGATATTTTCCCATTAAATCCTAATTTTGTCAATTATAACCTCATTTTCATCTTTTTCTCATTAATTCCCTTTTTAATGTGCCAAAACCTAGGATTAAGACTTACCCAAGTCTTCCAATCCCTTTTTGACACATTTCACCTAATTTCCTAGGAGAAAAACTTTTGAGATCCATTTACCATGGACCCCAAAGGCACCTAGAGCTCCCCCTTGAGCTCTTAGCCCTAGCCACCTCCCTAGGTGACTCAAGAAACACTAGACCACACCGGTCTTCCCCCGGTGACTCTTGGCCTACAAAATTAACCTTCTTAACCTTGGACACCTTGTCCTTGGTTAAGTCACTCTTTTTACCTTTGAATGACATTCCCTTGCCATCCTTGGACTTTCGCTCCTTGCCATGATTATATGCTTTCCCAACATATTTCTTTTCATTTTCCTTGGAGGTCTTAGACCCGTATCCCAAACCCGATCTATCATAGTTGGGTTTTAAGCTACCCAACACCATGTCTAAGCCCTTAGATCCAACCGTGAATCTTTCTAGGGCCTTTTCTAATGTACCAAGCCTTGCCCTCAAGGCTTGATTTTCCCTTTCTAGAGTTCTAACCCTAGAACCCATATGTCCACCTTGGGCATTCCTAGGCCCAACCTCCTTTCTAGGCACATTCCTTCCCATCTTGGGATTAGTGTCATGATCCTTAAATCTAGAGGTCTTGGGTCTATCATTATGCATGCTCTTCCTAGGGTTTTGATCTACCTTGTTAACCCTAGTCCTATCATTATTTTTGAAACCAAAATTATGCACCATTAAGCATTTTTCATGAATGTTAGCATGCATGGATGAATGATTAATTCTATTTTTATCATGCATTGAGGAACTTGAAATTGAATTACATTTTAATCTAGGGTTAGGAATTACCTCCCTTACCCTTGAAGTTCCCCTTTGATGGAAGCTTCTTCTCTTTCTCTCTTCCTTCTCCCATCTTCTCAAATTTTCCATCTTCTTTAATGCTCCTTTTCTAGGGCACTTGGTGTGGTAGTGCCCTAGCTCTCCACATGTGAAGCATCAGATTTTCTTTTTCTTTTCTTGGGCTCCTCCATTCCTACAACTCATGTTAGATTTAAAAGAACTTGAAATGAGCATAGATTTTACCTCCTTTTTACCTTTCGGGCACTTGTCCTTGTAGTGCCCCTTTTCGTTGCAACCAAAACATGTAATATGGTCCTTGGTCTTGGCTTTGGTGGAGGTAGAGGTTAGGTTGACTTCTTCTTCAACCTTGGATGAGGTAGATGCTTCCTCTTGTTCCGGCATAGAAGTGGGATTCTCCTCCCCCTCAATCCTTGAGGTGGTGACCTCTTCCTCTTCTTCTCTTGAGGAGGTTGATGATCTTTCACTTAACTTCTCCTCCTCACTTGAAGAAATTGACACTTCCTTTTCTGCTTCTTCTTCTTGACTCATTTGACTTTTCTTCTTGGGCTCTTGAATTTGTGTAGGAGTCTCATGATATCTTTTCAACTTATCCAATAATTCACACGCATTTTCATATTTTCCTACAACACTCAAAACATTGTTAGGCAAAAGATTTATCAAAATACTAATTACCTTCTCATTGGCTTTTGATTGTTCTTGATGCTCTTTGTCCCAATATCTTGGATGAAGCCTCTTTCCGTGCTTGTCCTTTGGAGCTTCGAATGACTCTTCTATGGCTATTCTACACGCCCAATCCATGCTATGCCAAGTTTCCATCCTTGCTTTCCAATAGCCAAAATCCTCATTGTCGTAGGGCGGTGGAATGTAAATGTCGTCCCCCAACTTATCCTCCATTTTCTTTTCCCTCTAGCGTGTGCTCCCTCGGCGATTAGTCCGATCAAGAGCGGTCCTTTGCTCTGATACCAATTGTTAGGATCGATTCCTACGCTAGAGGGGGGGTGAATAGAGTTTCTCGAACCCCTTTTCTTGTACCTGTGTTATTAGTTGCACAGCGGAAACAATAATAAAGAAAACAAACAATGCTAACAAAGAGGATTTACCTGGTATCCACCCCAGTCGGGTGACTAATCCAAGAATCCGTCGGTGGATCACTCCCCGGATAACCTCCGGCTAGCTCTCGTCGCTCCTTGTGGGTGGAGAAACCTCACCACAATACCTTGAGAACCTCTGAGCACAAAGACTAGTGTTTGGCCCTTAACCAAGACCAAACTCGTCAAGAAACTTAGCCACCACGAAGTCCTCTTTAAATAGGACTCGGGCTGAAACCCTCGCTACCAGTCGACTGCCCCTAGGGCAGTCGACTGGTGCCACTGAAATTCGACCGTTGCACCCCAACGTTCGAATTCTCAGCCAACTCACCAGCCACCTACTAGTCGACTGCTCCAGAGCAGTCGACTGTGTTGGATCGAGAGAAACGATAGAGGGGGGAATATCGTAAAACGTTCGAATTAATGTTAGAGCAATTACGCAGCGAAAATTTAAATCAAGCACATGCAAACACCAAGTTTTTTACTTGGTTCGGAGTCGCTGTCGGCTCCTACTCCAAGGCCCACGGACGTTGATCGTTTACTACGGGCAATTCTATATTTGCGCAAAACAGTTTACATAGAGATATTACAAAAGTAGCATAGAAAACTTAAAAATAACTCTTCGTTACCGACGTCCGGTGTAGATGGAATTTTCGGAGCAGAGGGACATCGTCGACGCTTGTATCTCGAGTTGGGAGGTTTCCAGAGCAGAGCGCAGGAGCAGAAGAGCGTAGGAGCGTTAGAAGAATCGTTGTTCGAAGCCTTGGGGTTGAGGGCCTATTTATAACCCCTGGGGGCGCCTGGAACGTCGGGGGCGCCCCCCACGTGTCGGTCGATCCGAGTTTCACTCCGTCAGCTCTGATCCCTTCAAACTCGGGATCAGATCTTGACGGAGACGCCCGGGACGCTGGGGGCGCCCGGGAGCATGGGGGGTGACCGGGAGTACGGGGGCGCCCCGCCCATGAGTTGTCGAAGCCTGCCTTTGCTTTATGTGTTTTGTGTTCACCTTGGAGGCACCCGAGACACTCCGGGCGCCATGGTCAGCTGCTGCCTCACTCCTTTGAGGCTCTCTGAGCTGCAGACACTCGTTCCTTCGATCCTGCATCTAGGGTTAGTCCAAAATAACATAAAGCAGTAAGATGTTAGTTTATACAGCCTTAGTTGTCTTGGTTCTGACTTTGGGCCTCCAAAATGGATCCCTAGGTCGAACCGACGCCTACTGTTCCCTCGACGGGGAACGCGTCCTCACCTACTCCTCTCGGGAGAATTTACCTGATGCCAACCGGCTCCTCCGGTTGGACTTTTTCCTAGTGGTCCTTCGCCAGGTCTTGGATACCAAGCAGTCCTTCGCCAGGTGCGTAGCAGTCCTTCGCTAGGTCTTTGGATCCTGGCAGTCCTTCGCCAGGTGCCTAGCAGTCCTTCGCTAGGTCTTTGTATCCTGGCATTCCTTCGCCAGGTGCCTAGCAGTCATTCGCTAGGTCTTTGTATCCTGACATTCCTTCACCAGGTGCCTAGCAGTCCTTCGCTAGGGCTTTGTATCTTGGCATTCCTTCGCCAGGTGCCTAGCAGTCCTTCGCTAGGGCTTTGTTTCCTGGCAGTCCTTCGCCAGGTGCCTAGCAGCCCTTCGCTAGGACTTTGTTTCCTGCACACTTAGTAACATTGTTAGATCACAAATAACACTTAACTTTGAATCCTTTGCCAATATCAAAACAAGGTTCGATATGGTGCTTCCTGCACCAACAGACTGGTCCCCAGCTGAACCCTTCCTGAGTACAATCACTCAGTACTCGTATCCTCACGACTTGACTGACTCCTCCTCCGCAGCCTCGACTATTGCCTTCGCGCCATCTTCATCTTCGGCCCTCGTCCCTCGGATGCACACGCAAACCTCCAGTTTGCCTTCATGCCACCCTTCTTGTACGCCTCGAAGTCCGCGCCCATCAGCTCATCGTCCCTGCTCTCCAAGGTCCCTCGGGTGCACACAAGCCTCCAGCTTATCTCCATGCCACCCTTCACCATACTGAGGCCGTCCAGTCAAGTCCATATGCGTAACCTGTACATCCTGCACACTCAACATACACATATGAGATAACAAGGATAAACCTAACTTAAACCCTTTGCCCAAACATTAAAACACGTGGTCACTCTGGACCACAGATTGCCTCAACAGAATTTACCTAGATAGTCCTTGGTGTTTAGGATATGGACTTTGCACCCAAAGGCCCTTAGGTAATGTAGGTTTGGAAGATTATGGTAGTATAATTCATAGGGAGTTTTATTATGTCGTTTGTTAATTAGGATCCTATTTTGGATATAGCAAGCCGTACTAATTGCTTCTGCCCAAAATTGGTTAGCTAGGTTGAATTCATTGAGCATAGTCCTAGCGGCTTCCTGTAGGGTTCTATTTTTCCGTTCTACTATCCCATTTTGCTGGGGGGTTCTAGGACATGAGAATTCATGAATGTATCCGTTTATTTTACAGAATTCCTCAAACCTTTGATTCTCAAATTCTCCCCCGTGATTACTCCTAAGTCTTTTGATTTTGGTATCGTTTTGATTTTCAATTAACTTACAAAAATCAATAAATAGGTTTAGGAATTCATCTTTAGTTTTTAGGAACCTAACCCAAGTAAACCTAGAGTAATCATCGATAATTACTAAGCAGTACCGGTTTCCGCTTAGTGACTTGGCTCCATGTGAATCAAATAGGTCAAGGTGCAGGAGCTGAAGTGTGGTTTGAGTTAGATCTGATTGAATTTGTTTGTGATTAGACCTGGTTTGTTTACCTTGGTTGCATGATTCATATATCATGTTTTCATGGTTCTTGATTTTAGGTATTCCTTTAATTAGGCCAAGTTGGCTGATTTTTTAAATTAATCTTAGATTAGTGTGACCTAATCTCCTATGCCAGAGGTTTGATTCTTCTAACTGAGTTAATAAGCATTTAGGTATTAAGGGTAGGTTTATAGTGTAAACATTATTTTTCCTAGTTCCCTTAAGCATTACTTCTGAGTCTTGTAAGTTTCTAATTAGGCAGTTAGAGTTGGTAAAGGTAACTACATAGCCAGTATCACACAATTGACTTATACTAAGCAGGTTAAATTTAATGTTCTCAACCAAGAGTACCTTTTTAATTACAAAATCAGATTTGAGTTCAATGTTACTTGACCCAATGACATTGAGTGTAGCATTGTTGCCAAATGCTACTGAGCCTAGGTTCTTGAACTTGAGTTTGGAGAATTTCAATTTGTCCCCAGTCATGTGTCTGGAGCACCTGCTATCTAACATCCATTGGTCCAAATCTTTATGTTCCTACATATAAAGAGTTTTGTTGATTTGGATCCAATTAGAATTAAGGATAGCTTAAATTGATTTTCACAGCCTAGTCTGTCTCACCTAATCTAGAGTTATCAATCATGTTAACCTTATGGGTTTTTGTGAGACAAGTCTTAATAGAAGTAAAGATTTTATTTTGAAAAACCATGATTAGTTTTGAAAGGTTAAATTAATTTTGAAAAACCAATTAATTACGCTTTAAGTTTATTTTGAAAAAAATGGTTGAATCTAAAATTAATTGAAATCTGTGTTAGATTCAAATCTGACAATAGTAAAGTGAATTTGGTTTTCAATAATTGGCTTCCAGGTCTTGGCGAGGCACTAGGCCTTCTTTGGCCATAGCCTTATTGGATCATCAACCCTTTCTTTGACAAAGCCTTTTATTGAAAATCCATCTTCAAGTTACTTCTTGAATGATTTTGGTCTAACTAGTTTGGGTCTTGGATCGGTAGCTTCGGCTAGTTCCGCCTAAATGGCTTCGCTAACGTACTATCATCTCACCTCCACCCAATATTATGTTGTTCAAATTTCAGTTAATCGGTTTAGTCCTTAGTCTAACCAGTCCTAGGTCTAAGCATGGTAAATTGCAGAAAATAAATAAACAAGCAAGCATGCAATTTTACAATAAGAAATAGAATTTATTTAACTATGAAAATGGTTTTTAAGTTGGCTTCCCCTGGACTAAAGCCACGGTAGTGATTAGGCAAGATATGAATCTTGTCCTTGGGGATCCAATACTGGTTTTGTCCAGCTTGGTTGTTCAGGCAAAGTTTGGGTACCTATGCCTGAACTTTGGGCCTAGATTGGTTCAATACAACATAATATGACCTTTGTCTAGCCTTGGTTCGATATCCTAACCCGGATCAATTTAGAACGGACTTCTGTTTTCCAAGGATCATGTCAAGACCCTTGGAACCCGAAGTGAATCGTTCCAAAGCTGCTCTAAGGTCCTTGACTTGAGTTTTCAAGGAGGAGTTCTCTTTCTCAAGATTTTCAACTTGAGTAGAGGTTCCTTCTTGAACCTTCTCAGTCAAAGATCTAGAGTCAGCACCCTCTTTCAGGAGTTTTACTTCCTGTCAGAGAGACTCAACTCGAATTTTGGCTTTCGCCAAGTTACTAGATAGGTAAGGAATTAATTCTGCTAATTTAGCTTTAGAATAACCACTTACAGTTATTTTTCCGTCTTCCGAAATGGTGAGCTTTCCATCGTCCGGTTCCAATTCTGATTAGGTGTCGATTTCTTCCGAAGTAGTCAGGACGAGCAGGTTCGATTGTGGGGCCTCTTCTTCTTCTTCAGAGGAAGACTCGTCCCACGTGGCTTGAAGGGCCTTCTTCCTTCTTGTCTTCTTAGCTTCAGATTAGGGCACTCCGATTTGTAGTGTCCCTTCTTGTTGCATTCGTAGCACGTTATGTTGGATTTGGTCTTGGATGGTTCGGTTGGATCTTCCTTCTTTCGGCTGGCTTTTCTTCTGTTGGTCTGATGCTTCAGTTCCTTGTAGTAGTCTCGGGCTAGCCGAACCAGCTTGGGTCGATCCCCTTCGCTGTCTTCTAAGTCTGAGTCTGAGTCAAACTCGGGTACAGGTTGAGGCTTCTTCTTGACCACCTTTCCTGTTTTGCCTGCAACAAAAGCAATGCCTTTCTCGGCTAAGGTGCAGTTAGCCTGCTCATGTAATTCAAGTTCAAAAAATAATTCGTCTAATTTAATTTTGGAAAGGTCCCTTGAAACTTTGTACGCATCTACCATAGATGCCCACAAATTATTTTTCGGGAAGGTGTTTAGGGTATACCTGATAAGGTCACGATTTTCTACCTTGTGACCTATTATATGTAGACCGTTCATCAGCTCCTGAATTCTGGCGTGGAGCTGGGCTGCTGACTCGCCGTCGTTCATTTTAATTGTGTATAACTTGTTCAACAGTAGGCCCCTCTTGCTGATTCGGGTGTCGAAGGTTTCTTCGTGCAGTCCGATCAACTTACCCCAGAGTTCCTTCGCACTGTTGAAGGGTCCCACCCGGTTCAGCTCTTCTTTGGTTAGTTCGCATTGGAGGGTCTGGGTCGCCTTTGCATCAGCCTCGATCTTCTTTTTTACCGAGGCATCCCATTCTGTGTAAGGTTGTGCCACTTCTTCTGCATTTTTCAGGATTTCCAGACCAGATTGGATTTTGATCCACATGTCCACCTGAGTTTTCAGGTGGACTTCCATCTGACTCTTCCAGTAGGAGAAGTCTTCTCCACTGAAGAGTGGTGGTCTGGCTGTACTGAAACCCTCATGCATGGCCATTTAGATTTTTTGAAATAATAACAAAAAAAACTATCCCAAGACTTGGTCTTGAATTAGTAGTGTGGGAATAAGATATTTAAAAGAAACGATCGAGTGGTGTTGCACCAACCTCGATTAACGAGAAAAATTTGATCGAAAAAGAAATTAAAAATTTCGTAAAAATCCGAAAAAACTCCCAAATTGGTGGTTGCACCAAATTTGAGCTACCCCGCTCTGATACCACTTGTTGGATCGAGAGAAATGATAGAGGGGGGGTGAATATCGTTAAAACTTTTTCTTCGGATTAAGGAAAGAGTAAATGCAGCGGAAACAAAAACTATTACACAGAAACACAAGTATTTTACTTGGTTCGGAGTCGCGGTCGGCTCCTACTCCAAGGCCCACGGTCCTTGACCGTTTACTTTGGGCAATACTATAATCGCACAAAAACAGTTTACAATTTGACTACAGAAATATTGCAGTAAATGACACTAATTACACTTTTAGTTATCGACGTCTGATGTGGATTATATTTTGGAGCAGACGGACGTCGTCGGCGCTGGAATTTCGAAATCAGAGTTTGCCGGGGCGTAGCGCTTGAACGAAAAGCTTTGGAGCGTATGAAAACTGTGTTTTTGAAGCCTTGGGGTCGAGCCCCTTTTATAGTGCTCCTAGGGGCGCGTGGGATGTTGAGGGCTCCTGGCACGTGCCTTCATCTGCAGAAAACTCAATCCGCAGCTCGGTCAGAGCTTATCCCCTTCGACTCGGCCTCTGGAACTGACTGGGGCACCCGGGACCTCCTGGGCGCCTAGCTTGACTTGGTCTACTGGCATCGTGGCTGATTTGCTTCGATTACCTCTTTGGCATTGACCTTGGGCGCCCGGGACCTCCCGGGCGCCTAGCCCAGTCTGATTTCGAAGCGTTCTTGCTTCTTTGCTGTTTTGGCTTTGACCTTGTGTTAGTGATATGAGAAAAATATCCTAAGACAATCGCCTTATGATTATAATCATTTATTTTAATAAATGAATATTCACTATTTGAGTATACATGTTTATGTATTTGATTGAGATCTAAAACTCATTTACTAAATGTCCGCAATACAATTCACAGCATGAGAGAATTTGTGATGAATTCACAACTAGTGATTATCTCTACACGTACAATTGTGAAGTATTGAAATTGTCCCTAGTCGATGAATTGATAAATACAGACACTATCAATTTTGTTGAGACTAGCATGAGTTATTCTCTAATCAGCTGATTCTCACTGGCTGGTGACATTGAGATGTCCGGAGATAAACATGAATGCTAGTTAAGGGAACTAGTTCATTGGATTGACTGGCTGTAAAACTTCATATGTTAGTCTACATATAGATATGTCAGTGAAGTTCTTACTGCAGCTTAAGTGTGATGTTCCTTTGACTTACGGTGTTCATGTCATCTTGGTCATGGAGACTTATACTTTGACATCTTAAGCAAGCATCTCCAAGGAGGTGTGGACCCAGGATGATTGGGTATAAGCCGAAGTGCCCGAAGATGTTTGAACAGCCTACAAAGGATCCACCACTCCTTGCGAGGAGATGTATACCCAAGGCCTATCGTCGGATTATTACTCGAAGCCTCTGGCCAGAGCATGACATGTTCAAAGTATGAATCTCTTAAATACATGAGAGTAATTAGAATCCGTAGGATGAGAAAACGTTACTTGGGCTAGGTGTGACGTAGTTGTAAGATCGTGTACGGTACGCTAGAGGGGGTGAATAGCGTTTCTTTGATTCTTTCAACCTACGTTGTTAGTTTGCACAGCGGAAATACAAGATAATAAAACCAACAACAAAGAACAAATGATAACAAACCATATTTAGTTGGTATCCACCCCGGCCGGGTGACTAATCCAACAATCCGTCGGTGGATCACTCCCCGGATAACCTCCAGCTATCACGTGTCGCTCCTTGTGGGTGGAGAAACCTCACCACAACACCTTGGACGCTTTGTGAACACAGTAGACTACTAACCGGCTTTACCCAAGTAGGTTTCGTCAAGAAACTCAACCACCACGACGTCCTCTTTAAATAGGACTCGGGGTTGATTTCTCGCTACCAGTCGACTGCCCCCATGGCAGTCGACTGGTGCCAGCAAAATTCGACCGTTGACACTCCCAACGTTCGAATTTGCCAGCTCACCAGCCACCTACCAGTCGACTGCCCCCAGGGCAGTCGACTGGCCCCAGGCCAGAACCCTTCTATGAGTTTTATCAGTCGACTGCCCCAAGGGCAGTCGACTGCCCTACTCACTCACTTAGGATTTCCCTTCCCGAGTACATTTCACTCGCACTCGTACCCTCACGACTCGACTGACTCCTCCACAGCAGCCTCGACTGTTGCCTTCGCGCCCTCTTCATCTTCGGCTCCCGTCCCTCGGATGCATGCAAGCCTTCAGTTTGCCTCCATGCCATCCTTCACGCATGCCTCGAAGTCCGCGCCCATCAGCTCATCGTCCCTGCTCTCCAAGGTCCCTCGGGTGCACACAAGCCTCCAGCTTGTCTCCATGCCACCCTTCACCATACCGAGGTCGTCCAGTCAAGTCCATATGTGTAACCTGTACAACCTGCACACTCAACATACACATATGAGATAACAAGGGAAAACCTAACTTAAACCCTTTGCCCAAACATCAAAACCTATGGTCACTCCGGACCATCTTAGGGCCGATTGCTCCAACAATCTCCCCCTTTTTGATGTTTGGCAATCCGTTTAAGTTAGGGAATGTAAGATGTAGTCAATAGCAAAAACCATGCTAAAACAAAATACATATGCAATGCAAAAATGGATCCTATCCCAAGGCATCCCACACCTAACCCTCCAAGTTAGGATTTTCTACACCTAGCCCTCCAAGCTAGAACTTTTACCCACCTAACTCTCCAAGTTAGGACTTTTCACCAAAATGGGCATTTTAGGGCTTTTCCCGAGCTCCCCCTACATTGGACTTACAAAGGCTTTTTAAGAACCTCTCCAAGGTTCCCCTTACGCCAAGAAGGGAGCAACTATGCTCCCCCTCAAACTCAGCTCCCCCTAAAACTAGGGTTTCTAGCAAAGGTATGTTTGGTTTCCCACTTAAACCCAACATCTCTCCCCCTTTGCCATACATCAAAAAGACCCCAATAATATCCCAATTATCGGTTCTTTTAATCCCCAATGATCATAAACAATGTGTACTAGCCCCCCATACACTTGTTTTGCATCATTTGAACACCAAACCAGCTGCTGATACAAAAATTGGCCTTGACCAGTCGACTGCCAAAATGGCAGTCGACTGATACTCTGAAAGTCTGAAATTTCAGCATTTCTGACGACCTTCAGAAATGCGCCAAAAATTCCACAAATCTCCAAAAATTCCCAAATTTTGTGGAGAGGTTTGTGGTACCCATATCTACTTGGGAAAAATACATTCCAAAATGTATCTATCACAATTCCCAAGTTTGACATAAAACCCAAAACTAGCCAAAAACTTCAATCAAACCTTGACCTAAAGTTCTAGTTTTGGTTTCCTCTTGATGTCTTTGCCCATGCCACCCCACAATGCATCCCTAGCATTGATTTACATGGCAATTACACACCAAAAACCAATTTTCATGCAATATGACCCCAATGTCATATTTCCATGCATGAAACTCAAAAACACCGTGCCAAAACCCAAGAATTGAGACTCATGTCTGTCTCTAATTCTTTTGGCACACTCCATGGTCCATCTAGACCACTAGGAGCACCCCTCCTAAGGTAAATTCACCATATATCCCAAAGGCTTCTAGAGCTCTCCCTTGAGCTCTTAGCCCTAGCCACCTCCCTAGGTGACTCAACAAATGCTAAACCACACCGGTGAACCTCCGGTGACTCTTGGCCTACGAACTCAACCCTCTTAACCTTGGACCCCTTGTCCTTAGTTAAGACCTTTTCCTTTCCTTTTGATGGCATTCCCTTGCCATTCTTGCACTCCCCCTTCTTGCCATAATCATGTGCTACCCTAGCATATCTCTTTTCCTTGGCATGGGAGACTCTCGATCGGTATCCTAGACCCGATCTATCATTGTTGGGTTTTAGACCACCCAACACCATATCCAAACCCTTAGATCCAATAGTGAATCTCTCTAGGGTTTTCTCTAACCTCTCAAGCTTTTCCCTTAAAGCTTGATTTTCCCATTCTAGGTTCCTAAACTTAGAATCCACATGCCCATTTTGGATATTCCTAGAACTACCCATTTTCTTAGGCATTTGTTTCCCTCCCTTGGGATTAATGTCTTTAACCTTGGATATACAGGTCTTAGATTTACCATGATGCATGCTTTTCTTAGGATATGTATCTACCTTGTTATCCTTATTCCTATCATTGTACTTAAATCCATGATTATGCATAAATAAACAATTCTCATGAGTTCTAGCATGCATGGGTGAGTAATTAACATGATTCTTGACATGTAAAGAAGAACTTGAAATCGAATTTCTTTTTAAACTAGGGTTAGAGGGTACCTCCCTTACCCTTGTAGTCCTTCCTTATTGTGAGCTTCTTCTCTTCCTTCTTTCTTCTTTTTCCCATCTTCTTAGATTTTCCATCTTCTTTAGCTCACCTTTTCTAGGGCATTTAGTGTGATAATGCCCTAGTTCTCCACATGTGAAGCATCGAATCTTCTTCCTTTTAGCTTGAACTTCACCAATTCTACAACCCACATTAGCTTTAAAGGAATTTACAATGGGTTTAGGGTGTACCTCCTTTTTCTTACCTAGTGGGCACTTATCCTTGTAGTGCCCCTTTTCATTGCACCCAAAGCATACAATGTGGTCTTTAGCCCTTGCTTTGGTGGAGGTTGAGGCATAGTTGACTTCCTCTTCACCCTTGGATGAAGTGGAGACTTCCTCGTGATCATGTGTAGGTGAGGGTCTCTCCTCTCCCTCAATCCTTGAAGTGGAGACCTCTTCCTCTTCTTCTCTTGAGGAGGTTGACGATTCTTCACTTTCTTCTTCCTCTTCTTGAATCATGGAGCTTTTCTCCTTAGGCTCTTGAATTTTTGTAGGAGTCTCATGATACTCTTTCACCTTGCTCCATAATTCACATGCACTTTGATATGACCCTACACAACTCAAGATGTCGTTAGGTAATATATCAACCAAAATATTTGTTACCTTCTTATTGGCCCGGAATTGTTCTTGTTGCTCTTTGTCCCAATATCTAGGACGAAGCTTCTTCCCGTGCTTGTCCTTTGGAACCTCGAAGGACTCTTCAAGCGCAATTCGGCATGCCCAATCCATTCCGAACCACGTCTCGATCCTCGCCTTCCAATATGTAAAATCTTCATTGTCATAGGCCGGTGGTGCGTAGATCTCATCCCCAAGTGGACCTTCACCTTCCATTTCCTCTAGCGTATGCTTCCTCGGCGGTTAGTCCGATCAAGAGCAAACCTCGCTCTTATACCAATTGTAAGATCGTGTACGGTACGCTAGAGGGGGTGAATAGCGTTTCTTTGATTCTTTCAACCTACGTTGTTAGTTTGCACAGCGGAAATACAAGATAATAAAACCAACAACAAAGAACAAACGCTAACAAACCATATTTAGTTGGTATCCACCCTGGCCGGGTGACTAATCCAACAATCCGTCAGTGGATCACTCCCTGGATAACCTCCGGCTACACGTGTCGCTCCTTGTGGGTGGAGAAACCTCACCACAACACCTTGGACGCTTTGTGAACACAGTAGACTACTAACCGGCTTTACCCAAGTAGGTTTCGTCAAGAAACTCAACCACCACGACGTCCTCTTTAAATAGGACTCGGGGTTGATTTCTCGCTACCAGTCGACTGCACCCATGGCAGTCGACTGGTGCCAGCAAAATTCGACCGTTGACACTCCCAACGTTCGAATTTGCCAGCTCACCAGCCACCTACCAGTCGACTGCCCCCAGGGCAGTCGACTGGCCCCAGGCCAGAACCCTTCTATGAGTTTTATCAGTCGACTGCCCCAAGGGCAGTCGACTGCCCTACTCACTCACTTAGGATTTCCCTTCCCGAGTACATTTCACTCGTACTCGTACCCTCACGACTTGACTGACTCCTCCACAGCAGCCTCGACTGTTGCCTTCGCGCCCTCTTCATCTTCGGCTCCCGTCCCTCGGATGCATGCAAGCCTTCAGTTTGCCTCCATGCCATCCTTCACGCATGCCTCGAACTCCGTGCCCATCAGCTCATCGTCCCTGCTCTCCAAGGTCCCTCGGGTACACACAAGGCTCCAGCTTGTCTCCATGCCACCCTTCACCATACCGAGGTCGTCCAGTCAAGTCCATATGTGTAACCTGTACAACCTGCACACTCAACATACACATATGAGATAACAAGGGAAAACCTAACTTAAACCCTTTGCCCAAACATCAAAACCTATGGTCACTCCGGACCATCTTAGGGCCGATTGCTCCAACAATAGTCAGCCTAGTGGGGACTGACACACATAGACAATGTCCTGAACCAAGTGGGTATAAGATGGTGAAGGGAATGGAGCACGATTCATTATAGCTGCTAAAGGGTTTCAGAATAGTTTCTGAGGTCAACTGTTGATCTTTCGATTAATTGGGGATCATGATGTACTACTAGGTGCCACTCATGATCGTTCTATAAGTGGTTAATTATAGACGGCCAACATAAATCGAACGCCTATTTAGTCACACGCACTACGAGTAATCCGAGGGATTTAAAACGAGTTGAAAATTGGATTTTCCAATCTAGAGAGATTAGGTTTGGTTGAGCCAAACGATAAGTCGAATCTGAATTTATCAGAGACGCATCGGAAGCGTAAAATGGCTAAGTCTTTTGAAGACTTAATAGATGAATTAAATGAGTTTAATTCATTGGGGCGTGGCTTGGATGTGCCGGCCAAAGAGGGTCTCCATCCTTTTTGCTTCGCCGACCACAACAAAGGGAGAGAACCAAGTTTTTGGTTCAATTTATAAAATAAACCAAGTGTGGTTTGTTTTATAAAATTATGGATGATATAAATTTTTATATAATAAACCAAGGTTTGGTTTATTTTTCATGGAAATTAAAATGAACCATGGATTGGTTTATTTTATTTTATAAAATCAATCATGGATTGATTTACCATGATAAGAAAATTTATTCCATAAGAAAAAGGTGACTTGGTCGATTTTATCATGAATTAAAATATGATAAAACTTGGCATGATGGAATAAGTCTCTTTTTTGAGAGGCTTGATGGTTGAGAGGCCACTATATAAAGACCCAAGGCAAGGATTGGAAAATAATCCAAGTATTCTTTCCTGGGCTCTCTCCCTCTCCTCCCTTCATTCTCTTGGCCGGCCACAAGGCTCTTCTCCCTTCTTCTTGCCATGAGCACAAGGAGAAGCACCGAGGCAACAAAGTTCTTCCGTTGGGACGATCTTCCTCTCCGGCCATTATCACCTTGGGATTGGGCGCAAGTCATCTTCCTCCTTCTCGCCGGAATTGTGATTCCGGCCAACCTTGGAAGTGAGTTTTTCTGATGTGATTACTTCTCTCTTGGTTTTTCTTGTCGCGTTCTCGGAGAATCTAGTAGTTCTCGAGAACACGACACTCGTGGCTTTACGAAGTCATCCCGAAGATACTCGGCGTGGACGCGAATAGAGGCGGAGCTTCCGAGGGACGCTTACGGTTGGATCTCGTCCCTTCCTTCGAGTTACGCGAGGTATTAAGTAAATTAGTTTACGTTTCTGCAAAATTTTAAATATATGATCATGTCTTCACAAGATAAAGTTGCATGCTTAGATGTGTGGTTAAATAATTTGAGAAATTATTTATGCTAAACCTTCCGCTGCACATAATTAATTTTAAAATTACGAACCCGCATCCATGTCAACATGCACCCGGTCCCAACAATGGAATCAGAGCCGAGGTTTGTGTTCGACATAATCATATAATTATTTTTGCGGAAAATTTTGTCATGATCTCAATTTTGGAAAATTTTCCAATTATGGAAACTTTCCAATTATGGTAAATTTTTGATTTAGGAATTTCAAAGTTTGGAAATCATCATGAAATTTCGCAAACTTTTGAAATATCCCTGTTTCTGAAATTTTATGATAATTGTGAAAACTTTCCATTTTTGAAAACTTTTCAATTTTGGAAATTCCCATTTTGGAAATATTCTAATTTTGGAAAAACGTAAGTTTTCTTTGTACCAGAAACTTACAATTATTCTGAAAACCTTTTATTTTGGAAACTTTCCATTTATGGAAAGCTCACAATTTTGGGCACTTTATTTCAAGAAAGTCTAGACAAATTATGGGAATATTAATTGGCATTTAAATTCATAATTAGAAATTAAATTATTTACAAAATTCTTTATTTTGGATTGAGCCTCGGGGAGCCGTCCAATTTAAAGTTAGTTGTTATAATTAAATTTCCTAAATTGAATTTAAACTGTAAATTCTTATTTTGGATTGAGCCTCGGGGAGCCGTCCAAATTAAGTTATTGATATTAATTTTCCATAAATAAAATATGTGATCAAATCTTGGAAATTTTTGTGGTGATTCTCAAATGATAATTTCCTTATTTGATTCATGAGGTGATGCTCTTACATATTATTGTCTCCAAAATTAATTAGGAAAATTGTTTCCTACAGAGTATATTTCCTTAAATAAGATTTTTATGAAAATAATATGTGGTTGAATTAAGGGAATCTGTCTCTTAATTTAATAAGATTTGATTTAGAGAAATCAAAGTCTTAAACATATTAATTCTGAAATTGATTATGATAATTTAGGAAATTGTTTCCTAAAAATAATTCCTTGAATAAAGTATGAAATTAGAATTAGGAAATCCGATTCCTAATTCAATTAATGAGACTTGATAAATTAAGTCACATACATACTTTATTAAGGAAATCGTTAGAACATGACATAATTATATGTCATGAATATGCATAAAAGAAAAGGATGAGACCCAAAATCCCTTACAAAATATTAAGGCCAACACCTTCCATTAATATGGTTAGAACCGGAGTTTTGTTTCTCGTTTGGGTTGATGGACACATCCATGCCCGGCTTGAACCTCAACATGTTCAAACCATGGAATTAGTTTATGATTAATATAGTTGGAGTCAGAGGTCAATCCTTAGTTTTGATTGTTGGACACATTGACGAGACCAAACTATGTGTCACGAATGTGGGCTTCAAATTTAGAATTTATAAATGAAAGCTGGAAACCCTTTTACAGTCAAAAGTATGAAAATGTAATATAGGGGCCATAGGTCGTATTTTTCTCAGGGACTAGTTGAAGGGTTGTTCGATTCGCGCTTGTATTTAGGTGTCGTTTGTGAATTTGGGTTTCAAATAGCAATTAGGTTTGGTTTGCAATCGGCAATGAAATCATAAATAAACGAGAAGGAACTTAACCCAATGAACTAAACAATGAAATGGCAACTAATGAACTCAATTAATGGTGAACTCAATTAACTAATGCAAATGAGCACGAACTTGGAAAAATAAATTCGAATTCCAATGTGAGTCTACACTACAGGTTATGTTCAATTTCACACCCATCCATTCCAAGTGCTCCACTTGATACAAAAATATTCAGCCACTACAAATACTATTATGCAAAAATTGAAGCTTAAAGTTCAAAACTGCTGATTGTGAAACAAACTGAACTCAACTCAATACCACTCCAGAAGACTTGTTGGACTTCAAGAATTTAAACTCAAAGCTGTTGGAACATTTGCTGAAACTTAACTTAGCACAAAACCAGAAATGACTCAAACTTGATACACATGGGCAATGCTTATGTGCCAAAAAGAATTTATGCTAATTGCCAAGCTAATTCTTATGATTCGGGATTGAAGTTAATCAATTAGGCATGGAAAACACAACTAAGAATGCAATAAATTGCAGGGAGAAATGCAGAATTCATAATCCGAATAAAACTGATCAAAACAGGGACAAGTCCTGCAAAATTTCAAGAGTGAATTGCAATTATCTCAGAATTTGACATTCAATCGATGTGAACTATTTGTTTTTCAGAACTGCTCGAATCCAAGCTAATGTTCACATAGAAATTCTTAAGAACTGAAATGCAATTGATGTGAATTCAGGAACTACAGCTTGAAATGTCGGATATGAAGCTGAGTTCAAAAACAAAGCATGTGCAGAACTGGACCAAATTCAGAAACAAATATGCAGGCTTTTGATGCATAGGAATCTGATTTATAATGCAGAAATGTATTGCAGCTCAAATTGGATACAAAATCTATCAAATCAGCTGTGGATAATTGCTCAAAACCAGCTTCAAAAGGATGAACTTTAGTGTGCAGAAATGAAGTGCAATTCTGATGCAGAACAAATGAACAAAGGAATCTGAATTCAATGCAATGGCACCCCAGAATTTCATTTAACTTGGCACTAATCTAATGCTGAGTTATTACTTGACACAAAGTGTATGAATGAAACAATGTTTGGCTCGCAAAGAAAAAAAAACTGCTGGTTTCAGAGACAGAGGATGTGCAGAAATAAAAATTTCAGAACTCAAGGGATCAAGTGAAGAACAATCTGAAATTCGGATGTATCAAGCTAAACAAGATTCAGAAATGAAGCTAAGATCTAAACAAACTTAAACTAACTGAATTAACTCACCAAAAGTGAAACAAATTGGAAATTTCTGAAACTGAAATGCAATTGCAGGAAAAATCTGATACGCAGCTAATGGAAGTGGCACGCAAGAAGTAAGCAGAAAATAAACTGTAATCGAATCTATTTGTTCACTAAACAAGCTTCTAAACTATTTAACTAGAAGGATTGAACCCTAATTAAACATAAACTAATCAGAAACGAGATTACAGTAGCTAAAACAAATTCAGAAACAGGAACGTGAAGTTGAAATGAGATTACAGCTAGAAAACTCAAATTAAACGATTTAAACTACTCCTCAACTCTCCCTAAGCTCGAAATCTTCTTGGTTGTCAATCAAGAGACGGCTTCGAACCCCTAGGCACAGCAAATCAGTGGAAGAACAGCTTCAATCGATCACTCTGCTCAAATTGAATCAGCTGGAAGAAATTCCAGTCCAATCTCTCTTGTCTCGATGGATGGCTTGCGGTTGTGAATCGAAGACCCTCTGAGCTCACCTGAGAACCCCTACAAGCAGCTCAAATAGTCGGAGGTGGCTTGTGGTCGAGACACGATCGATTGGGTAGCAAAGATGCCGAAACCCTCAAACACCCTTGTTCTGATGCCAATTGAGCTGAAATTTCGATCCTAGCTATCTTCCAAGGACTCAGATAACGATCAAATGGAGAAATCGAGGGGTCGCGCCCCTTGGATGATGAAATTTAGCTAAGAAATGGAGAAGAACTGAAGAAGATGAAGCTGCTGCGGCGGAGACGCGACAAAGGAGAAGGCAGCGTATTTTTTGATTAAATAGTAACAAATGGACGGCTCAGATTGATCGGAGGAGATACAACGGCAGATCTTGGTCTGATTTGAGCCAAAATTTTATGATGATGATCTAGGGTCAGGATTTGCCTTGTGGTAGCTCGGATCCTCCAGATGTGCAACGGATGGTCCAGATCAACTCTATCTGTGAATGGACGCTCTAGAGCCCTCCTTGCTTGATCCAACGGTTGATTTAGCTCTGATTGGGATGAAACCTTCAGATCTTGATCATAGAGCTTGATTAACCCTTATCCTAGCTCGGATTGCTTCAGATCATCCCAGATGGCTCAGATCTAGCCGCTCTTGAATCGGACGGCCCGGATTAATCGTAGGCTTGATAATTCGATCCGGTTTACTTCCGACTCAAGTTTGACCCAATATGCCCTAGGTCCAGGATCCTTTCTTGCCTACAAAAATATATCAGAAAATTAGTGGCCAAACAACCCAAAAAATGTGTAATTTTACAATTAAGTCCAAAATAAGATAAAGTTCCAAAACCTAGGGTAAAATTATAATTAAGCAATAAAAACATGGGTCAAACATGGATTTTAGCAATTAAAATAATCAATAAAATGGTGCTTATCAACTCCCCCACACTTAACCTTGAGCGTCTCGCGAAACAACTAAATAATTATCCCTTAGGTTTTCTAAAGCATAATTAGAAGCAAATGAAAAGAAATTACCTAAGGTTGTCAATTCTCATAAATCTAAGCTCTATGGATTAGTATCTTGTCCTTAAATCAACAACTTAGCCTTTTCATCTATCATGAGTCATTGAGATGAATTTAAATCACTAGCCTTTCATGGGAAGTTTTGGTGGCTCTCTCCTTAAGTTCTAAGTTGATGATGGAAGTGGAGCTCACTCTCACACATGCTTCTTGCACTACCATAGGCTTGCTTATTATCTAATTTCCACCATTAGTCATGAATAGGATCAACATCTACAAAAACAAATGAAAAGCATAGAAAATGGTGAGAAATGGAATAAAAATCAAGGAAATGGAAAATGGATGGAGTGGGAGACTTGGTTGCTCAAAAATGTTTCCAATGTGCTTTGCCCCATCTTAACAGTCCTCTAATGATATCAAAAGTATGGTGGAGTGAAACTTGAATAAATTCCTTTGATTTGGATGAAAAACCCTTCTTTGATTGCCTTGTGCCATTTCCTTCAATTTCGTGCCAACCTTGCTCTTTGTTTTGTTTTTTTTTTCTGATTTTTCTCTTCTTCTTTTATCTTCTAGCAAGGTTCAGAATGTATTGGAAAGAAGATTTGATTCAGATGAGGGCACTTCACTGATTTAAAGTATCAAGACTTCAATGGTGTGCCAACTTGCTTCTTCTTTTCTCATTCGTCTTTTTCTCAAACTATTTTTCTTCCTTCTTTTTTTTTTCTCAATCGTTCAAATGGAACATTTCAGATCTCAATAAACTCTGATTCCTTCATATCAGTTGGCATCTAGGAGTTGTAGAGCATTTAAACTGCTTCCTCAAAAATTCTGCTCAATCAAGTTTAATTTTAGCCAACTTCTTTCCATTTTCTTCTCTATTTCGAAACTCCTAGCATCCCAATTCCTTTCTTATTCTGATAGGCTGTGATGTGCTTCAATCTATGATACATTCATCCACTTCATTTCGTGATTCACAGCCTTGGAAAAAATCAAATTTCAGCTTCAACTTGGCACCAATCTGCACAAAAAAAAACTGCTTTTTTCCAGCTGAGTTCAGCTTCTGATCAGCCTCAATGTAGCTCCAATTCAACTTGTTTTCAGCTGGAATTCAGCTTGTTTCAGCTGCTATTCAAATTCTAGCACTCTACAGCTGCAATTTTCTGAAATTACAGCCAATATATAGCTGCAATTGTGTGCCATTTAAGAACTTGGCACAGCTTTCCTCAATTTTTTTCTTCTTGATTTCAGATCTGTCCAGCTGCTAACTTCTATTCTTGGTTTCCATTTTGCTCAATCATGTTGTGCTAATGCTCCCCAAATCCTTGTTCAGAACTGGACTCCATTCCAACCTGCCGTGAGCTTCAAATACATGCCCTATGGAAACCAATTCAGCCCTTAGTTTATACAAACTGCTTTCTCAGTTTTCACTGATTTTTTCTGCTTCTTTTGTTTTTACTCTGCCGTGAGCTTCTGAATTTTTGGTGACAGCTCTGTTCTGATCTAAAACATCAAAGCATCCATCATTTCTTCTTTGGATCAGCATGTTGCAGCCGGATTCAAAATGAAAGAAAAACTTCACTTCCCAAACTCAAATTGACACTTGGTTTCTTCCATCACTTTGGCACAAATTCTTTTCTTTTGCATGCCAATTTCTTTTTTCTTGCAGATTTGGATCTTCAAATGATGATAAAGACTCTAGATGCTCCACTTGCTTCCATCCTTTGCTCATTTTCGAAATTCAAATTCAACTCACTTGGCACCTTTTGGCTTCAACTTGGCAAAAAAAATTTTCTTCCATCCTTTTGCATGCCAATTTCTTTTTTCTTGCAGATTTGGATCTTCAAATGATGATAAAGACTCTAGATGCTCCACTTGCTTCCATCCTTTGCTCATTTTCGAAATTCAAATTCAACTCACTTGGCACCTTTTGGCTTCAACTTGGCAAAAAAAAATTTCTTTTTGACATGAAATACATCCAAAACTTTAGTCACTCCCCCACACTTAAATCTTTGTCCGTCTCGGGCAAAATAACATTAAGAAACATTTCAAACAACAAGTCCATAGAAAAATGAGGGTAAGAGTAGGAAATAAGTAAAGAAAAATAGACTGAACATGATTTTTGCCAAAATTGATATGGAAAGGAAAACAAATGGATTATTCTCTATAGATGTGATCCAATCATTGAAATATGGTTTTGAAAGAACCTAAGCAAGTTCTAGAGTACAATAACATGTATGTCTCACAAATACAAGGCTAAACCTCACTAGGTAAAAATAATTCATCCCAAGTCCTCAATTAAGAATCTAAAGCAAGTAGTACTCAAGTATCCAAGATTTCATCCATTAGCTCAAACCTTAAGTCTTAACAACCAAATTTAATTTATTTTCCAAAAGACTCTAAAATGCTATGGAATAACCTAGAGGGATACTTTTATTTCTACTCATGCAAGAGAAAGTGACAAAAGAAATAACAAGATATTTACAATGACTCCTATGCATTCTACTCTACTCATGCATTTATTAGCAAGGAAATTCTACTTCTAGAAAGCATGAAAATGAAAAATGCCAAAAAAGAAAATATAAGAAAGAACAATCTCCCCTTAATTCTGGTGGACGGAGTCTATCCAGAAGGAGCCTCCATCTTGGTAGTGGAGGTGTCTGGGTGGCTGGGAGAATTAGGACTCCCCCACACTTGAACTTTTCAAAAATTTGCTCCGGTGGCCGTAGGCGATTTAGGTTCAAGAGCCATTGAAGGACTGGAGTGCTTTGAATTAAAGTAAAATAATCTCCTCCTTCTTTATGCCTTTCAAAAGTCCTTCCAGGAGGCTGAAGTCTGTTCAGTTGGAGCACCCACTCCTGAAGTCTTCTGGACCCTACAAAATAAAGTAATACCTCTCTCAAGCGTTCAGGGTCAGAAAGAAATGATATAATATCAGTTTCTGCATAAAATGAATCCAAAACTGCATCATGTCCAATTAAATCAAATTCTGGTATCTCAATGAAATTTTCAGAATTATGTTCTACAAAAGTTGCATCCAGATACTCATCACAAATAAAGAAATCAATTTCTGGCTCATCAATAGAAATTTCACAATCATTTCCTATCAAGGGTGTATCATGCAATGTGTCACAACCAATCAAATCAATATCAGATATCTCCAAAAGTTTCTCACATTCAACCTCAGCATAAGATATAACAAGAGATTCATCAAAATAAATAACATCAATTTCAGGCACTTCTAAAAAATTTTCACTAGCCATATTCACAAAAGATGTATCTAAAGATTCATCATAACAAACTACATCAATTATGGGTGCCTCTAAAATTATTTCACTATCCATAGCAAGAGATGTATCAAGTAATGCAGTATGATCAATGAAATCAATGTTTGGTACCTCTATTGGATTTTCACAAACAATCTCTACACAAGGTATATCAATAAATTCATCAGAATCAATAAAATCAGTACTAGGTACCTCGTTGGAATTTTCTGAACAAAGAGGAGAAATACTTACCTGAGCGTGCTGGATAATACCTGAAGGTTCTATAATAGTAGATGTATCTGTGGTCTCCTCCTGGTCATGTTCATGCTCCTCATCAGCCTCAGGCTCTGATGGACAATCAACTGGTGATCCTTGGGTGCTTGCTTCCACCATGCAAGTCCCTACACTTTCTGGTTCGTTCTCTAAATCTTGTGGTGGTCCCTGGGGCTTAGTGCAATCTCCTACACCTATGGAATCATCTCCTCTGCATGCTTCTCCTGTAATATCTGCAACGACAATATTAGAAAAATTAGGACCCTCAATAACACTATCATCAGAAAATAAAAGTCTAGAATGGTCCTGTGGAGCTTCAATTTCTTCTTCTGGAGCTGAAAAATTTGGAATTGGATTTTGAGTAGGAATCTCCAGAGGAATGCATGCTGTAGGTGCCCAGACTTTAATGTATTCTTCTTCTTCTTCTTCTAAAATTGCAAGATCCATTAAAGAAAGATTTGGCCCTGCACTAGGGTCACCTTGAACTTGCATTTGATTCATTTGACTAGCAATTTGTCCAACGCCTCTTTCGATGTCTTGAAGCCTTTGCTGCTTTTGATGATATTGTACAACTTGTTGATAAATCTCCTCCATTCTTTGTTGTTGTGCCTCATTCTCATTAAGATTCTCAAAGCCTCTTTGGTTAGTGTGAAACCCCTGTTGGTCTTGAAATGGAACATAAGGCTGCTGAAAACTGTAAGTAGGCTGTGAAGTCTGAAATGGAGACTGTAGGGGCTGATCAAATAGATGAATGGACTGATTAAATTGCTGAAAACTTGGCTCATAACATGGTGGAGATAGCTGAAAATTTTGATTCTGAAATTCTTGGATCTGAGGTTGAAATTGTTGTGGTGAACACTCAAATTGATGTGGGGGCTGTTGGTACTGATTTTGGTGCTGAATTTGTTGAGGATATGGCTGGAAATTGTTTTGGAAATTTGATGGACCTTGCTGCAAACTATTCCCCGGAAAACCTTGATTTGGACCTTGCTGAAAAGTGTGATAGGGCTGCTGAAAACTCTGAAACTGCTGTTGGAATTGTGGCTGCCCATGAAAACCTTGATTTTGGTTAAATGTTGACTGTTGATGCTGAAAACCTTGCTGAAAAGGCTAAGACAACTGCTGGAAATTTTGATAGCTTCCCTGAACTTGCTGATTTTGGTGGTATTGAGGCTGAAAATTCTGATATTGCTGTTGGAATTGTTGTGGTTGCTCGAATTGCTGTAATGGTGGCTGAAACTGAAAGTTTGGTTGCTGAAAATTAGAATAGGGCTGCTGGAAATCAAGAGGAGGCTGTTGAAATTGCTGGAGAGGCTGAAATTGTGGCTGAGGTAGCTTCTGGTAAGTAGATGACTGAGCTTTCCATTTTTGTTGGTAGTCCAACTCCTTTAACACATTTCTTAACTCCTCCAATGTCTTTTCTATCTCTTTACCGAACTCTGGTGACCCCATTTTGATCTTGCAACCCTGTCACAAAACAAACAAGAAAAATGGCAGTACCCGTATATGAAAAATAAAGCACAAGAAAATAGGACCCAATGATATATCCAAAAATATACAAGCAAAAATCAAACAAATCAACTAGTTGCTTCCCCGGCAACGGCGCCAAAAATTTGACGAGCCCAAACTATGCGTCACGAATGTGGGCTTCAAATTTAGAATTTATAAATGAAAGCTGGAAACCCTTTTACAGTCAAAAGTATGAAAATGTAATATAGGGGCCATAGGTCGTATTTTTCTCAGGGACTAGTTGAAGGGTTGTTCGATTCGCGCTTGTATTTAGGTGTCGTTTGTGAATTTGGGTTTCAAATAGCAATTAGGTTTGGTTTGCAATCGGCAATGAAATCATAAATAAACGAGAAGGAACTTAACCCAATGAACTAAACAATGAAATGGCAACTAATGAACTCAATTAATGGTGAACTCAATTAACTAATGCAAATGAGCACGAACTTGGAAAAATAAATTCGAATTCCAATGTGAGTCTACACTACAGGTTATGTTCAATTTCACACCCATCCATTCCAAGTGCTCCACTTGATACAAAAATATTCAGCCACTACAAATACTATTATGCAAAAATTGAAGCTTAAAGTTCAAAACTGCTGATTGTGAAACAAACTGAACTCAACTCAATACCACTCCAGAAGACTTGTTGGACTTCAAGAATTTAAACTCAAAGCTGTTGGAACATTTGCTGAAACTTAACTTAGCACAAAACCAGAAATGACTCAAACTTGATACACATGGGCAATGCTTATGTGCCAAAAAGAATTTATGCTAATTGCCAAGCTAATTCTTATGATTCGGGATTGAAGTTAATCAATTAGGCATGGAAAACACAACTAAGAATGCAATAAATTGCAGGGAGAAATGCAGAATTCATAATCCGAATAAAACTGATCAAAACAGGGACAAGTCCTGCAAAATTTCAAGAGTGAATTGCAATTATCTCAGAATTTGACATTCAATCGATGTGAACTATTTGTTTTTCAGAACTGCTCGAATCCAAGCTAATGTTCACATAGAAATTCTTAAGAACTGAAATGCAATTGATGTGAATTCAGGAACTACAGCTTGAAATGTCGGATATGAAGCTGAGTTCAAAAACAAAGCATGTGCAGAACTGGACCAAATTCAGAAACAAATATGCAGGCTTTTGATGCATAGGAATCTGATTTATAATGCAGAAATGTATTGCAGCTCAAATTGGATACAAAATCTATCAAATCAGCTGTGGATAATTGCTCAAAACCAGCTTCAAAAGGATGAACTTTAGTGTGCAGAAATGAAGTGCAATTCTGATGCAGAACAAATGAACAAAGGAATCTGAATTCAATGCAATGGCACCCCAGAATTTCATTTAACTTGGCACTAATCTAATGCTGAGTTATTACTTGACACAAAGTGTATGAATGAAACAATGTTTGGCTCGCAAAGAAAAAAAACTGCTGGTTTCAGAGACAGAGGATGTGCAGAAATAAAAATTTCAGAACTCAAGGGATCAAGTGAAGAACAATCTGAAATTCGGATGTATCAAGCTAAACAAGATTCAGAAATGAAGCTAAGATCTAAACAAACTTAAACTAACTGAATTAACTCACCAAAAGTGAAACAAATTGGAAATTTCTGAAACTGAAATGCAATTGCAGGAAAAATCTGATACGCAGCTAATGGAAGTGGCACGCAAGAAGTAAGCAGAAAATAAACTGTAATCGAATCTATTTGTTCACTAAACAAGCTTCTAAACTATTTAACTAGAAGAATTGAACCCTAATTAAACATAAACTAATCAGAAACGAGATTACAGTAGCTAAAACAAATTCAGAAACAGGAACGTGAAGTTGAAATGAGATTACAGCTAGAAAACTCAAATTAAACGATTTAAACTACTCCTCAACTCTCCCTAAGCTCGAAATCTTCTTGGTTGTCAATCAAGAGCCGGCTTTGAACCCCTAGGCATAGCAAATCAGTGGAAGAACAGCTTCAATCGATCACTCTGCTCAAATTGAATCAGCTGGAAGAAATTCCAGTCCAATCTCTCTTGTCTCGATGGATGGCTTGCGGTTGTGAATCGAAGACCCTCTGAGCTCACCTGAGAACCCCTACAAGCAGCTCAAATAGTCGGAGGTGGCTTGTGGTCGAGACACGATCGATTGGGTAGCAAAGATGCCGAAACCCTCAAACACCCTTGTTCTGATGCCAATTGAGCTGAAATTTCGATCCTAGCTATCTTCCAAGGACTCAGATAACGATCAAATGGAGAAATCGAGGGGTCGCGCCCCTTGGATGATGAAATTTAGCTAAGAAATGGAGAAGAACTGAAGAAGACGAAGCTGCTGCGGCGGAGACGCGACAAAGGAGAAGGCTGCGTATTTTTTGATTAAATAGTAACAAATGGACGGCTCAGATTGATCGGAGGAGATCCAACGGTAGATCTTGGTCTGATTTGAGCCAAACTTTTATGATGATGATCTGGGGTCAGGATCTGCCTTGTGGTAGCTCGGATCCTCCAAATGTGCAACGGATGGTCTAGATCAACTCTATCTGTGAATGGACGCTCTAGAGCCCTCCTTGCTTGATCCAACGGTTGATTTAGCTCTGATTGGGATGAAACCTTCAGATCATGATCATAGAGCTTGATCAACCCTAATCCTAGCTCGGATTGCTTCAGATCGTCCCGGATGGCTCAGATCTAGCCGCTCTTGAATCGGACGCCCCGGATTAATCGTAGGCTTGATAATTCGATCCGGTTCACTTCCGACTCAAGTTTGACCCAATATGCCCTAGGTCTAGGATCCTTTCTTGCCTACAAAAATATATCAAAAAATTAGTGGCCAAACAACCCAAAAAATGTATAATTTTGCAATTAAGTCCAAAATAAGATAAAGTTCCAAAACCTAGGGTAAAATCATAATTAAGCAATAAAAACATTGGTCAAACATGGATTTTAGCAATTAAAATAATCAATGAAATAGTGCTTATCACACATCCAAGCCTGACTAAACAGTTGAATGAGCTCCAACCATATTAAAACTATTTCTTGATTAATGGGTCAGCCTTAAGCTTGGAGCATCGATTTGTTGTGCCATAGCCAAGGTCGATGTAAAGAGAGGTGCAGTTGGGTGCTATGTGTATTGTTGCATACTTGTTAATGAGTTAACAACCCAATGATTTATGCAAACATTCAATTAGTTGGTAGCATAATGTGATAGTTACATATGTATAATATGTAATCGGTATAATTACCTACCTTCATAGCTAAGAATAACTTGATGGACTCTAGCCATGGTTGTTTTTATCTATGGTTGGATATCAACCTATTTGGAGATGTTCCTATAATCTCCCGAATTGATAAAAAGGGTTATTCAATTCGAAAAATAAATAGGATTTAATTAATGTATATTGATGCATTCTTTATCATTCTCATCACATAACCTCAATTTGTATTTCTAGGATAATCACCAGATCATGTCTTCTCTGAATTTGCGTTCCATTTTGGACACCAATAAGCTGACTGGGCCAAACTTCATGGACTGGCTTCGAAACCTGAGGATAGTCCTCAAGGCAGAAAAGCTTGCTTATGTCCTTGAAGAACAACTTCCCAACCATCCTCCTAAAGATGCAACTCCAGACCAGTTAGTGGCCTATCAGAAACATGTGGCCGATTCTGAACTTGCGAGTTGCATCTTGCTGGCCGCTATGGTACCTGAGCTACAAAAGCAGCATGAGCATATGGATGCTCATACCATCGTCTTCCATCTTCATGAGCTGTTTGATGAGCAGGCGAGATCCGAAAGGTTTGAGGTCTCCAGACTCCTCTTCACCTCTAAGATGCAGGAAGGCACTTCTGTTTCACAGTTTGTGTTGAAGATGTTGGGGTACATTGAGCGACTAGGCACACTCGGATTTGTAATGGATCACGAACTAAGTATTGACTTAATTCTGCATTGTTTGCCCAAGAGTTACTCACAGTTTGTGATGAACTATCGGATGAACAAACTGGAGACTACCATTCTTGAGTTGCTTAACCTGCTGAAGACTGTAGAGCCTTCTGTAAAGCAGGATCAGAAGACGGTACTGTTAGTTGGTTCCTCAAAGAAAGGTTCTAAGAGGAAGGCCAAAGAACAGAATAAGGGAAGGAAGAAAAAGGCCAAAAAGACTGAAAAGGCACCAAAAGACACTTGCCATCACTGCGGCAAGGAGGGCCACTGGCGAAGAAACTACAAGGTTTATCTTGAGTCCTTGAAGAAGAAGGCATCTGATACCCCATCCTCTTCAGGTATCTTCGTTATTGAATGTCACTCTATTTCCTCGTACACCTGGGTACTTGATACTGTGTGTAGCTCACATATATGTAATGACATACAGGGGCTAAGGAATAGAAGAAGACTCGTCAAGGGAGAAGCGAATTTGCGAGTTGGAAATGGAGCAAAGATTGTTGATGTTGCCATCGAAACATATTTGCTAAAGCTCCCTACTGGACTTGTCTTAGAATTGGATAATTATTATTTTGTTCCTTCGTTAATAAAGAACATTGTATCTATTTCATACTTGAATGAAAAAGGTTATCATTTAACTTTTAGAAACAATTGTTGTTACATAACTTTAAATGGTGTTCTTTATGGGACCGGAACTTTATGCAATGGTATCTACACGTTAGATTTATCCGGTGATGTTTTCAATATCGAAGTAAGCAACAAACGTGCTCAAATAGATAATCAAATAGACTCCTATATGTGGCATTGTCGTCTTGGTCATGTAAGCAAGAAATGCATGACCAAATTACACCGATGTGGAATTCTGGAATCATTTGAACCTGGTTCATTTGATACATGTGAATCATGCTTAAAAGTCAAGATGACCAAATTACCCTTTTCCGAAAAAGATAAACCAGTGGGAGAATTGCTTGGTCTAATACATACTGATGTATGTGCACCAATGTCAACTCTTGCACAAGGAGGCTATAGCTACTTGATTACCTTTATTGATGATCACTCACGATTCCGGTATGTGTTCTTAATGAAACACAAATCTGAAGCTTTTGAGAAATTCAAGGAGTTCAGAAGTGAAGTAGAGAAATAGCTGGGCAAAAGTATTAAGATACTTCGATCCGATCGGGGTGGTGAATACTTAAGTCAAGAGTTTCAAGATTATCTTAGGGACAATGGGATATTGTCTCAATGGACTCCGCCATATACACCACAGCATAATGGTGTATCTGAGAGGCGTAACCGAACCTTGATGGACATGGTTAGATCTATGATGAATCATGCAACTCTTCCAAAATCCTTTTGGGGCTATGCGCTTAAGATAGCTGTTTACTTACTAAATAGAGTCCCGACCAAGGTAATCTCTACTACTCCATATGAGACGTGGAATAGTAAGAAATCACATTTATCTCACCTAAAGATATGGGGTTGTCCTACTTATGTAAAGCGGACTGTATCAGACAAATTGGACGCTAAGTCTGATAAATGTCTATTTATTGGATACCCTAAGGAAACGAAAGGTTACCAATTCTATCATCCCTTGGAACAAAAGGTGTTTGTTTCAAGGCATGCTGTATTTCTAGAAAAAGAATTTATTTTACAAGAAAACAGTGGGAGTAGCATTGAACTTGAAGAAGTTCAAGAAACTCCATTAGACATTACAGAGACACCTAGTCTAGACCCACAACCAATAACTCATAATGATGAGCTATCAGTTGAACCTAAAACAACACCACTTCTTCATAAGTGAATCGAACGACGTGTTACTCATTAACGATAATGAACCTATCAGTTATGAAGATGTTTTGAAAAATTCAGAAAGGGATAAATGGCTTGAAGCCATGAAGTCGGAAATGGATTCCATGTATGAAAATCAAGTATGGGACTTGGTTAACCCACCTGAAGGGATTAAGCCCATAGGGTGCAAGTGGATTTTTAAGAAGAAAACTGACATGGAAGGTAATGTTGTTACCTTTAAGGCTAGATTAGTGGCAAAAGGATATCGTCAGAAACAAGGAATTGATTATGACGAAACCTATTAGCCAGTAGCTATGCTTAAATCCATTCAGATGCTCCTGGCCATAGCAGCTCATTATGATTATGAGATATGGCAAATGGATGTGAAAACAGCTTTCCTTAATGGAAACCTGCTTGAGGATGTATACATGATACAACCTGAAGGTTTCATATCGGTCAATAAAACCAAAGTATGCAAGCTTCGACGATCCATATATGGACTAAAGCAAGCATCCAGGAGCTGGAACATCCATTTTGATGAGATAAACAAAGAGTTTGATTTCTCACAAAATCCTGACGAACCTTGTGTGTACAAAAAGGTTAGTGGGAGTGCAGTCGTATTCCTGGTGTTATATGTCGATGACATATTACTTATAGGAATGATATATCAGTCTTACAGTCAATTAAAATTTGATTGTCCAAAACATTCTCCATGAAAGACCTGGGAGAAGCAACCTATATCCTTGGGATTAGAATCTATAGAGATAGATCAAAACGGTTGCTTGGTCTTTCGCAGTCTACATATATAGACCGAGTGCTAGAAACGTTTAGCATGTCGGAATCCAAGAAAGGTTACCTTCCCATCAGGCATAGGATCAACCTTTCGAAGTCTATGTGTCCGCGCACAGAAGATGAGAGGATTTGCATGAATAAGATTCCTTATGCATCCGCGATAGGATCTATCATGTATGCTATGTTATGTACTAGGCCCGATGTATCGTATGCTCTGAGCGTCACAAGAAGATACCAGTCTGATCCAGGAATGGATCATTGGGCGGATGTCAAGACAATCCTCAAGTACTTGAGAAGAACTAAGGATGTGTTCCTAGTATATGGAGAAGGTGATATGGTAATACGTGGGTATACAGATGCCAGTTTCCAGACAGATAAGGATGACTCCAAATCTCAGTCCGGATACGTATTTATTTTGAATGGAGGCACAATAAGTTGGAAGAGTTCCAAGCAAGACACTGTAGCGGATTCTACCACGGAAGTGGAATATATTGCAGCTTCGGAAACAACAAAGGAAGCAGTCTGGATCAAGAAGTTTGTCTTAGAACTTGGTGTGGTTCCAACCATTGATGAAGCAATACCGGTCTTAGAAAAATGTCCTAAGGCAATCGCCTTATGATTGTAATCATTTATTTTAATAAATGAATATTTACTATTTGAGTATACATATTTATGTATTTGATTGAGATCATAAACTCATTTACTGAATGTCTGCAATACAATTCACAGCATGAGAGAATTTGTGCTGAATTCACAACAAGTGATTATCTCTACATGTGCAATTGTGAAGTATTGAAATTGTCCCTAGTCGATGAATTGATAAATACAGACACTATCAATTCTGTTGAGACTAGCATAGGTTACTCTCTAATCAGCTGATTCTCACTGGCTGGTGACATTGAGATGTCCGGAGATAAACATGAATGCTAGTTAAGGGAACTAGTTCATTGGAGTGACTGGCTGTAAAACTTCATATGGTAGTCTACATATAGATATGTTAGTGAAGTTCTTACTGCAGCTTAAGTGCGATGTTCCTTTGACTTGCGGTGTTCAAGTCATCTTGGTCATGGAGACTTATACTTTAACATCTTAAGCAAGCATCTCCATGGAGGTGTGGACCCAAGATGATTGGGTATAAGCCGAAGTGCCCGAAGATGTTTGAACAGCCTACAAAGGATTCACCACTCCTTGCGAGGAGATGTATACCCAAGGCCTATCGTCGGATTGTTACTGGAAGCCTCTGGCCAGAGCATGACATGTTCAAAGTATGAATCTCTTAAATACATGAGAGTAATTAGAATCCGTAGGATGAGAAAACGTTACTTGGGCTAGGTGTGACGTAGTCAGCCTAGTGGGGACTGACACACATAGACAATGTCCTGAACCAAGTGGGTATAAGATGGTGAAGGGAATGGGGCACGATTCATTATAGCTGCTGAAGGGTTTCAGAATAGTTTCTGAGGTCAACCGTTGATCTTTCGATTAATTGGGGATCATGATGTACTACTAGGTGCCACTCATGATCGTTCTATAATTGGTTAATTATAGACGACCAACATAAATCGAAAGCCTATTTAGTCACACGCACTACGAGTAATCCGAGGGATTTAAAACGAGTTGAAAATTGGATTTTCCAATCAAGAGAGATTAGGATTGGTTGAGCCAAACGATAAGTCGAATCTGAATTTATCAGAGACGCATCAGAAGCGTAAAATGGCTAAGTCTTTTGAAGACTTAATAGATGAATTAAATGATTTTAATTCATTGGGGCGTGGCTTGGATGGGCCGGCCAAAGAGGGTCTCCATCCTCTTTGTTGGGACCGGGTGCATGTTGACATGGATACAGGTTCGTAATTTTAAAATTTAATTACGTGCAGCGGAAGGTTTAGCATAAATAATTTCTCAAATTATTTTAACCACGTATCTAGCATGCAACCTTATGTTGTGGAGACATGATCATACATTTAAAATTTTGGAGAAAGTAAACTAATTTACTTAATACCTCGCGTAACTCGTAGAAAGGGACGAGATCCAACCGTAGCGTCCCTTGGAAGCTCCGCCTCTATTCGCGTCCACGCCGGGTTTTATTCGGGATGACTTCGCAAAGCCACGAGTTTCGTGCCGACAAGAACTACTAGATTCTCCAAAGGCACGACAAGAATACCAAGAGAGAGATGGAAAACTAACCACCAAACGAAGAACGGAATCAAGATTCCGGGAGGAGGGAAGGAGTCACGCCCGCTTCTTCTTCTTCTTCGGCTTCTTCTTGGTGGTGGAAGCTCACGACAAAGGGGAAGGGCTCTAGGGCCGGCGGCACTAGAAGAGGGAGAGGGAGAGAAGGAGAGGAAGAGAGGCTAGGCAAGAATCCTTGATCTCTTGGATTTATTTCCAAGCCTTGCCTTGGTACCTTTATATAGTAGCCTCTTAATCGCCAAGTCTCCTTTTAACGGAATAAATTTTCATAAGAAATTTATCTTATAAATTTTTCTATGAATTATTCCGTTATGCCAAATTTTTATTATAACTTTATTTATAATAAAAACAACCATGTCTCCCCTTTTATTATGGAGAGAAATTTCTTTATATAAATTTCTTTATCATGGTAAATCAATCCGTTATTGATTTTATAAAATAAAATAAACCAATCCAAGGTTTATTTTAATTTGCATGAAAAATAAATCTCTTTATATAAATTTCTTTATATAAATTTCTTTATATAAATTTCTTTATCCATAATTTTATAAAACAAACCACGTGCAGTTTATTTTATAATTTGAACCAAAAAATTCGGTTCTCCCCTTTTTAATTTGGCCGGCCAAACAAAGAGGGTGGGGACCCTCTTTGGCCGGCCAAACCCAAGCCCCGACTTCACGAATTAAACTCATTTAATTCGTTCAATAAGTCTTCAAAAGACTTAGCCATTTTATGCTTCCGATGCGTCTCTGAAAAATTCAGATTCGACTTATCTCTCATGATCGGAAAATTCAATTTTCAACTCGTTTTAAATCCCTTAGATTACTCGTAGTGCGTGTGACTAAATAGGCTTTTGATTTATGTTGGCCGTCTATAATTGACCAATTATAAAACGATCATGAGTGGCACCTAGTAGTACATCATGATCCCCAATTAATCGAAAGATCAACGGTTGACCTCAGAAATTATTCTGAAACTCTTCAGCAGCTCTGATGAATCGTGCCTCATTCCCTTCACCATCTTATACCCACTTGGTTCAGGACACGGTCTATGTGTGTCAGTCCCCACTAGGCTGACTACGTCACACCTAGCCCAAGTAATGTCTTTCTCGTCCAACGGATTCTAATTACTCTCATGTTTCTGAGAGATTCATACTCGGAACATGTGATGCCCTGGCCAGAGGCTTTGAGTAACAATCCGACGATAGGCCTTGGGTATACATCTCCTCGCAAGGAGTGGTGAATCCTTTGTAGGCTGTTCAAACATCTTCGGGCACTTCGTCTTATACCCAATCATCCTGGGTCCACACCTCCTTAGAGATGCTTGCTTAAGATGTCAAAGTATAAGTCTTCATGACCAAGATGACTTGAACACCGCAAGTCAAAGGAACATCGCACTTAAGCTGCAGTAAGAACTTCATTGACATGTCTATATGTAGACTACCATATGAAGTTTTACAGCCAGTCACTCCAATGAACTAGTTCCCTTAACTAGCATTCATGTTTATCTCCGGACATCCCAATGTCACCAGCCAGTGAGAATCAGCTGATTAGAGAATAACCCATGCTAGTCTCAACAGAATTGATAGTGTCCGTATTTATCAATTCATCGACTAGGGACAATTTCAATACTTCGCAATTGCACATATAGAGATAATCAATAGTTGTGAATTCATCACAAATTCTCTCATGCTGTGAATTTATTGCGGACATTCAGTAAATGAGTTTAAGATCTTAATCAAATACACGAACATGTATACTCAAATAGTGAATATTCATTTATTAAAGTAAATGATTACAATCATAAGGCGATTGCCTTAGGACACTTCTCTCATATTACTAACAAACTCCCACTTGGCCTAATGCCAATCGCTACGGTATCCAATACCACAGGCTCTAACATGACCCTCAAACTTGCTTTGAGGCAAGGTCTTAGTTAATGGATCCGCTAAATTCCTTTCAGTGGGAATTTTCTCAATTTGTATATCATTCGTACTAATAATTTCTTTGATCAGATGATAGCGGCGAAGCACGTGTTTGGATCGCTGATGAGACCTTGGTTCCTTTGCTTGTGCAATAGCTCCATTGTTGTCGTAGTAAACCGGTATTGCTTCATCAATGGTTGGAATCACACCAAGTTCCGAGACAAACTTCTTGATCCAGACTGCTTCTTTTGCTGCTTCCGAAGCCGCAATATATTCTGCTTCCGTGGTAGAATCCGCTACAGTGTCTTGCTTAGAACTCTTCCAACTTATTGCGCCTCCATTCAAAGTAAATATGTATCCAGACTGAGATTTGGAGTCATCCTTATCTGTCTGGAAACTGGCATCAGTATACCCACGTATTACCATATCTCCTTCTCCATATATTAGGAACACATCCTTAGTTCTTCTTAAGTACTTAAGGATTGTCTTGACAGCCGCCCAATGATCCATTCCTAGATCATACTGGTATCTGCTTGTGACGCTCAGAGCATACGATACATCGGGCCTAGTACATAACATAGCGTACATGATAGATCCTATCGCGGATGCATAAGGAATCTTATTCATGTAAATCCTCTCATCTTCTGTGCGCGGACACATAGACTTCGAAAGGTTGATCCCATGCCTGATGGGAAGGTAACCTTTCTTGGATTCCGACATGCTAAACTTTTCTAGCACTCGGTCTATATATGTAGACTACGAAAGACCAAGCAACCGTTTTGATATATCTCTATAGATTCTAATCCCAAGGATATAGGTTGCTTCTCCCAGGTCTTTCATGGAGAAAGTTTTGGACAACCAAATTTTACCTGACTGTAAGACTGATATATCGTTTCCTATATGTAATATGTCATCGGCATATAACACTAGGAATACGACTGCACTCCCACTAACCTTCTTGTACACACAAGGTTCGTCAGGATTTTGTGAGAAATCAAACTCTTTGATTGTCTCATCAAAACGGATGTTCCAGCTCCTGGATGCTTGCTTCAGTCCATATATGGATTATCAAAGCTGGCATATTTTGGTTTTATCAACCGATGTGAAACCTTCAAGTTGTATCATGTATACATCCTCAAGCAGGTTTCCATTAAGGAAAGCTATTTTCACATCCATTTGTCATATCTCATAATCATAATGAGCTGCTATGGCCAGGAGCATCCGAATGGATTTAAGCATAGCTACTGGCGAACAGGTTTCGTCATAATCAATTCCTTGTTTCTGACGATATCCTTTTGCCACTAATCTAGCCTTAAAGGTAACAACATTACCTTCCATGTCGGTTTTCTTCTTGAAAACCCACTTGCACCCTATGGGCTTAATCCCTTCAGGTGGGTTAACCAAGTCCCATACTTGATTTTCGTACATGGAATCCATTTCCGACTTCATGGCTTCAAGCCATTTGTCCCTTTCTGAACTTTTCAGAACATCTTCATAACTGATAGGTTCGTCATCGCTTATGAGTAACACGTCGTTTGATTCACTTATGAGAAATCCGTATCTCTCTGGAATATTGCGTGTCCTATCAGACCTACGAAGAGGTGGTGTTGTTTTAGGTTCAACTGATAGCTCATCTTTATGAGTTGTTGGTTGTGGGTCTAGACTAGGTGTCTCTGTAATGTCTATTGGAGTTTCTTGAACTTCATCAAGTTCAATGCCACTCCCACTGTTTTCTTGTAAAAGAAATTCTTTTTCCAGAAACACAGCATGCCTTGAAACAAACACCTTTTGTTCCAAGGGATGATAGAATTGGTAACCCTTCATTTCCTTAGGGTATCCAATAAATAGACATTTATCAGACTTAGCATCCAATTTGTCTGATACAGTCTGTAACGACCCGACCCATTTGGCGGTCTCGACCGTCGACCGTCGACCGTGCCGTTACCAATACTAGGTCTTCCCTCTCCTGGGCATGGATTTTTGCCTTCCCAGGATTCGAACTCTAGACCCAGGCTTAAATCTAGTTCTTTGTGAATCCTGAATACCAATTGAGCTATAGCTCAATTGGTATTCAGGATTCACAAAGAACTAGATTTAAGCCTGGGTCTAGAGTTCGAATCCTGGGAAGGCAAAAATCCACGCCCAGGAGTGGGAAGACCTAGTATTGGTAACGGCACGGTCGACGGTCGACGGTCGAGACCGCCAAATGGGCCACCAAATGGGCCGGGTCGTTACACAGTCCGCTTCACATAAGCAGGACAACCCCATATTTTAAGGTGAGTTAAATGAGGTTTCTTACTATTCCATGTCTCATATGGATTAGTAGAGACTACCTTGGTCGGGACTCTGTTTAGCAAGTAAACAGCTGTCTTAAGTGCATAGCCCCAAAAGGATTTTGGAAGAGTTGCATGGTTCATCATAGATCTAACCATGTCCATCAAGGATCGGTTACGCCTCTCAGATACACCATTATGCTGTGGTGTATATGGCGGAGTCCATTGAGACAATATCCCATTGTCCCTAAGATAATCTTGAAACTCTTGACTTAAGTATTCACCACCCCGATCGGATCGAAGTATCTTAATACTTTGGCCAAGCTGTTTCTCTACTTCATTTCTGAACTCTTTGAATTTCTCAAAAACTTCAGATTTGTGTTTCATCAAGAACACATACCCGAATCATGAGTGATCATCGATAAAGGTAATGAAGTAGCTATAGCCTCCTTGTACAAGAGTTGACATTGGTCCACATACATCAGTATGTATTAGACCAAGCAATTCTCCCACTGGATTACCTTTTCCGGAAAAGGGTAATTTGGTCATCTTGCCTTTCAAGCATGATTCACATGTATCAAATGAACCGGGTTCAAATGATTCCAAAATTCCACATCGGTGTAATTTGGTCATGCGTTTCTTACTTACATGGCCAAGACGACAATGCCACATATAGGAGTCTATTCGATTATCTATTCGAGCACGTTTGTTGCTAACTTCGATATTGAAAACGTCACCGGATAAATCTAACGTGTAGATACCATTGCACAAAGTTCCGGTCCCATAAAGAACACCATTTAAAGTTATGTAATAACAATTGTTACTAAAAGTTAAATGATAACCCTTTTCATTCAAACATGAAATAGATACAATGTTCTTTATTAACGTAGGAACAAAATAATAATTATCCAATTCTAAGACACGTCCAGTAGGGAGCTTTAGCAAATACGTTCCGATGGCAACAGCAGCAATCTTTGCTCCATTTCCAACTCGCAAATTCGCTTCTCCCTTGACGAGTCTTCTTCTATTCCTTAGCCCCTGTATGTCATTACATATATGTGAGCTACACCCAGTATCAAGTACCCAGGTGGTTGAGGAAATAGAGTGACATTCAATAACGAAGATACCTGAAGAGGATGGGGCATCGGATGCCTTCTTCTTCAAGGACTCAAGATAAACCTTGCAGTTTCTTCGCCAGTGACTCTCCTTGCCATAGTGATGGCAAGTGCCTTTTGGTGTCTTTTCAGTCTTTTTGGCCTTTTTCTTCTTTCCCTTATTCTGTTCTTTGGCCTTCCTCTTAGAACCTTTCTTTGAGGAACCAACTAACAGTACTGTCTTTTGATCCTGCTTTACAGAAGGCTCTACAGTCTTCAGCAGGTTGAGCAACTTAGGAATGGTAGTCTCCAGCTTGTTCATCCGATAGTTCATCACAAATTGTGAATAACTTTTGGGCAAACCATGCAGAATTAAGTCAATACTTAATTCATGATCCATTGCAAAACCGAGTGTGCCCAGTCGCTCAATGTACCCCAACATCTTCACCTCAAACTGTGAGATAGAAGTGCCTTCCTCCATTTTAGAGGTGAAGAGGAGTCTGGAGACCTCGAACCTTTCGGATCTCGCCTGCTCGTCAAATAACTCATGAAGATGGAAGATGATGGTATAAGCATCCATATGCTCATGCTGCTTTTGCAGCTCAGGTACCATAGCAGCTAGCATGATGCAACTCGCAAGTTCAGAATCGGTCACATGTTTCTGATAGGCCACTAACTGGTCTAGAGTTGCATTTTCTGGAGGACGGTTGGGAAGTTGATCTTCAAGGACATAAGCAAGCTTCTCTGCCTTGAGGACTATCCTCAGGTTTCGAAGCCAGTCCATGAAGTTTGGCCCAGTCAGTTTATTGGTGTCCAAAATGGAACGCAAATTCAGAGAAGACATGATCGAGTGATTATCCTAGAAATACAAATTGAGCTTATGTGAGAAGAATGATAAAGAATGCATCAACATACATTAATTAAATCCTATTTATTTTTCGAATTGAATAACCCTTTTTATCAATTCGGGAGATCGTAGGAACACCTCCAAATAGGTTGATATCCAACCATAGATAAGAACAACCATGGCTGTGGCCATCAAGTTATTCTTAGCTATGAAGGTAGGTAATTATACCGATTACATATCACATATATGTAACTATCACTTTATGCTATCAACTAATTGAATGTTTGCATAAATCATTGGATTGTTAACTCATTAACAAGTATGCAACAATATACATAGCACCCAACTGCACCTCTCTTTACATCGACCTTGGCTGTGGCATAACAAATCGATGCTCCAAGCTTAAGGCTGACCCATTAATCAAGAAATAGTTTTAATATGGTTGGAGTTCATTCAACCGTTTAGTCAGGCATGGATGTGTCCAACAACCAAAACTAAGGATTGACCTCTGACTCCAACTATATTAATCATAAACTAATTCCATGGTTTAAACATGTTGAGGTTCAAGCCGGGCATGGATGTGTCCATCAACCCAAACGAGAAACAAAACTCCGGTTCTAACCATATTAATGGAAGGTGTTGGCCTTAATATTTTGTAAGGGGTTTTGGGTCTCATCCTTTCTTTTCTAAGCACTTTAATGACATATAATTATGTCATGTACTAACGATTTCCTTAATAAAGTATGTATGTGACTTAATTTATCAAGTCTCATTAATTGAATTAGGAACCGGATTTTCTAATTCTAATTTCATACTTTATTCAAGGAATTGTTTTGGGAAACAATTTCCTAAATTGTCATAATCAATTTCGGAAATAATATGTTTAAGACTTTGATTTCTCTAAATCAAATCTTATTAAATTAAGAGACTTATTCCCTTAATTCAACCACATATTATTTTCATGAAAATCTTATTTAAGAAAACTCTATAGGAAACCATTTTCTTAATTAATTTTGGAGACAACAATATGTAAGAGCATCACCTCTTAAATCAAATAAGGAAATTATCGTTTGTTAATCACCTCAAAATTTCCAAGATTTGATTACATATTTTATTTATGGATTTATTAATTTCAACAAATTATTTTCTTTGGGTGGCTCCCCGAGGCTCAGATACCCAAAAAAAAGGAATTTGTTGTAAATCTAATTTGGTCCGCTCCCCGAGGCGTAACCAAATTAAACATGACAATTTTATTCAAAATTAGGAAATTAAATTACAACAACTAACTTTAAATTGGACGGCTCCCCGAGGCTCAATCCAAAATAAAGAATTTTGTTGATAATTTAAAACCAATTCGAATTTAATTGTCAATTAATGATCCATAAATTTGTCTAGACTTTCATTAAAAGAAAGTGCCCAAAATTGCGAGATTTCATAATAGGTTTTCAGAATAATTGTAAGTTTCTGGTACAAAGAAAACTTACATATTTCTAAAATTGAAAATTTTCCAAAATAGGAAATTTCCAAAATTGAAAAGTTTCCAAAAATCGGAAGTTTTCACAATTATCATAAAATTTCAGAAACTAGGATATTTCAAAAGTTTACGAAATTTCATGAGGATTTCCAAACTTTGAAATTCCTAAATCTAAAATTTATCATAATTGGAATGTTTCCATAATTGGAAAATTTTCCAAAATTGAGATCATGAAAAAGTTTTTCGCAAAACAATTATATGATTATGTCGAACACTAACCGGCTCTGATACCACTGTTGGGACCGGGTGCATGTTGACATGGATACGGGTTCGTAATTTTAAAATTTAATTACGTGCAGCGGAAGATTTAGCTTAAATAATTTCTCAAATTATTTTATCCACGTATCTAGCATGCAACCTTATGTTGTGGAGACATGATCATACATTTAAAATTTTACAGAAAGTAAACTAATTTACTTAATAACTCGCGTAACTCGTAGAAAGGGACGAGATCCAACCGTAGCGTCTCTTGGAAGCTCCGCCTCTATTCACGTCCACGTCGAGTTTTCTTCGGATGACTTCGCAAAGCCACGAGTTTCGTGCCGACAAGAACTACTAGATTCTCCAAAGGCACGACAAGAATACCAAGAGAGAAATGGAAAACTAACCATCAAACGAAGAACAGAATCAAGATTCCGGGAGGAGGGAAGGAGTCGCGCCCGCTTCTTCTTCTTCTTCGGCTTCTTCTTGGTGGTGGAAGCTCACGGCAAAGGGGAAGGGCTCTAGGGCCGACGGCACTAGAAGAGGAAGAGGGAGAGAAGGAGAGGAAGAGAGGCTAAGCAAGAATCCTTGATCTCTTGGATTGATTTCCAAGCCTTGCCTTGGTACCTTTATATAGTAGCCTCTTAATCGCCAAGTCTCCTTTTAACGGAATAAATTTTCATAAGAAATTTATCTTATAAATTTTTCTATGAATTATTCCATTATGCCAAATTTTTATTATAACTTTATTTATAATAAAAACAACCATGTCTCCCCTTTTATTATGGAAAGAAATTTCTTTATATAAATTTCTTTATCATGGTAAATCAATCCGTTATTGATTTTATAAAATAAAATAAACAAATCCAAGGTTTATTTTAATTTCCATGAAAAATAAATCTCTTTATATAAATTTCTTTATATAAATTTCTTTATATAAATTTTTTTATCCATAATTTTATAAAACAAACCACATGCGGTTTATTTTATAATTTGAACCAAAAAATTCGGTTCTCCCCTTTTTAATTTGGCCGGCCAAACAAAGAGGGTGGGGACCCTCTTTGGCCGGCCAAACCCAAGCCCCGACTTCACGAATTAAACTCATTTAATTCGTTCAATAAGTCTTCAAAAGACTTAGCCATTTTATGCTTCCGATGCGTCTCTGAAAAATTCAGATTCGACTTATCTCTCTTGATCGGAAAATCCAATTTTCAACTCGTTTTAAATCCCTCGGATTACTCGTAGTGCGTGTGACTAAATAGGCTTTCGATTTATGTTGGCCGTCCATAATCAACAAATTATAGAACGATCATGAGTGGCACCTAGTACTACATCATGATCCCCAATTAATCGAAAGATCAACGGTTTGACCTCAGAAGAAATTATTCTGAAACCCTTCAGCAGCTCTAATGAATCGTGCCTCATTCCCTTCACCACCTTATACCCACTTGGTTCAGGACACGGTCTATATGTGTCAGTCCCCACTAGGCTGACTACGTCACACCTAGCCTAAGTAGTGTCTTTCTCGTCCTTTGGATTTCTAATTACTCTCATGTATTTAAGAGACTCGCACTCTAAACATGATATACTCTGGCCAGAGGTTTTTGAGTAACAATCCGACGATAGGCCAGGGTATACATCTCCTCGCAGGGAGTGGTGAATCCTTTGTAGGCTGTTCAAACATCTTCGGGCACTTTGGCTTATACCCAATCATCCTGGGTCCACACCTCCTTGGAGATGTTTGCTTAAGATGTTAAAGTATAAGTCTCCATGACCAAGATGACTTGAACACCGCAAGTCAAAGGAACATCGCACTTAAGCTGCAGTAAGAACTTCATTGACATATCTACATGTAGATTCCCATATGTAGTCTTACAGCTAGTCACTCCAATGAACTAGTTCCCTTAACTAGCATCCATGTTTATCTCCGGACATCCCAATGTCACCAGCCAGTGAGAATCAGCTGATTAGAGAATAACTCATGCTAGTCTTAACAGAATTGATAGTGTCCGTATTTTTCAATTCATCGACTAGGGATATTTTCAATACTTCACAATTGCACATTTAGAGATAGTCACTAGTTGTGATCCCATCACAAATTCTCTTATGCTGTGAATTGTATTGCGGACATTCAGTAGATGAGTTCAAGATCCCAATCAAATACACAAAACATGTATACTCAAATAGTGAATTATCATTTATTAATATAAATGTTTACATCATAAGGCGATTGCCTTAGGACACTTCTCTCATATCACTAACAGATGCTCATATCTTAGGATATAATTATATATGTATGTCATGTTTTATGAATGAAAATGATGATATGGAATGGCAATGATGAATGAAGTTAAAGTTCATGCCTTTGAGGCATAATGATGATATGGAATGGAAATGATGAATGAAGATGAGGTTCATGCCTATAAGGCATAATGATGATGTTAAGCATTAAGAATGAAAGATTATGCCATGTATGTTTTATGAATGAAGAAGCATGTGAAATTATTTTATTTTATGAATGGGCTTGTACCGGACCTAAGTAAGGTCCACGGTTCTGGACTACCAATGAAGTTGTCCACTGTTCTGGACTACCGATGAAGCTGTCCATGGTTCTGGACTACCGATGAAGCTGTCCACGATTCTGGGACTACCGATGAAGCTGTCCTTACCCTAGTAGGTCGAGATTAGCTACCTCGTATTTACTTAGGGATGCGCGCATATGATGTACGAATGTGATACAAGCCGGGGACCCCCATGATGTTATGATTATGTTTAAGTATTTATAATTATGGTTTCTAAATTAAGCATCCTTATGATATATGCATTTGACTCATGCATTCATACATATTATGCATTATGTCATGATAAGTATGTTTATGTTTATGTTTATGTTTATGTTCATGTTAAGAATGATGCCATGATAAGTATGTTTATGTTTATGTTTATATTTATGTTCATGTAAGAATGATGTCATGACAAGTATGTTTATGTTTATGTTTATGTTTATGTTTATGTTTATGTTTATGTTCATGTTAAGAATGATGCCATGATAAGTATGTTTATGTTTATGTTCATGTAAGAATGATGTCATGATAAGTATGTTTATGTTCATATTTATGTTCATGTTAAGATGCCATGATAAGTATGTTTATGTTTATGTTCATGTTAAGAATGATGCCATGATAAGTATGTTTATGTTTATGTTCATGTAAGAATGATGTCATGATAAGTATGTTTATGTTTATGTTTATGTTCATGTCAAGAATTATGCCATGATAAGTATGGTTTAAGCATTATGTGTATGTTTATGTGATGTATGGATTTTCGTGAGTAGGAAAGGGTCTTACTAAGCTTATGTGCTTATAGTCTTATTTTTCTTATACTGCAGATCAAGCAAGAGGTTACTAAGGGAAGCTGCAGGAGGGGCAATGGCATGTGTGTGGCAATGACATGGCAAAGGATTCTTCTATTTACGCTTATCGCATGTCTTGTGTTTGAAATGTCACCTTTGGTTCTATGCTATACTTATGATAGTTATGTCTAAGAAACAACTTACTACTTATGATGCCTATGGATAAGTTACTATGTCACCATGTTCATGAATGATAATGTAGGCATATATGTATGATTCATGTAGTAAGTTTAAAGAAAAAAATTATTCCGCTGCATTAAGATGTTCATATGCCTATGTATGTTAGCGTAACGTCGTCTCTCGCCACACCGTAAGGTGGGGGAAAAAGGCGGGCGTTACACTACACTTTTCGTTACCGACGCCCGAGATGGATCGAATTTCAGAGCAGAGGGTCATCGTCAGCGCTGGAATCTCGAAGTCGGAGTTTGTCGGAGCATAGAGCTTGAACAAAAAGGTTTGGAGCGTTGAGAGCAAGTGATGTTGAAGCCTTGGGGGTGCACCCCCTTTTATAGTGCCCATACGGGCGCCTGTGACGATGGGGGCGCCTAACACGTGGCCTTCCCTGCGCGAATCCTTATCCGCAGGCTCGGTCAGCGCTTATCCACCTCCACTTGGGCGCCTGAGCTAATGGGGGCGCCCGTGACCTCACGGGCGCCTGATCTGGCTTGATTCAAAGGCTTCGCTGCTGTGGTTGGTGTTTTGCCTTCACACTTGGGCACCCGTAACCATACGAGCGCCTAAGCCCATCCGGGCGCCCGAGTCCATCTGGGCGCCTAGGTCCAGTGAAGCACCTTACTTGCAGATGACCAGTCCTTCGATCCTGCAACTCAGGTTAGTACCAAAACACAACAAGTATTAATCACAGTCGTAGCTGTCTTGGTTCTAACTTTGGGACTCCCAAATGGAACCCTAGGTCGAACCGACGCCTACTGTTCCCTCGATGGGGAACACGTCCTCACCTACTCCTCTCAGGAGAGTTTACCTTTTGACAACCGGCTCCTCCAGTTGGACTTTTGCCCAATCCCCCTAACCAGGTCTTCGTGCCCAACTTCCGGTCAGGTCTTCGGTGCCCAGCCCCTTGCCAGGACTTTTTGCCCAGTCCTCGACCAGGACTTATTTGCCCGACTTCCGGTCAGGTCTTCTTACCCAGTCCTTGATCAGGACTTCTATGCCCAGCCCTTTGCCAGAACTTCTTGCCTAGTGCACCTAAGACTTTTCTTGCACACTCAGTAAACATATTAGATCACAATAACACCTTAACTTCTGGACCCCTTGCCATTATCAAAACCCAGGTTTGACTTAGGTGCTGCCTGCACCAACAATCTCCCCCTTTTTGATTTATGGCAACATGGTTCAAAAAGTTAAGTTAAAGAAACAGCTATTGTAAAAGATTTTTAATTTCCTCCCCCTGGATGAAATTCTCCCCCTGAGTTTTTCAAAAATTCGTGGGGTTTTTTAAAAATATTTCTAAGTCCAAAATGATTTGTCAGGTTTTCAACACTTAGAAAATTTTCAAAAAGATTTTCAAGTTAGAGACAAATTTTTCAAAAGATTTTTAAGTTTAACCACTTAGAAAATTTTTTTAAAAAAAAGTTTAAGTTAAAATACTTTGAAAATTTTCCAAAAAAAATTTAAGTTAAAACAATTAGAAAGTTTTCCAAAAGAAATTTAAGTTAAAACACTTAGAAAATTTTCCAAAAGAAATTTAAGTTAAAACACTTAGAAAATTTTGCAAAAGAAATTTTGAATTTTTACACTTAGAAAATATTTCAAAATAAGTTTTGAATTTTAACACTTAGAAAATTTTCCAAAACAAGTTTGAAGTTTTACCACTTAGAAAATTTTCCAAAACATTTTCGTTACTTTACTTTTTGAAAAAGGAGATAAAAGTTTTTGAAAAAAAACTTTAATTTAGAAAAATTAAAAACTTCTTTTCTCTCTCCTTTCCAATCACTCCCCCTTTGCCATATATCAAAAAAAATATTAAGACAAATAAATTGAGTAAAGAAAGTAGAGTGTTGTATTGAATCAATTTTAAGCATAAACTAGACCAAATCAATTTAAATTCTCACTTTCGGGTCCTGTCTAACCTAGTTAGCTACTTACTAAGTGTCATAAACAGTAGCTTTCGCTAGGGTTAGTCAAGTTAAGTGTTCTGATCAAGTTAGATTTTCTAAGCATGCCACTTAAACTGATTACTGTTCAATTGGTATTTATTGCCCCAATTACTGCAGATGCACTGACTTAAAGCATCTTGAATCAAGGTATAGACCTAAGCATCTCAACCCAGTCTATGTTATCAATCAAAAGTACCCTAAGGTGCTTGTGAGATGCTAGCTTCTAGATTTATAGGTACATGCAGTTCTAGGGTTAAGGCCTAAGCTAAGTCCATTTGTGAAAAAACTCTAGTTTTGAAGGGGGTAAGTTTTTAAAAAAACTAAGTCGGAAAATTATTTTAAATAAAAAATAATTTTTCAAATATATTAAATAACAAATAAAAAGTAAAAGAGTTTTAAAAAAAATATGTAGAGCAGTCTTATTCTACTAAACATAACATCACAATTGACTTAGCATACTAATTGAAATGACAAGTAATCAACGAGATAAATGCATAAAATTGATCTGGTCAATAGTAGGACCAGAAAAGTCAAACCAAAGTCAAGTACAAGTCAAATACAAGTCAAATACAAGTCAACCCTACTCAGTAGGGATAGTCAAATAGTCCACAATATACTGAAATAGGCTGAAAATGATCCAGGAAGAAGGGCCAGGATGGTCAGATGGGCCAGGCTGCGCGCCAAGATCGAAGCAGCAACATCATTTCATTGTATTGTGCGTCGCTTGTCTCTCGATTGGCTCGGAGGGCGTCCATGTGCTCGATGTGATAGGTGTTGGTGCAAGTTAAATCAGTGATGTCCTCCTCTAAGTGTTTTAATGTTTGACAATACACTTAAGTCAGTGATACATAGAATAAGGGAGGGTGAGCAAAGGAGGAGTAACCAAAGTGGAAGAAAAGTCCTAGTTAACCTAGGCACTAAGACCTGCTGAGTGAAGCTGGGCACTAAGACCTGGTGAGTGAAGCTGGGCACTAAGACCTGGTGAATGAAGCTGGGCACTAAGTCCTGGCAAAGGGCTGGGCACCGAAGACCTGCTCGGAAGGTGGGCACTAAGTCCTTGTCGAGGACTGGGAAAGAAGACCTGGCCGAGGGTTGGCCACCGAAGTCCTGGTTGAGGACTGCGCAAGAAGACCTGGCCAAGGGTTGGCCACTGACGGGCCCAAAATATACTAATTAATTTTGTCACGAAATGTATGGGCTCATCAAATTTAGAATTTATAAATGAATAGCTGGAAACCCTTTTACAATCAAAAGTATGAAAATGTAATATAGGGGCCACAGGTCGTATTTTTCTCGGGGACTAGTTGACGTTGTTTGATTCGCGCTTGTATTTAGGTGTCGTTTGTGTTTTCGGGTTTCAAATGAAGAGTTGGGTTTTAGGGTTGCAATCTGAAATGAAGTGGCAATCAAAACGGAGAAAACCAACTAATGATCCAAACAATGTAATGGCAAGTACTAACTCCACCAATGGAAACCGAATCAACTAAAGCACTTAATCAAATTGGGAATTGATTCTGATTTCAAGGCACAACAAATTGCTAAACAATTGCAGCAACAACTTCAAATGCAAGACAGACCACATGCAACACTCTCAAACCAAATGGATACAACAATCGAGCCATGATTTCACTTGATACAAAGTGAAAGCCATTTACAAACTTTATTCCAAATCGAGGAAGTTGATCGATTCAGGAATACAATGCAGAAATGAAGAAGGGACTGATCAATTCAGCTCGAAAGAGCTAGGCTGTCGATGAAGTTCCCTGCCAGAAGGAATGAAAACATTGAAGGACTAGGCTGATCAAGGGTGGAACAACTCAGTTCAAAAGGGAATTGCAGAAATTCAGCACATGAAGGCAGACATGAGGCTGTGAAACTCAAACAAAATGACTGACTTCAACTGCAAGGGGATTCCACTACACATCCTTGCTGATACAACTTCGTAATTAATAATTGGGAGTTGCAGAATTTGAATTAGCTAGCAGAAATGGAGGCAGAATTCACTAAGCTGAATGCAGAAATGAAGGTTCATAATGCAGAAATAAAATGCAGAGTTTCAAAGCATTAAAGCAGAAGGCATCTACAAATCAGACACAACACAATCAATCAAACAAGCAAACCGAAAGTAAGTACATCAGCTATAGTTCAGATGGAATTTAGAAGATGCTAGTGTCCCATTTATACAGCTCACAAAACTATAAACTGAACCTTCCAGCAATAATCTCAAAACTGTCGATTGTAGAATTTACTTCAAGATTCCAGACACCAATTGCAGGGATGATGCAGCAATGCAAATGCAAAGGGAAACTTTTGTGCCGAAACTAATAATGCAGAATGGGAAATGCATGCACGCAGAGAAAGACTGCAGAAATTCAATAATGGGAACAAGAATTCAGAATCTGAAATCCATTGTTATGAAGTTGAACAAACTGCCATGAGTTCAGAAGTGAGAGCTAAACTCACTTGTCATATTTTCAGAAACGATGAACTGCAAATTGCAGAAATTGAATTCAGTAGCAGATATGGGAATTGAGCTGTTAGAAATCAAATTGCAGAAATAGATTCAACGCAAAACAAGCTGCACTTAAATGCAGAAATAAATCTAACTTGCTAAACGACCTCAAATCAATTTAATAACAACTAATGATGTCTGCAATTACAAGAATTAAACTAGACACAAATTAAAGTGGAAACAAGTTGAAAAACGCAGAAGCTGAACTGACATTTCAGAACAGCGCTGATACGCACAATGGAAATGGCACGCAAGGATTGTAAACAAAAATAAACTGGAATTTAACTCAACTATCCACTAGAAAAGTTCCTTAATTACTGAAATCGAAGTTTAACAACCTAATTAAGCTCAACTATTCAGAAAACTAAATCTACAGCTGGTCTAATTGCAGAAAACAGATTGCGCAGAAATGAACTACAGCTAAAGTAATGAAACTTAAGTATCTAAGCTACTCCTCAACCATTCCAATTCAAGAGCTCCTTGGTCGTCAATCAAGGGAGAACCTCGGACCCGCAAGCTCCACAAATCAGCAGGAAATGTCTCTGCTACCGAATCTGATCATATCACTGCTCAAACTGAAATCAGCTTCTGAATCCTTCAAACTTGCTGTGGTGGATTGCGATCTTGATTGGGGAGTGACCGAGACCTTCCAGGGAACCCCTCTGGTCAGCTCGGATGCAATGGGAGTGGATCACGGCTGAGTTCAATGGAATCGGATAGTGAAACTGCCGAGACCTCGCGCAGCTTCTCTATTGAGCAAATCTTCAATCGGAAACCTCACTGAGACTCTCCATACTAACCTAACCCTTGCTTTGATGATGGATTGAGTGGCCGCGCCTCATGGATGGAGAAATCTAGCTAAGAAACTGAAGAAAAAATGAAGAAAACGAAGAACAGCGGCGGAGACGCGACGAGGAGAAAGGCAGCTGTGTTTTTGATTAAATAGGAATCAATGGACGGCTCAGATCGATCGGAGGAGATCCAACGGCAGATCTTGCTCTGATTGGAGCCAAACTTTTATGATGATGATCTGGGGTCAGGATCTGCCTCATGGTAGCTCGGATCCTCCAGATGTGCAACGGATGGTCCAGATCAACTCTATCTGTGAATGGACGCTCTAGAGCCCTCCTTGCTTGATCCAACGGTTGATTGAGCTCTGATTGGAATGAAACCTTCAGATCTTGATCATAGAGCTTGATCAACCCTAACCCTAGCTCGGATTGCTTCAGATCGTCCCGGATGGCTCAGATCTAGCCGCTCTTGAATCGGACGGCCCGGATTAATCGTAGGCTTGATAATCGGATCCGGGTCACTTCCGACTCAAGTTTGACCCAATATGCCCTAAGTCCTTGAACCTTTGGTGCCTACAAAAATAGATCCAAAATTTAGTGGCCAATTAATCCATTTTAATGTAATTTTGTAATTAAGTCCAAAATAAGATAAAGTTCCAAAACCTAGGGTAAAATCAGAATTAAGCAATAAAAACATGGGTCAAACATGGATTTTAACATCTAAAATAATCACAAAAATGGTACTTATCAACTCCCCCACACTTAACCTTGAGCGTCTCGCGAAACTACTAAATAAGTATCCCTTAGGCTTTCTTAAGCATAATTAGAAGCAAATGAAAAGAAATTACCTAAGGTTGTCAATTCTCATAAATCTAAGCTCTATGGATTAGTATCTTGTCCTTAAATCAACAACTTAGCCTTTTCATCTATCATGAGTCATTGAGATGAATTCAACTCACTAGCCTTTCAATGAAAATTTTGGTGGCTCTCTCCTTAGTTCTAAGTTGATGATGGAAGTGGAGCTCACTCAAACACACATGCTTCTTGCACTACCATAGGCTTGCTTATTATCTACTCTCCACCAATAATCATGATTAGGATCAACATCTACAAAAATAATTGAAAAACATAGGAAATGGTAAAAAATTGAATAAAAGCCAAGAAAAATGGAAACTTGATGGATAAAGTGGAAGACTTGAGTGCTTGAGGATGCTTCCAATGAACTTTGGCCTCTTTTCAGTCCTCTAATGATATCAAAAATATGGTAAAGTCAGATTCAAGTAATTGCCTTTGATTTAGATGAAAAACCCTTCTTTGGTTTCAATGTGCCAAGTTTCCCAATTTCGTGCCAACCTTACTTCTTTCACTCTTTTCTCTAATTTTTTTCTTCTTTCTTTCTCTCTAGTAAGGTTCAGAATGTATCAAAGAACATATGATATCAAGCGAAATAAATACTCGACATAAAATTTTCACTCAACAACCCTTGTAACTCACTCTTGATACATTTCCTTTTTGTTGGCACACCTCTTTATCATCTTCAAAAAAAAAAATTTTCTTTCTTTCCTTCCTGTTTCAAGTCTGCAGCCCATGGCAGATCTTTCAAGTCTCTGATTTCTCCAACAATTAACATCAATAGTCCTTACATCAAATGGTAGTGGAGAATTTAAATTGTCTACTTGAAAATGGCTAAGTAGGTGATCACTGCCATCTTTTTTTTTTCTTTTTCTCATCCATTTGCCCTTTACTGGAAAACTGCTCACCAAGAAGTTTACTTCAGGGAAACATTCTGCAAACCTCTGTTAATAATTTAGTAATGCATTGCAAAAATTGTTCTCAGCTCCCAAATCTTCATCAGACTCAACTTTAACCCAGCAATTGACTTGTGTGGCACACTGAAAATTCTGCACGGATTCAATTCAGCTTCCATTTAATCATTTTCAAGTCTCTGATTTCTTCACATCAGTTAGCTTATAGGAGTAGTTGAGCAGAATGGCAGTGGACAGCCTTGAAAAATCAAATTCAGCCTCAAGTTAACATAAGTTCTGCTCAAACTGCACTACTAATCTGAATTTTTTTTTCGGCTGCAATTTTCAAACATTCCTTCAAGATATTCATCACTTTGCAGCTTACATGGAATCAGCTTGTATAATTTCAGTAGCTATCCTTGCAATTCAGCTCAGATTTTCCAGTTTTCAGCTTGCAATGCAGTTTAGTTTCAGCTCTGCACAGATTCAATTCCAGGTTTGTTTTTCAGCACTGCTTGATGAGGTTTCAGCATTTAAATTCAACTACCCTGCTGCTTTTTAAATTTCTGATGGCTGGCTGGTAGATAGACTTGTTCTTAATCATTGTCAGCAGCCCTTGAAAACTCCATTTCAGTTGCAAGTTGGCACAAAACTGCTGCCATGTTCCAGATTTTTCAGCTTATGTTAAGCTGCTATTCAGCTTCAATTCAGATTTTACAGCCCTCAATTCAGGCTCAAACACAACATTTTGACTTCCATGATTCTAACTCCAAGGCTTGCTGACCAAATTATGCTTCATAGATATTTCCTTGGCACAGATTTTTTCAGATTCTCTTCACTTGTCACAGATTTTGTTCTCTTTGTTATGGCACAGATTTTTCAGCTTGTTTCCTTCATTCATCAGCCCTAAAATTCAGCACTCGGCAAACTCAGATTCAGCATTGCAAGCTCAGATTTTCGGCTGCAGATTTTCCTACATTTCCTTGCTTCAAAAAGCTTCAATTCAGCCTCCATTAAACTTCTTTTCAGCCTTCCTCTGATTTTTACAGATTTCTGCATTTGCTTCAACCTTTTTGCACTTTAATTCAGATTTTTCCAACTTGGTTCCGCTTCAATTCAAATCCTAACAAGGTGTTGCTGATCTAGACTTCCATAATTCCAACTTCTCAATTCTTCATCCAAGCTAATTCCGACCCAAGATAACTTCATTTTGGCACAAACTTTTGCTTTTGCGTGCCATTGCTTCTCTTTGCAGAAAAAAAAAAATTTATTGTCACACCATGCCACTTGGATCTTCAAAATATGTTAAGGAATCTAGATGCTCCACTTGCTTCCATCTCTCTTGCTCATTTTTAACTCCAAACTCACTCACTTGGCACCTTTTGGCTTCAACTTGGCAAAAAAAATTTTTTTCCGAAATAATGATGCTCTTTGATAAAAATTGCTTCCCTATCACTAGTCACTCCCCCACACTTAAATCTTTGTCCGTCTCGGGCAACATAGTATCAAGAAAACATCCCAAGCAAACAAATCCATAGAAAGATTGGGGTTAAGATTAGGAATAAGGAAAGACAAATAGAATAGACATGATTTTTGCCAAAATTGAGATGGAAAGGTAAACAAGGTGATTAGTCTCTATAGATGTGATCCAATCATTGAAATATGGTTTTGAAAGAACCTAAGCAAGTTCTAGAGTTCAATAACATGTGTGTCACAAATACTAGGCTAATCTCACTAGGTAAAAATAATCCATCTCAAATCCTCAATTAAGAATTTAAAACCAAGTAGTACTCAAGCATCCAAGAATTCATCCATGAACTCAAACCCTAAGTTTTAACAACCAAATTTAATTTGTTTTCAAAAGACTCTAACATGACATGAAGATAACCTAGAGGGATACATTTATTTCTACTCATGAAAGAAAAAGTGCTAAAAGGAAATAACAAGATATTTACAATGACTCCTATGCATTCTACTCTACTCATGAATTTATTATCAAGGACTCGATTTAAAAGAAAATTCTAAAAGTCAGCAAAATGAAGGAAAATGAAAAAGGAACAAACTCCCCTTTATTTCAGGTGGACGGAGTCTATCCAAAAGTAGCCTCCACCGTGGTAGTGGAGGAAAATCGGTGGCTGAGAGATCTATGACTCCCCCACACTTGAACTTTACAAAAAATTTCTCTGGTGGCCTAAGGCGATTCAGGTTCAAAATCCATGGAAGGAATGGAGGGCTATGGATTAAAGTAAGATCTTCTCCTCCTTCTTGATGCCTTTCAGAAGTACTTCCAGGAGGTTGAAGTCTGTTCAGCTGGAGCACCCACTCTGGAGTCTTCTGGACCCTGCAAAACAGTGTAATACCTTTCTCAAGCGTGCAGGGTCAGAAAGAAATAAAATGATATAAGTATCTGCATGAAATGAATCCAAATCTGCATCATGTTCAATGAAATCAATTCTTGGTGTCTCAATAAATTTTTCACAATTATTTTCTACCAAGGATGTATCAAATAATGTATCACAGCCAATAAAATCAATTTGTGGTGCCTCAATGAATTTTCAAAATTATTTCCAGAATAGATATATCAAGAGATTTATCACAAAAATCAACATCAAGTCTAGGCACCCCTAAAAATTTTCACACTCAGCATTTGCATCTAATGTAACACCACATGCTTCATTTTCAACAATTTCTACACTAGGTACCTCTAGGATTTTTCACAATCAATTTCTACAAGAGATGCATCCCTAGGTGTCTCAAAAACAATAAAGTCAGTTTGAGTACCTCACTGCATTTTTCTGAAGAAAGAGGAGAAATACTTACCTGAGCGTGCTGGAGAATACCTGGAGGTCTACAAGGGTAGATTGTCCATGGCTTCCTCCTGGTCAAGTAATGCCCTCTTCAGCCTCAGGCTCTGGTGGACAATCAACTGGTGATCCTTGGGTGCTTGCTTCCACCCTGCAAGTCCCTACACTTTCTGGTTCATCTTCTGAATCTTGTGGTGGTCCCTGGGGCTTAGTGCATCCCCTACACCTATGGAATCATCTCCTATGCAAGTTTCCTCTGTAATATCTGCAACAATAATGTTAGAAAAATTAGGACGTCAATAATACTATCATCAGAAACTAAAGTCTAGAATGTCCTGTGGAGCTTCAGTTTCTTCTTCTTGAGCTGAAAAATTTGAAATGAATTTTGAGTAGGAATCTCCGAGGGATGCATGCTGTAGGTGCCCAGACTTGATGAGTACGTCATCTTCTTCTTCTTCTATCAAATGTGCAAGATTACTTGAAGAAGGACTTGGCCATCGCTAGGTCACCTTGAACTGATATAAAACCAACTCCGGGGATTGTTCTATTTTTGGCTTGCCTTTGTTTCTCTTGTTGATGATATAGTAAAACTTGTTGAACTATCTCCTCCACCCTTTGTTGTTGCATAACTTGTTGCAACATTTCCTCGACCTTCTGTTGGAGCACATTTCCTGCACTAGAACTCCCATAGCCTCCTTCGTTAGCATAGCTCCTTGACTGACTTGAAAGGATGAANCTGAAAAATTCTGGAAAATTGGCTGCCCGTTCTGAAATTCTGTAAATTCTGGAAATTGCTGGAATTTGGCTGAAATTGCTGGAAATCTTGCTGTGGTTGCTCTAATTGTTGTAATGGTGGCTGAAAAAATTGATTGGGTTGCTGAAAATTTTGGTTGCAAGGTTGTTGAAATTGGTTGAAAGGCTGAAACTCTGATGACCACATTTTTATCTTGCAGCCCTGTCACCAAACAAACAAGGAAAATGGCAGCAACCGTATACAAATGATAAAGCAACAGAAAATAGAACCCAATGATATGTCTAAAAGTATACAAGCAAAAATCTAACAAATCAACTAGTTGCTTCCCCGGCAACGGCGCCAAAAATTTGAACGAGCCCAAATTTACTAATTAATTTGTCACGAAATGTATGGGCTCATCAAATTTAAATATCAATGAATGAATGAAAGCTGGAAACCCTTTTTGCAATCAAAATAGAAAAGCGTAGTAAAGGGGCCACAGGTCGTATTTTTCTCGGGGACTAGTTGACGTTGTGTGATTCGCGCTTGTGTTTAGGTGTCGTTTGTGTTTTCGGGTTTCAAATGGATATTCGGGTTTTGGGTTGCAATCATGAAATGAAATTACAATGAAAATAAATGAACTCAACTAAATGAGCTAAACAAAGTAAATGCCAATCAATAACTCAACCAAATGGAAACCCAATTAACTTAATTGAATCTGTAAACAATCTGATTTAAGTGTAAACCAATTGCAGAGTAATTGGATCCAACCAATGTTAAGTAATCTAAAACAAATCACTACAAGTCACTGCCTAAACCTAACTTGACTCTAAATGCAAGCAACAACTTGATACTACAATGAGGAAAGTGCTGTGCCAAGTGGATTTAACTTCATCTAAATTGGAACTCAAGACAACTAAGTGCTCATCAAACTGACCACTAATCAGAAACGAGTTTTCACTTGACACAACCTTGTAGAAATACATTGATCATGACATGCAGGATAAGTGCCTAAATCTGATACTAACTGTAGAAGGGATACTACAATTTAGGCATGTGGCAGAGATTTGAAGGAAGAAGTGCAGCCACCTATTGAAATGCAGAATTTCCAATTAAACTAATGCAGAACTTGACTGCAGAGTTTCTCAGATGCTCCCAGCAACTTGAAGACGGACTGGCAGATTCCTGATACAAACTGCAGAACTTGCAGAAATAAAACTGCAAAGTTTCAGAAACTTAAAGGGCAGGGATGCAGCTATGGATGTCGACACAAGCCTGCTGATACTAAATGCAAACTGTAAAGATGGTAATTCAGCTTGGGAAGTGATACTGCTAGTGAAGCATTATGCGAAAGTGAGTGAAAAAATTCCAAATCCAAGTCTGATCAGTCACAAAACTCACTGCAGAACATGGGGTGTAGAAACAACATCTGAATGCAGAAACTTAATGCCGTAACAAGAATTTGAATGCAGCAACTAAATCAGGAAACTTAATTTGAGTGCTATTTTAACCAACTACGCTATCTATCTAATGCTAGAGCAAAGATTGACAACTAAGAATATCAGAAACACCTCAGAAAACAAGAAAACTAACACAATTTCAGAAACTAAATGATTTTGCAGAAATAAAACGGCACGCAAGAGAATGAATTGGCACGCAAGCATTAAACACAGAAATAAACTAAAATTAAATGCAATCTATCACTACACAAGTTCCTTAACTAATCAACTTGAAGATTGAAGCTAAATTACAGCTAAACAATTAAGAAAACTAAATCTAGGCAGCTGATACGAACTGCAAAAACAGCACAGTGGCAGTAATGAAATTACAGCTACAAAACATTGAAATTAAAGATTTAAACTACTCCTCAATCCTTCTTCAACTCAAAAGCTCCTTGGTTGTCAATCAAGGGAGAACCTCGGACCCGCAAGTTCCACAAATCAGTGCAAATTGCCTCTGCTACCGAATCTGATCAGATTTCTGCTCAAACTGAAATCAGCTTCCGAATCCTTCAAACTCACTGTGGTGGCTTGCGATCTTGATTAGGGAATGACCGAGACCTTCCAGGGAACCCCTCTGGTCAGCTCGGATGCAGTGGAATGGATCACAGCTGAGCTCGCTGAAATCGGATAGCAAGCTGCCGAGACCTCGCGCAAACTGGCTATTGAACAGAAAATCAATCGGAAACCTCACCAAGAGCTCTCTTCACTGACCTAACTCTTGCTTTGATGATGGATTTGAGGGATCGCGCCTCCTTGATGAAGAACTAGCTAATGAAACAGTGAAGAAAACGAAGAAGATGATGAACAGCGGCGGAGACGCGACCACGGGAAGAAGCTGCTGCGTTTTGCTTAAATAAGTGTCAACGGACGGCCCAGATTGATCGGAGGAGATCCAACGGCTGATCTTGCTCTGATTGGAGCCAAACTTTTATGATGATGATCTGGGGTCAGGATCTGCCTCGTGGTAGCTCGGATCCTCCAGATGTGCAACGGATGGTCCAGATCAACTCTATCTGTGAATGGACGCTCTAGAGCCTTCCTTGCTTGATCCAACGGTTGATTTAGCTCTGATGGGGATGAAACCTTCAGATCTTGATCATAGAGCTTGATCAACCCTAACCCTAGCTCAGATTGCTTCAGATCGTCCCGGATGGCTCAGATCTAGCCGCTCTTGAATCGGACGGCCCGGATTAATCGTAGGCTTGTTAATTCGATCCGGTTCACATCCGACTCAGGTTTTGACCCAATATGCCCTAAGTCCTTGAACCTTTGGTGCCTACAAAAATAGATCCAAAATTTAGTGGCCAATTAATCCAATTTAATGCAAATTTGCAATTAAGTCCAAAATAAAGGTAAGTTCTAAAACCTAGGGCAATTTCACAATTAATCAATAAAAATATGAGTCAAACATGGATTTTAGCAAGTAAAATAGTCAACAAAATGGTACTTATCAAGGATTTCTCCTACTGGAAGAGTAGGATGGAAGTCCACCTGAAAAGTCAGGTGGATATGTGGATAATAATCCAGACTAGTCTGGAAATTCCTAAAAATGCTGACGGAGTTCCACAATCCTACACTGAGTGGGATACCACCCTAAAAAGGAAAATTGAAGCCGATGCTAAAGCAACCCAAAAACTCCAATGCGGCCTAATCAAAGAATAGCTGAATCGGGTGGGTCCATTCAGTAGTGCAAAGGAACTCTGGGGTAAGCTAATTTAGTTGCACAAAGGAACCTCCGACACCCGAATCAGCAAGAGGGACCTACTACTGAACAAGCTGTATACAATCAAGATGAACGACAGTGAATCTGCAGCTCAGCTCCACGCCAGAATTCAGGAGCTAATGAACGGTCTACACACAATCGGTCACAAGGTAGAAAACCGTGACTTGATCAGGTATGCTCTTAACGCTTTCCCAAGAAACACTTTATGGGCATCTATGGTAGATGCGTACAATGTTTCAAGGGATTTATCTAAAATTAAATTAGATGAGTTATTTTCTAAACTAGAATTGCATGAGCAGACTAACTGCACCCTGGCCGAGAAAGGCATCGCTTTTATTGCAGGTAAAACTGGAAAGATAACCAAGAAGAAGCCTCAACCTGCACTCGAGTCTGATTCAGACTCAGACTCAGAAGACAGCTATGGAAATCGACCTAAGCTGGTTCGGCTAGCCCGAGATTACTACAAGGAACTAAAAAACTAGAGCAACAGAAGAAAAGCTAGCCGAAGAAAGGAAGAACCTGCTGAACCTTCAAATGAAAAGACCAAACCAAATGTGACCTATTACGAATGCAAAAAAGAAAGGTCACTACAAGACGGAATGCCCCATTAATCAGAAGGAAACGAAGAAGACAAGAAAGAAGAAGGCCCTTCAGGCAACGTGGGACGAATCTTCGTCTGAAGAAGAAGAAGAGGCCCCACAGTCGAACCTGCTCGCACTAACCACCTCGGAGGAAATCGAGACTGAGTTAGAATCGGAACCGGATGAAGGAAAGCTTACATTTTCAGAGGACGGCAAAATCACTCTAAGTGGATTTACCAGAAGTCAATTAACTGAATTAATTTCTTACCTTTCTCGCGACTTGGTGAAAGTCAAAATCCGAGTCGAGTCCCTCCGACAGGAAGTAATACTCCTGAAAAAGGGAGCTGACTCTAGATCCTTAACTGAGAAGGTTCAAGAAGGAACCTCTACTCAAGTTGAAAAACTTGAGAAAGAGAACTCCTCTTTGAAAACTCAAGTCAAGGACCTTAGAGCAGTATTAAAACGATTCACTTCTGGTTCCAAGGGTCTTGACATGATCCTTGGAAAACAGAAGTCGGTTCAAAATCGATCTGGGTTAGGCTATCGAACTAAGGCGAGACAAAGGTCATACTATGCTGTACTAAATCAGCCTAGACCTAAAATTCAGGCATGGGTACCCAAACTGCGCCTGAACAAACCAACTGGATCAGATCAGTATTGGATCCCCAAGGACAAGATTCATATCTTGCCGAACCATTATCGTGGCTTTAGTCCGGGGGAGCCAAATTAAAAACAATTTTCATAGTTAAATGAATTTCTCTTCTTGTGTTAAATTGCATGATTGCTTGTCTATTTATATTCTGTAATTTACCATGCTTAGACCTAGGACTAGTTATATTAAGGACAGAACCAATTAATTGAAATTTGAACAACATAGTATTGGGTGGAGGTGAGATGATAGTACGTTAGGGAAGCCTCTTCTAATAAGGTTAAGTACACACTACTTGGTCTCTTTAGACAGGTGGAACTAACCGAAGCTACCGATCCAAGACCCAAACTAGTTAGACCAGAATTTTTCAAAAAGTAATTTTGAAAATGAAATTTCATTAAAAGACTTTGTCAAGGAAAGGGTTGATGATCCAATAAGGCTACGGCCAAAGAAGGCCTAGTGCCTCGCCATGACCTGGAAGCCAATTTTTGAAATTCAAATTCAAATTATTCTTTGTCAAATTCGAATCTAACACAAATTGTCAATTAATTTTAGATTCAAACACTCTTTTTCAAAATAAGTTCAAAACCAATTGTTTTCAAAATTAATTTAACTTTTTCAAAATAAATCATGATTTTTCAAATAATTTTGTCTACTAAAACCTGTCTCACAAAAACCCATAAGGCTAACGTGATTGATAACCCTAGATTGGGTGAGACAGACTAGGTTGTGAAAATCAATTTAGGCTATCCTTAATTCTAATTGGATCCAAATCAACAAAACTCTTTATGTGTAGGAACATAAAGATTTGGACCAATGGATGTTAGATAGCGGGTGCTCCAAACACATGACTGAAGATAAATTGATATTCACCAAACTCAAGTTCAAGAACCTAGGGTCAGTAGCATTTGGCAACAATGCTACACTCAAGGTGATTGGGTCAGGTAAGATTGAACTTAAATCTGACTTTGTTATTAAAAAGGTTCTTTTGGTTGAAGACTTTAAATTTAACCTGCTTAGCATAAGACAATTATGTGTTACTGGCTATGTAGTTACCTTTACCAACTCTAACTGCCTGATTAGAAACTTGCAAGACTCAGAAATCATGCTTAAGGGCTCTAGGAAAAATAATATTTACACTAATTTCAAAAATCACCTAACTTGGCCTAATTAAAGGTATACCTAAAATTAAGAACCATGAAAACTTAATATGTAAATCATGAAATCAAGGAAAACAAACCAGGTCTAATCATAAATTAATTCAATCAGATCTAACTCAGACCACACTTGAGCTCCTACACCTTGACCTATTTGATTCACATGGAGCCAAGTCACTAAGCGAAAATCGGTACTGCTTAGTAATTATTGATGATTACTCTAAGTTTACTTGGGTTAGGTTTTTAAAGACCAAAGATGAAACCCTAAACATATTTTATGATTTTTGTAAGTTAATTGAAAATCAAAACGATACCAAAATCAAAAGACTTAGGAGTGACCATGGGGGAGGGTTTGAAAATCAATGATTTGAGGAGTTGTGTAAGGTAAATGGGTATATACATGAATTTTCGTGTCCTAGAACACCCTAGCAAAATGGGATAGTTGAACGGAAAAATTGAACCCTACAGGAAGCCGCTAGGGCTATGATTAATGAATTCAACCTAGCTAACCATTATTGGGCAGAAGCAATTAGTACGGCTTGCTACATCCAAAATAGGGTCCTAATGAACAAACGACACAATAAAACACCCTATGAATTATACTACCATAGACTTCCAAACCTACATTACCTAAGGGTCATTGGGTGCAAAGTCCATATCCTAAACACCAAGGACTATCTAGGTAAATTCCAGTCTAAGTCAACCCCAGGCATCTTCTTAGGATATTCAACAACAAGTAGAGCCTATAGGGTTTACAATAAATAAACTATGAAAATCGAAGAAACAACAAATCTGATATTTGATGATGAAATCAATTCAAAATCTTATAATCCAGATCTAGATTCATCAAATACTGATCAAGAAGATAATGAACAAACTGTTGAACCTTTAATTAAACCCCAAAATGAACTAACTATTGAACCAACTAATGAGACAATTGAACCCATAATTGAACCAACGCAAGTAGTTAAACCAAATACTAAACCAAACCGACCGGCCCGGCCTGAGGCTGAACGAAGTTCCAGAAAAACTAAGAAACCTAGACTCAGTCACCCAACCGATCAAATTGTGGGTGATCCAACCTTAGGAGTCAGAACTAGGTCCGCCTATAGAAACCTTAGTCAAATAGCACTGATTTCAAAAATTGAACCTAAGAATATAGAGGAAGCCTTACCTGATCCTGATTGGATCATAGCTATGTAGAAAGAATTAGCCCAGTTTGAGAGGAACCAAGTCTGGGAACTAATACCTAAACCTGAGGGAAAATCCATTATTGATACTAAGTGGGTGTTTAGGAATAAGCTAAATGATCAAGGGGAAATAGTGAGAAACAAAGCCCGCTTAGTAGCCAAAGGGTTCAGACAGGTAGAAGGGTTAGATTGTGACGAAACCTATGCCCCAGTAGCTAGACTTGAGTCCATTAGGATGTTGTTAGCATTTGCATCCCATAAAGGATTTAAACTCTACCAAATGGATGTAAAGTCAGCTTTTCTAAATGGATTTATTAAGGAAGAAGTCTATGTAGGATAACCCCCTGGCTTTGAGGACCTAGAAAGACCTGACCATGTTTACAAACTCACTAAAGCACTTTACGAACAAAAACAAGCACGTAGGGCCTGGTATGAACGCTTATCAACCTACCTAATTTCTAAAGAATTTAAACAAGGACAAATTGACTCAACCCTATTTATTAAGATCTTAGGAAAAGAAAGCTTTATTGCCCAAATCTACGTCGATGACATAATCTTTGGGTCCACCAACTCATATTTCTTAAAAGAATTTGTTAAAATAATGGAAAATGAATTTGAAATGATCTTAGTTGGTGAGCTCAACTTCTTTCTAGGGTTACAAATCAAACAAACTATGGATGGACACTATGTCTATCAATCCAAATATGCTAAGGAGTTAATAAAGAAATTCAAAATGGACAACTCCAAAAGCATAAGTACCCCCATGCCCACAAATGTAAAAATAGATAGTGACCCTGATGGTAAACCAGTAGACCTTAAAATCTATAGAAGTATGATTGGAAGTCTATTGTACCTTACAGCCAGCAGACTTGATATCCTTTTTGCCATAGGAATGTGTGCTAGATACCAAACTTGTGCCAAGGAAACACACTTAGCAGCCCTAAAAAGAATACTTAGATACGTTAAGGGCACCCTAAATGTAGGGATTTGGTATCCTAGGACCTCAACCATTGACTTGTTAGGATACTCGGACTCTGACTATGCTGGTTGTAAACTAGATAGAAAAGGTACAAGTGGAAGCTACCAACTTTTAGGAAATAGTCTAGTGAGTTGGTGCAGCAGAAAACAACAATGTGTAGCTCTATCCACAACTGAAGCTGAGTATGTTGCTTTAGGAGAGTGTATATCACAACTCTTATGAATGATGCACACTCTTAAAGACTTCCAGCTTAACTACACCCAAACTCAAGTCAACATTAACAATATAAGCTCAATTAATCTAACTAAGAACCCAATCCAACATTCCAGAACTAAACATATAGAAGTTAAACACCACTTTGTAAGAGATCATGTAGCCAGGGGTGAGATAGTCCTTAAGCATGTAGACTCAAAATCTAACCTAGTTGATATATTCACCAAACCCTTACCTAAGTCTGAGTTTAACTCACTAAGAAGGCAGTTAGGGTTATGCTTGGTAGAATAGGTTTACTCTACTTCTGTTTTGATAAAACTGTTTTATTACTTATCTGTTTCTACTTAATTTGAAATTTTTTAAAATCAATTTTTCGACTTAGTTTTTTTTAAAAAAAAATTTACCCCCTTCAAAACTAGGGCTTTCTCGCAAATGGACTTAGCTTACGCCCTAACCCTAGAACTGCATGCACCTATAGATCTAGAAGCCAGCATCTCACAAGCACCTTAGGGTACTTTTTAATTGATAACCTAGAATGGGTTGAGATGCTTAGGTCTTTGCCTTAATTCAAGATGCTTTAAGTCAGTGCATCTGCAGTAATTGGGGCACTAAATACAATTTCAACAGTAATCAGGTTAAGTGTCAAGATTAGAAAATCTAACTTGAACAGAACACTTAACTTGACTAACCCTAGCGAAAACTACTGTTGATAATAGTTAGTAAGTAGCTAATTGGGTTAGATAGGACTCGAAAGAGATAATAATAATTAATTTGGTCCAATTTATACCTTGAATTGGTTCAGTACAGCACCTTACTTCTTTTGCTATATTGTTTTGCTTACATCTTGTGATATATTCTGTTGCTATAATATTTTTTTGATATATGGCAAAGGAGGAGAGATTGGAAAGGAGAGAAGTAAAAATTTTTCTCAAAATTTTCAAATATCCTTTCTTCAAAAAGTAAAATGACCTAGCGGTTTTCAAAACTGTTTCTAAGTACTTGACCTAGCTGTTTTCAAAATTATTTCTAAGTACTTGACCTAGCTGTTTTCAAAACTGTTTCTAAGTACTTGACCTAGTTGTTTTCAAAACTGTTGTGTTTTCAAAATTATTTCTAAATTACTTGACTTAAGTCAATTTTCAAAAGTACTTAAGCCAGTTCAAAATTTCTCTAAGTACTTATTTTTTCTCTAATAGAAAAGTTCTAAATATTAATTTCAAAATTTTCTGGAGTGCTAAAGAGTTTTTGAAAAATTTTTTAACTCAAAAATTTCTTTTTGTAATAAAAACTTCAGAAAAAGTCTAGAAAATTTTCCAAAGTGACAACTAAGTTATTTACTTGAAAATTTTTCTAAGTATAAACTCTCCATTTAAATTTTCCAAGTGACCGACCAAATTTTCTGTTTTCTAAACCTTTTTTGAAAATGTTCTAAGTATTGAAAATCAATTCCATCTTTAGACTTAGAAACGTTTTTAACCCCGCGAACCTTTGAAAAACCTAGGGGGAGATTCCTTCCAGGGGGAGGAAACTAAACTGGTATTTCACCTATTTTTGATTAACTTAACTTTTTAACCGAGTTGCCATAAATCAAAAAATGGGGAGATTGTTGGTGCAGACAGCACCCAAGTCGAACCTGTGTTTTGATAATGGCAAAGGGTTCAAAAGATAAGATGTTATTTTGATCTAATATGTTACTTGAGTGTGTAGAACGAAGTCCTAGCGAAGGACTGCTAGGCAACGAAACCCTAAGACCTGGCGAAGGGCTCCTGGGCACCTAGCGAAGGGCTGCTAGGAGTCTAAGACCTGGCGAGGGACTGCTAGGCACCTGGCGAAGGACTGCTTGGTACCAAAGCCCTAGCGAAGGACTGCTAGGCACTAGGCAAAGGACTGCTTGGTACCAAAGACCTGGCGAAGGGCTGCTAGGCACCTGGCGAAGGATTGCTGGGCAAAAGTCCAACCGGAGGAGCCGGTTGGCAAAAGGTAAATACTCCTGAGAGGAGTAGGTGAGGACGCGTTCCCCGTCGAGGGAACAGTAGGCGTCGATTCGACCTAGGGTTCCATTTGGGAGACCCGAAGTCAGAACCAAGGCAGCTAAGGCTGTATAAACCTAACATTTCTTGCCTTATCTGTTGTTTTGGAACTAACCCTAGATGCAGGACCAATGGAATGAGTTTTTACAGCTCAGAACAGCCCAAAGGAGAGGGGCAGCAGCTGGGCAGGGCGCCCCTGAGATCTCGGGCGCCCCCAAGGTCAAGGCAAAACAAGTTGAGCAAGAATCAGTTCGAAGACTAACTGGGCTAGGTGCCCTAATGGTCTCGGGTGCCCCGGATGCCTTGGGCGCCCTGGGTCCAAGCCAACCAAGCAGTCGAAGCAAAGTGAGCCGAGAAGCCAGCGGACCAATTCAACCGGGGCGCCTCCAGTGTCCCGGGCGCCCCCGTCAGCTCCGAGCCCGATTCTGGAGGGATAAGCTCTGACCGAGCTTCGGATGAGGGTTCTCGGATCTGAAGGCATGTGTCAGGCGCCCCCAGCATCCCGGGCGCCCCCAGGAGGGTTACAAAAGGAGCTCGACCCCCAAGGCTTCAACAACAACTTTTCTAACGCCTATACGCTCTTCGACTTAAGCGTTCTGCTCCGGAAACCTCCGATCTCGAGATTCGAAGCGCCGACGATGACCCTTCGCACCGAAGTACGATCCACACCGGGCTTCGGTAACAAAGAGGAAACTTATTTTTTTACTGCACTATAATTGTACAATTCTTTGTAAAACTTTGCGCATTATAGAATTGCACGCAGTAAACGGTCAAGGACCGTGGGCCTTGGAGTAGGAGCCGACCGCGACACTGAACCAAGTAAAAATTTTTGTGTTCGTGTCTGTTTTTGTTTTAATTTTTCGCTACGCATTCTGTTTTTAATCCGAAATGGTTTCACGATATTCACCCCCCCCCCCACTCTATCGTGTTTTCTCGATCCAACACTCAATTCTTAGAACCAGGACTTCGTGCATAGTGTACCTAGGACTTTACCTACACACTTGATTATCCTTGTTAGATCACAACAAAACCTTGACTTCTGAACCCTTTGTCATTATCAAAACTCAGGTTTGACTTTGGTGCTTTTGGTACCAACATATGTAGCCTAACTACTATGAATGATGCATACCCTTAAGGACTTCCAACTAACATATACTAACACTAAGGTTTATATTGATAATATTAGCTCAATTAACCATATAAAAACCCAATACACCATTCTAGAACTAAACATATTGAAGTAAATATCACTTTGTTAGGGATCATGTGATAAGGAGTGAAATTATACTTACACAGATAGATTCTAAATCTAATATAGTAGACATTTTTACTAAACCACTACTTGAGTCTCAGTTTAATTTACAAAGGAAACAACTAGGAATGTGCTCAGTAGAATAGTTTTCATTTTTTTCCTGCTTCGTTAAAATTATTTTTTTTAAAAATCTCATTTTTAAAAATTATTTTCTTTTACTGCATTTCAAAATCATGTTTTTTTTTCATTTACCTCCCTTTAAACTATGGATTTATTTGTTATAAACTTAGCCTAGGCTTGATTACTAGTTTGCATGCTCCTATATATTTAAAAGCCAGCATTTCACAAGCACATTAAGGATATCTTGCTTGACAACTTAGACTAGGTTGAGATTTTTAGGCCTATGCCTTGACTCATTGATACTTTAAGTCGGTTCATCAAGAGTAGTTGGGGATAAATGTATGTACCCCAAGTTGGTTTTGATGTGATCAATTGATTTAAGTTAAGTCCTGGTGTGATTAATCCCTATGTCTAAGTGTACAGGAACTTAGGAGCGTAGGAAGTCGAGCGAAAGTTGCAACGGTTGCGAAGGATGGCACGGAAAGGGAGCCGACAAGCTCCATGCATCCGAGGGACGTGGAGTTCAGCAGAAGAATAGGCCAGTGGAGCAAAAAAGATGCACGCGACGTCTGAGGGACAAGAAGCCAAAAGGAAGGGTGCTCGAGGGGTGAATGGCCGGAGTGGGGTTCGGGTGAACCTAACTCTAGATAGCCAGAAATCACCGAAGAAAACTAGAAGATAGGCAGGAGAATGGTCAGCAGTTGTTGACCAAAACAGCCACTGTCAGGCGCCCGTGAGCATACGGGTGCCTATGCATTTGGGAGCACGATCACTCAGGCGCTCCTGTCCTATCAGAAGCCCGAGAGGCTAATTCTACCCATTTGTGAACGTTGCTTTCTGGATAAGCGTTAGGCCACATGTCAGGCGCCCAAGAGCTCTCGAGTGCCCTATAAGTGTCACGTCAGCAAACGGATAATTCCTACAGAGCCTAATTCTACCGCCCGAAGGAGTTTTATTCAGGAGAATCAAACTATATTTAGCCTTGGATTAGCAACCTCCCCGATTGAAAACCATGTAATACCCGTTGCCTCATCATTTACAGTTAGCTTTATTTATTTATGTTATTTGTGATCTAAGTAACATCATTGTTAAGTCGAATCAAAAGAATAAGTTCTCTTTTTCAGGGGCAATTCATCCTCCTCTTGCCGACCTTCGATCACCCTCAATTGGTATCAGAGCAAGGATGCTCCAGAAGGACTAAACACCATCTGATGCAATAACAAAATGGTCGGACCAATCATCAACCTGCTAATGTTCGAGGGGGAGTTCGCGAGTTGGAAGGACAAAATGCAAGATTATTTCAAAAGTGATTTTGATTTGATTTTAATAATGAAAATTGGTTTTGTAGCTCTGAAGGACGCCGACAACAAATCCAAGGACAAAAGCCAGTGGACTAAGAAAGAACAAGCTGACTTTGTGGCTAATGGAAAAGCAGAATACCATCTGCTGACCGTGCACCCTGCACAAGAAGTCAACCAAATTAGGAACTACCAATCAGCAAAAGAACTTTGGGAAATGTTCCTTGAACTCCATAAAGGAACCTTTGAAGCGAAATTAGCAAAATGAGATCTGCTTCAAATTCAGCTCAGCAACCTTCGACTAGAAGAAGGAGAGTCAGTAGCACCACATCACGCTAAGCTGAAGGAGTTGATGACAGAACTCTGTTGGTGCAGGAAGCACCATATCGAACCTTGTTTTGATTTTGGCAAAGGATTCAAAGTTAAGTTTGTTTGTTATCTAATATGCTCATTAAGTGTGCAGGAAACAAAGTCCTAGCGAAGGACTGCTAGGCACTGGCGAAGGACTGCCAGGATACAAAGTCCTAGCGAAGGACTGCTAGGCACTGGCGAAGGACTGCCAGGATACAAAGCCCTAGCGAAGGACTGCTAGACACTAGTGAAGGACTGCCAGGATACAAAGCCCTAGCGAAGGACTGCTAAGCAACTGGCGAAGGACTGCCAGTATCCAAGCCCTAGCGAAGGAATGCTAGGCACCTGGCGAAGGAATGTCAGGGTAAAAAGCCCTAGCGAAGGACTGCTAGGCACCGGGCGAAGGACAGCTCGGCATCCAAGCCCTGGCAAAGGACCGCCAGGCAAAAGTCCAACCAAAGGAGCGGTTGGCATCAGGTAAATTCTCCCGAGAGGAGTAGGTGAGGACGCGTTCCCCGTCGAGGGAACAGTAAGCGTCGGTTTGACCTAGGGCTCCATTTTGGAGACCAAAGTCAGAACCAAGACAACTAAGGCTGTATAAAATAATAATTAATTGTTTTATTATGTTTTGGACTAACCCTGAATGCAGGACCGAAGGAATGTGTGTCTGCAACTCAGAGAGCCTCAAAGGAGTGAGGAAGTAGCTGAGTAAGGCGCCCTGAGTGTCTAGGGCGCCCTCAAGGTGAACCAGAACCAAGCGAAGCAAGATGAGCATCAGTTGCTTACTGGGCAAGGCGCCCTCAGCAGCGAAGGCGCCTTCGTCAGTGAAGGCGCCCTCAGCAGCCAAGGCGCCGCCAGCCCAAGACTGCAAAGCTTCAACTTCATCCACAGCCGAGATTTCTGCGCGGAAGAAGTCAGCCGAGGCTCCCTCTATGACCAGGGCACCCCAGAGGTCAAACCTCATCCCTATTCCGGTGGGATAACACTTGACCGAGCGAAGCGCGGATCGGCTGACACGTGGCAGGGCGCCCCCGAAGTCCAGGGAGCCCTAGGTGCTATAAATAGCACCCCTCGACCCCAAGCTTTACAACAACTTCATTCCAAAGCTTCCACGCTCTTCTACGCTCGTACCTTGCTCCAGAAATGCCTCACCTCAAGCGGACGATGTCCCACTGCCCCGAAAAGAATCGATACACTCCGGACGTCGGTAACGAAGAGCTTAATATTTTATTATTATTTTATTGCACTCTCTTTGTAATTTGAATCATTGTAACCTATTTGCGCGAATATAGAATTGCCCAAAGTAAACGGTCAACGACCGTGGGCCTTGGAGTAGGAGTCGACACAGGCTCCGAACCAAGTAAAAACCACTGTCTTTGTGCTGTGTCTCGTATTTTTATTTCCGCTGTGCACTTACTCTTAGTTTTCCGAAAAAGAGCGATTTTCGATATTCACCTCCCCTCTATTGGTCTTTCACGATCCAACAAACTCAACAATCTCGGAGAATTGGTAAACAATCGGGATGCGCAAAGGAACACATTGAACGCATTCCCGAGAACCCCTAACTGGATCTCAAAAATCGATGCCTACTACATCTTTAAGGACATTGAGGTATGTGTTGGATCGAGAGAACCGATAGAGGGGGGGGGGGTGAATATCGGAAAATGTTCGAATTTTAGAATTAGAGAAATTACGCAGCGGAATAAAAGCAATCGCGAACACAGGTAGTTTTACTTGGTTCGGAGCCTAGGTCGACTCCTACTCCAAGGCCCACGGTCGTTGACCATTTTCTACGGGCAATTCTATAAGTACGCAAATTAGTTTACAAGATTGAATTAACAAGTATAGCAAAGTAAACTTTTAAAAAGAAAACTCTTCTTTTACTGACGACCGATGTAGGTTGTCTTTTTCGGAGCAGCGGGACATCGTCGGCTCTTGAGTCTTGAGTCGGGAGGTTTCCGGGTAGAGCGCGAGAGCAGAAGAGAGTATATGCGTTGGAAAGAAGTGTTGTTTGAAGCTTTGGGGTCGAGGGCCCTTTTATAAGCCCTGGGGGCGCCTGAAACATCGGGGGTTCCCCCCCCCCCCCCCACGTGTCGGTCGATCAGACTTTCGCTCGATTAGCTTCTGATCCCTTCAAACTCGGGATCAGATCTTGATCGGGGCGCTCGGGACGCTGGGGGCGCCCGGGTTGACCGGGTCAGAGCTTATCCCTTGGCTTCGCTGGATTCTGCTTCGATGGCCTGCATAGGGGGCGCCCGGCAGCAGCGGGGGCGCCTGGGAGCATGGGGGCGCCCCGCCCATGAGCTGCAGAAGCAGTTCCTTTGCTCCATGTGTTTTGTGTTCACCTTGGGGGTGCCCGAGACACTCCGGGCGCCCTGGTCAGCTGCTGCCTCACTCCTTTGAGGCTCTCTGAGCTGCAGACACTCATTCCTTCAGTCCTGCATCTAGGGTTAGTCAAAAACACCATAAAGCAATAACATGTTAGTTTATACAGCCTTAGCTATCTTGGTTCTAACTTTGGGCCTCCAAAATGGAGCCCCAGGTCGAACCGACGCCTACTGTTCCCTCGACGGGGAACGCGTCCTCACCTACTCCTCTCGGGAGAATTTACCTGATGCCAACCGGCTCCTCCGGTTAGACTTTTGCCCAACAGTCCTTCGCCAGGTCTTGAATACTAAGCTGTCCTTCACCTGGTGCCTAGCAGTCCTTCGCTAGGTCTTGGTGACTAGCAGCCCTTCGCTAGTTGCCTAGCAGTCCTTCGCTAGGACTTGGTGATTAGCAGCCCTTTGCTAGTTGCCTAGCAGTCCTTTGCTAGGGCTTGGTGACTAGCATCCCTCCGCTAGTTGCCTATCAGTCCTTCGCTAGGGCTTTTTATCCTGGTAGTCCTTCACCAGGTGCCTAGCAGTCCTTCGCTAGGGCTTTATTTCCTGGCATTCCTTCGCCAGGTGCCTAGCAGTCCTTCGCTAGGACATTGTCTCTGCACACATGAGTAACTTTATTAGATCACAAATAAACTTAACTTTGAATCCTTTGCCAATATCAAAACAAGGTTCGATATGGTGCTTCCTGCACCAATAGTAAGTACCTTAGAGGAACTTTTTTCCACCTTAGAACATCATGAATCCAGATGTGCAGGAAAAAAGAAACCGGACAACATCGCCCTAGGCACGAGAAGAATTCAACATGAAGGGGATTCTCTAAAAAATGATGAGAACACAACATATATGGTAAGGAAGTTGTCCAAATATTTTAAAACTAAAAAATTTAATAAAGTGTAAGTTAGGATGTATACTAAAAGCCTTACTTTTTTTATAAGAACATCTACATTTTGAAAAAGAATCACAAAATCACAGGTTGCATGTTTATATTAGTATACGCAAAAAATGTCTGATACTTTGCATTGTAGATAACATGGTGTGTGGTGACACACAAAAGATCATGTTATCAGTCCCTTTAGAGTATATGAAGAGGCTCACAACCGAGATGGAGTTGAACAAACCATCGGGATGGTTGTAGTGTAATTAGGTGTGGCTTGTCTTAAGCATAAAATTACACTAGTGCACTTTATGTGCATTGAGCAAAACCAAAATAGAGGTGATCCAATTTATACTGACTTTATAATTGGATCAGACCTTAGTCATATTATGGAGTACATGCTCTGAATCCCAATATAATAACGGGCACATATACTTAATTATTGTTTCTTTGATTTACCAATGGGCGATATTTATTCTGCTAAATCGATAGTCCCGATAAGTTGGAAATAATATTATTTACACTGTGTGTCATTGATTATTGATGGAATCTGTGTCCTGATGTGTCGGGATAATGATGCCCCCTTGATGAGCTCATAAGGTTCATTATGTTAAATCTTGCAAGTGGACTATGGTCCAACATGATGATAAGGTTGAGTGGTACTAGTCAAGGAGTTAGAGGTTGATTAATTAAAATTGTCAGTAATTTAAATTTAGCAATGGGCATTCGATATCTTAAACACGGGGAGATGGATGTACTCATAATAGGTGGAGCTCATATGAAAATATGGGGGTTGGTGAGGATGTTCAATGGGGATCCATTAGTGGAATGGATCTCCATTAATGGATCAGATTTGGATACATTATCGGGCCAAGACCAACTCATCCTCATGGTCCCTATCGTAGCCCTATAAATACCCCATGAGAGTCATGATACTAAGGCTAATTAATCTAGAATTAATCCAATTAACCACAACACCTAAGACCCTCTCCTTCCCTCTCTCCCCTAGGTCACGACGTGGAGGAGGAAGACTTAGGTTTTCTTCCTCCTCTTCCCTTCTCTCTCTCGCTCGCTGGTGGCCAGAATACACAAGGAAAGGAGGCGCTGGTGTTGGTGCAAGTTGCATCAATGATGTTCTCCTCTAAATGTTTTAATTTTTGACAATACACTTAAGTCAGTGATAAATTGAGCAGACAAAGGGGAGCAAAGGAGAAGTAACAAAGTGTACCAAAGTCCTAGTGAATCTAGGCATCGAAACCCTAAGTCCTGGCGAAGGGCAGTTGGGCACCTAGCGAAGGATTGCTAGGCATCGAAACCCTAAGACCTGGCGAAGGGTAGCTGGGCACCTAGGGAAGGGCTGCTAAGCATCGAAACCCTAAGACCTGGCGAAGGGCTGTTGGGCACCTAGCGAAGGGCTGCTTGGCATCGAAACCCTTGTTGGGACCGGGTGCATGTTGACATGGATGCGGGTTCGTAATTTTAAAATTAATTACGTGCAGCGGAAGGTTTAGCATAAATAATTTCTCTAATTATTTAACGGCACATCTAAGCATGCAATTTTATCTTGTGTAGACATGATCATATATTTGAAATTTTGCAAAAACATAAACTAATTTACGTATTACCTCGCGTAACTCGAAGGAAGGGACGAGATCCAACCGTAAGCGTCCCTTCGAAGCTACGCCTCTATTCGCGTCCACGCCGATGTATCTTTGGGATAACTTCGCAAAGCCACGAGTTTCGTGTTCTCGAGAACTACAAGATTCTACGAGAACACGACGAGAAAATCCAAGAGAGAAGTCGGAAGACTAACCATAAAAGGATGGCCGGTTGGTGCTCCTTCTTGGGGCTGGTTAGTGCACGACATGAAGGGGAGAAGAGAAGGAAAGAAAGAGAGGGAGAGAGCCTATGCCTTCGTCTCTATGATTTATATAGTGGCGTCTCAACCATCAAGCCTCTCAAATATGGAATAACTTATTCCATCATGACAAGTATGATTTTATATCATGGTTAAAATCATATTTTAATTCATGATAAAAAATCAATCAAGTCTCTTCTCTCCTATAGAATAAATTTCCTTATCATGGTAAATCAACCCATGATTGATTTTATAAAATAAACCAATCCATGGTTCATTTTAATTTCCATGGAAAATAAACCAAATCTTGGTTTATTATATAAAAAATTTATATCATCCATAATTTTATAAAACAAACCACACTTGGTTTATTTTATAAATTGAACCAAAAACTTTGTTCTCTCCCTTTGTTGTGGCCGGCCAAGCAATGAGGATGGAGGCCCCCATTGGCCGGCCCATCCAAGCCAAGCCCCAATGAATTAAACTTATTTAATTCATCTATTAAGTCTTCAAAAAACTTAGCCATTTTACGCTTCCGATGCGTCTCTGATAAATTTAGATTCGACTTATCGTTTGGCTCAACCAAACTTAATCTCTCTTGATTGGAAAATCCAATTTTTAACTCATTTTAAATCCCTCGGATTACTCGTAGTGCGTGTGACTAAATAGGCTTTCGATTTATGTTGGTCGTCTATAATTAATCAATTAATTATAGAACGATCATGAGTGGCACCTAGAAGTACATCATGATCTCCAATTAATCGAAAGATCAACGGTTGACCTCAGAAATAATTCTAAAACCCTTCAGCAGCTATAATGAATCATGCCCCCATTCCCTTCACCATCTTATACCCACTTGGTTCAGGACATGGTCTATGTGTGTCAGTCCCCACTAGGCTGACTACGTCACACATAGCCCATGTAACATTTTCTCGTCCTACGGATTCTAATTACTCTCATCTATTTAAGAGATTCATACTCTAAACATGTCATGCTCTGGCCAGAGGCTTCGAGTAACAATCTGACGATAGGCCTCGGGTATACATCTCCTCGCAAGGAGTGGTGAATCCTTTGTAGGCTGTTCAAACATCTTCGTGCACTTCGGCTTATACCCAATCATCCTGGGTCCACACCTCCTTGGAGACGCTTGCTTAACATGTCAAAGTATAAGTCTCCATGACCAAGATGACTTGAACACCTCAAGTCAATGGAACATCGCACTTAAGCTGCAGTAAGAACTTCACTGACATATTTATATCTAGACTACCATATGAAGTTTTACAGCCAGTCACTCCAATGAACTAGTTCTTTTAAGTAGCATTCATGTTTATCTCCGGACATCTCAATGTCACCAGTCAGTGAGAATCAGCTGATTAGAGAATAACCCATGCTACTCTCAACAAAATTGATAGTGTCCGTATTTATCAATTCATCGACTAGGGACAATTTCAATACTTCACAATTAAGAGATAATCACTAGTTGTGAATTCATCACAAATTCTCTCATGCTGTGAATTGTATTGCGGACATTCAATAAATGAGTTTAGGATTTCAATCAAATACACAAACATGTATACATAAATAGTGAATATTCATTTATTAAAATAAATGATTACAATCATAAGGCGATTGCCTTAGGACACTTCTCTCATATCAATAACAACCCTAAGACCTGGCGAAGGCTGCTGGGCACCTAGCGAAGGGCTGCTAGACATCGAAACCCTAAGACCTAGCGAAGGGCTGCTGGCCACCTAGTAAAGGGCTGCTAGGCATCGAAACCCTAAGACCTGGCGAAGGCTGCTAGGCACCTGGCGAAGGACTTCTAGGCATTGAAGACATAGCAAAGGGCTGCTAGGCACCTGGCGAAGGGCTGCTAAGCACCTGGGGAAGGGCTGCTGGGGAAAAGTCCACCCGAAGGACTGAGTGACAACCGTCTCCTGAGAGGAGTAGGTGAAAGGCGCGTTCTCGTGGGTGGGAACTTGCGTCGGTTCGACCTAGGGGTTTCATGCAAATCCGAAGTCAGAACCAAGTTCTTAAGGTTATGAATGTGTGTATATTTACTTTTTATTTTTGTATCTTGCAGGTACTTAGAACGAAAGACAAAGTAGGCAAATAACATACATTGGGGCTGGAATCCTGCCAAGCAGGGCGCCCGGGATGATGGGGGCGCCCGGGAGGTCCGGGGCGCCCAGGATCAAAGCTGTTTTGCTGCTGCGAGTTCGAAGTAGGAGATTAGCATTGACTGGCATCAAGCTAGGTGCCCAGGAGGTCTGGGGTGCCCTGGCTAGAGGCTTTATCAGCCACGGCGAGGTTGGCGCGGGGATAAGGTTTGACCGAGTCGATAGGGGGGCCCCCGACGTCCAGGGCGCCCCTAGGAGCACTATATAAGGGCTTCGACCCCTCTGCTTGAGACACAACTGCTAAGAGCGATTCTGATCATTCTGACTAACGACAATGCACTAATGACGATGCTCTATGACCGGGAAGCTCCAGGAGGAAGTGCGCGGCACTTCGGAGGTCCAGATCGACCGAGTTTCAGATTCTTGTTCGGTTTGCTTTTATTTGTTCCATACTTAACTTTCAATATTGTTGCTTGTAACTATACACTGTAAGATGGGTTTTCTCCACCTCCGGAAATTCTGGAAAGGAGACCAATAGTCGACTCACGCCGACTACATAGGCCTTGGACGTACTGACCCAGGGGGTCGGGAACCAAGTAAATAAATCCCGCGAGTAATCTATGTTTTGTTCTGTTCATTATTTTTCTATTTTCCGCTGCACTAACGATCTATGTCTAGAATGAACAAAAGTCTTATGATGTTTTCAAAGAACGATTTACGGTCGATATTCACCCCCCCTCTATCGATGGCACCGGTCCTACAGCTGGTTCCTCTTGTGTCGCGCGCGGCAGCAACATGGAAGAAGGGTGGCCGACAATTGGAGAAAAGTTGCCCTCTTGTCTTGAGGTGGTCGGCGCCGATGAAGGAAGAAGGAGAAGCCATTGGTTGGGATTGAAGATTCTCTTCTTCTAGTTCTCTTCCTTTCTTCTTCTTCTCTTCACCATGATCATCTAAGGAGCAGGAAGAGGCTCACAGGTGGCAAGAACTCTCTTCTTACGACGCCGACGGTGGAGAAAGGAGGAGTTGGCCGGCGTTAGGTTTTGGGAAGAAGATGATGTTAGTGATATGAGAGAAGTGTCCTAAGGCAATCACCTTATGATTGTAATCATTTATTTTAATAAATGAATATTCACTATTTGAGTATACATATTTGTGTATTTGATTGAGATATTAAACTCATTTACCGAATGTCCACAATACAATTCACAACATGAGAGAATTTGTGATGAATTCACAACTAGTGATTATCTCTACATGTGAAATTGTGAAGTATTGAAATTGTCCCTAGTCGATGAATTGATAAATACAGACACTATCAATTCTGTTGAGACTAGCATGGGTTATTCTCTAATCAGCTGATTCTCACTGACTGGTGACATTGAGATGTCCGGATATAAACATGAATGCTAGTTATGGGAACTAGTTCATTGGAGTGACTGGTTGTAAAACTTCATATGGTAGTCTACATATAGATATGTCAGTGAAGTTCTTACAGCAGCTTAAGTGCGATGTTCCTTTGACTTGCAGTGTTCAAGTCATCATGGTCATGGAGACTTATACTTTAACCTCTTAAGCAAGCATCTCCAAGGAGATGTGGACCCAGGATGATTGGGTATAAGCTGAAGTGCCCGATGATGTTTGAACATCCTACAAAGGATTCACCATTCCTTGCGAGGAGATGTATACCCAAGGCCTATCGTCGGATTGTTACTCGAAGCCTCTGGCCAGATCATGACATGTTCAGAGTATGAATCTCTTAAATACATGAGAGTAATTAGAATCCGTAAGACGAGAAAACGTTACTTGGGCTAGGTGTGACGTAGTCAGCCAAGTGGGGACTGACACACATAGACCATGTCCTGAACCAAGTGGGTATAAGATGGTGAAGGGAATGGGGCAAGAATCATTATAGCTGCTGAAGGGTTTCAGAATTGTTTCTGAAGTCAACCGTTGATCTTTCGATTAATTGGGGATCATGATGTACTACTAGGTGCCACTCATGATCGTTCTATAATTAATTGATTAATTATAGACGACCAACATAAATCGAAAGCCTATTTAGTCACACGCACTACGAGTGATCTGAGGGATTTAAAACGAGTTGAAAATTGGATTTTCCAATCATGAGAGATTACATTTGGTTGAGCCAAACGATAAGTCGAATATGAATTTTTCAGAGACGCATCGGAAGCATAAAATGACTAAGTCATTTGAAGACTTAATAGATGAATTAAATAAGTTTAATCCATTGGGGCTTGGCTTGGATGGGCCGGCCAAAGAGGGCCTCCATCCTCTTTGCTTGGCCGGCCACAACAAAGGGAGAGAACCAAGTTTTGGTTCAATTTATAAAATAAACCAAGTGTGGTTTGTTTTATAAAATTATGGATGATATAAATTTTTATATAATAAACCAAGGTTTGGTTTATTTTTCATGAAAATTAAAATGAACCATGGATTAGTTTATTTTATAAAATCAATCATGCATTGATTTACCATGATAAGGAAATTTATTCCATAGGAGAGAAGAGACTTGATTTATGTTTTATCATGAATTAAAATATGATTTTAACCATGATATAAAATCAAACTTGGCATGATGGAATAAGTTATTCCATATTTGAGAGGCTTGATGGTTGAGAGGCCACTATATAAAGGACCCAAGGCAAGGCTTGGATTATAATCATAGGGATGAAGGCATAGGCTCTCTCCCTCTCTTTCTCTCCTTCTCTTCTCCCCTTCTTGTCGTGCGGCTACCAGCCCCATGAAGGAGCACCAGCTGACCATCCATTTTTGGTTAGTCTTCCGACTTCTCTCTTGTTTTTTCTCGTCATGTTCTCGGAGAATCTAGTAGTTCTCGAGAACACGAAACTCGTGGCTTTGCGAAGTCATCCCGAAGATACTCTGCGTGGACGCGAATAGAGGTGGAGCTTCCAAGGGACGCTTACGGTTGGATCTCGTCCCTTCCTTCGAGTTACGCGAGGTAATACGTAAATTAGTTTATGTTTCTACAAAATTTCAAATATATGATCATGTCTACACAAGATAAAATTGTATGCTTAGATGTTTCGTTAAATAATTAGAGAAATTATTTATGCAAAACCTTCCGCTGCACGTATTTAATTTTAAAATTACGAACCCGAATCCATGTCAACATGCACCCGGTCCCAATAGTGGTATCAGAGCCGAGGTTTGTGTTTGAAAAAAATCATATAATTGTTTTGCGGGAAGCTTTATCATGATCTCAATTTTGAAAAATTTTCTATTATGGAAACTTTTCAATTATGGTAAATTTTTATTTTAGGAATTTCAAAATTTGGAAATCCTCATGAAATTTCGAAACTTTTGAAATATCTCTGTTTCTGAAATTTTATGATAATTGTGAAAACTTTCCATTTTTGGAAACTTTCCAATTTTGGAAATTTCCTATTTTGGAAATTTTCCAATTTTGGAAAAAATGTTTTTTCTTTGTACCAGAAACTTACAATTATTATGAAAACCTTTAATTTTTGCAAACTTTCCATTTATGGAAAGCTCGCAATTTTGGGCACTTTATTTCAAGAAAATTTAGACAAATTATGGGAATATTAATTGGCATTTAAATTTATAATTACAAATTAAATTATTTTCAAAATTCTTTATTTTGGATTGAGCCTCGGGGAGCCGTCCAATTTAAAGTTAGTTGTTATAATTAAATTTCCTAAATTGAATTTAAATTGTCAAATGTTTAATTTGGATTGAGCCTCGGGGAGTCATCCAAATTAAGTTATTGATATTAATTTTCCATAAATAAAATATGTGATCAAATCTTAGAAATTATTGAGGGGATTCTCAAACGATAATTTCCTTATTTGATTTATGAGGTGATGCTCTTACATATTATTGTCTCCAAAATTTATTAGGAAAATTGTTTCCTATAGAGTATATTTCCTTAAATAAGATTTTCATGAAAATAATATGTGGTTGAATTAAGGGAATCTTTCTCTTAATTTAATAAGATTTGATTTAGAGAAATCAAAGTCTTAAACATATTATTTCCGAAATTGATTATGATAATTCAGGAAATTGTTTCCCAAAACAATTCCTTGAATAAAGTATGAAATTAGAATTAGGAAATCCGGTTCCTAATTCAATTAATGAGACTTGATAAATTAAGTCACATACATACTTTATTAAGGTAATCGTTAGAACATGACATAATTATATGTCATGAATGTACATAAAAGAAAAAGGATGAGACCCAAAACCCTTTACAAAAAATTAAGGCCAACACCTTCCATTAATATGGTTAGAACCGGAGTTTTGTTTCTCGCTTGGGTTGATGGACACATCCATGCCCGTCTTGAACCTCAACATGTTCAAACCATAGAATTAGTTTATGATTAATATAGTTGGAGTCAGAGGTCAATCCTTAGTTTTGGTTGTTGGACACATCCAAGCCTGACTAAACGATTGAATGAGCTCCAATCATATTAAAACTATTTCTTGATTAATTGGTCAACCTTAAGCTCGGAGCATCGATTTGTTGTGCCACAGCCATGGTCGATGTAAAGAGAGGTGCAGTTGGGTGCTATGTATATTGTTGCATACTTGTTAATGAGTTAACAACCCAATGATTTATGCAAATATTCAATTAGTTGATAGCATAATGTGATAGTTACATATGTATAATATGTAATCGGTATAATTACCTACCTTCATAGCTAAGAATAACTTGATGGACTCTAGCTGTAACGACCCGAAAAATCTTCTTAATATTTTCATTAAAATATTGATCATGTTTAGATAGTGTTTCGAGGAACCTAGAGATACTAGTATGAGCTTTAGCCTAGTTATCCATGATTTCCCCATTTAAATAGAAAAGCTAAGTACTAATGGGCCTTATATGGGCTTTTCTAGTACCATGGTTATTAGTGAATTTTAGGTAGAATTTAATATAAATATAAATGGATTTTAATTAGGAATATTAGCATGATCATGGGTGAATTTTAGGGGAATTTTCGGAAATAAGGAAAAATAAAAAATAAAATAAAAACAAAGTGCATAGACCAAGGATTGAACCTTGGACCTATGTTACAACCATGCATGTACTAACCAATTCACCTAGTAAGGAAGTGCTATTAGAAGAGAATGGGGAATTGTAGATAAGTGGGAAAGAAGATGAAGAGACACAAAGAAGATGAAGAGACACCATTAAAGAGGTGCTTGCCTCTTTACTCATCATAAAAGGCCATGAAGAGGAGGAAATGCCTAATGCATTTCGACCAAGAAACCTTTCCCTTTTCTCTCCACCAAACTCTTCTCCTTCCTCCTCTTCCTCACCGAAATCCTTGGTCCCCTTGCTACCATTTTCATGTCTTTCACCTCCTAGAGAAAACCAGACCAAAAGAAGAGAAGAACAAGAGGAGTGCTAGAGTTTAAGAGGTCTTTTCTTCTCCAAAATTTGGAGATTTTTTGGGAACATAAGCACAAGTGGTAAGACTCCCTCACCTGCAACATAATGGCTTTTTATGTGTTTTTTTATGATTTTTATGTTGCTTGTGATGTTGGGTGAAAGAAAATGGAAGAAATCCTTGAGGGAAGTTTTGGCCATAAAGGGGTACCCCCTTTTCTATGTCCAAAAACTTAAAGGAAGAGTTCATAAAATTGTTACTACCTTTTTGTAATGAATATATGATGGATACATGGTGTTTGAATGCCCTCCATGATGTAAAGTACTTGGAAGAATTCGGCCAAGTCATGAAATGGATAAATCTTGATGCATGAAGTAGGCTACTGTTCTAATGATTGTTTCCTTGCTATATAAATGTTTTAGGCCACAAAATTTTGTGGAATCTATGCTAAGGGACCACTGTAACATTCGGCCTAGGGACCTTAAATTATGCCTTTAAACAGATTTTTATAGACCTTCATGAAGTTATGATTAAATCAAGTGATATGCATGTGATTGGGTGTTTTATTTCATGATGGAAATAATTTATACCTTAGGGTCAGTACCTTATCTAAGTTGTTTGAGCCTAAACTCATGCTTAATTCAATGTATTGATGTTTAGAAAAATGTTACATGTACCCATATGCATGATAATCCAAGTAGAACTCTAGATCATACACCTAGACTAGTGTTTGGTGAAGTACAAACTACTTTTGCACTTGTGAATGAATTCTTATGAAAAATATGCTTTTATTCCCATGTTATGAGAATGATTATGCTATGAAATCTTTACTGTAAGTTTCGGCAAATTACAAGGGTAAGGGTTAAGAATAAGTGCAAGTACGATTCATGTACCCAAACTAAGGTTTAGTGAAGATTAGTCTACTCTTGTACATGCTAATGATCTCTCATGTAAATTATGTTTTATTTCCATGATTGGATGACTTTCATGCCTTGTTATCTAGCTGTGAATTTCAGACAAACACTGGGATAAGGGTTAAAAATAAGTTCAAGCACAAAACATGCACCTAAACTAGTGTTCAATGAAGCCAAGACTACCCTTGTGCTTGTATATGATTCCATGTGTAACGTATGTTTTTATTTCCATGATTATATGACTTTTATGCTATGATATCCTTGCTATGAAGTTTCGGCCAGCATGTATTAAGAAGAGAAAAGAAAGATTAAACTAACATATTGTCTTGATTAAGACAAGCATGTTATATGTATGATGTATTGTGGAAACTAGCATGATGATTGTTTCACTTACATGTGTTAAAAGAAAGGTCCTTCCATGTCATACTATTTATGCTAATGATTATGCCATGATAGTATGCCTATGTTTATAAATGATTGAATGCCTATAGTACATGCAATATGAAAGAAAGAAAGAAAAAGAAAGAATGCATGTCCTATATATGAAAGTATGTTTATGATTGTGAATGATTGAATGTCTATAGTACATGCAATATGAAAGAAAGAAAGAAAGAAAGAAAAGAATGCATGTTCTATATGAAAGAAAGAAAGAAAAGAAAAGAATGCATGTATGTATTTTACTTTAAAGAATGGCTTGTACCGGGTCTTGAAAAAGATCCACGGTTCTGGACTACCGAAGTTGCCCCTAGGCTGAAAGATAGTAAGCTTAGAATGTAGACCCCTGTAGGTCGGGATTAGCTACCTCGCATCCTACATAGGGGTATACGCGTAAAAGAAAGAATGGGTACAAAGCCGGGGACCCCAAAGAAAGATGATGTATGCTTATGTTAAAGTATTACTTATTATGTTTTCCAAAGAGCATCCTAAATGTTTTTGCAACGCATATGTTTGTGTGTTTATATGCCTTTATATGTTTATATGCCTTATGTATTTTTATGCTATGCATAAGATATTATATGTCTCTCAAATGCATGTAACATATGGATTTAGTGAGTAGGAAAGAGCTTACTAAGTTTCATACTTATAGTTTGTTTGCTTATGTTGCAGATCAACATAGAAATTATTAAAGAAAGGGAAGCTGCGGGAAGGGCTAATGTGTGTGGTGGTGACTTGGCTGATCGATCCACTTTAGTGCCATCTACAGACTTAGTTCTTATTTCTAATAAGACATATGTTGCTACTTTATGCATGATACTTGCTAGTTCTTTTGGAGTTTATTTTAGTATGGATGCTATTAGATGTTATATGATTTATATTTACACTCCTTCTCCCTTTGCATATGATTATGTTTATGTTTTATTTCCGCTGCAATGTTGTGAATCATATGCAATAATATAAGTTAAGAAGGAAAAAGTTAACGCGCCGCCTTAACGGCAAAGGGGCGGGCGTTACACTAGCCATGGTTGTTCTTATTTATGGTTGGATATCAACCTATTTGGAGATGTTCCTACGATCTCCTGAATTGATAAAAAGGGTTATTCAATTCGAAAGATAAATAGGATTTAATTAATGTATATTGATGCATTCTTTATCATTCTCATCACATAACCTCAATTTGTATTTCTAGGATAATCATCTGATCATGTCTTCTCTGAATTTGCGTTCCATTTTGGACACCAATAAGCTGACCGGGCCAAACATCATGGACTGGCTTCGAAACCTGAGGATAGTCCTCAAGGCAGAAAAGCTTGCTTATGTCTTTGAAGAACAAATTCCCAACCATCCTCCTGAAGATGCAACTCCAGACCAGTTAGTGGCCTATCAGAACATGTGGCCGATTCTGAACTTGCGAGTTGCATCATGATGGCCGCTATGGTACCTGAGCTACAAAAGCAGCATGAGCATATGGATGCTCATACCATCGTCTTCCATCTTCATGAGCTGTTTGACGAGCAGGCGAGATCCGAAAGGTTTGAGGTCTCCAGACTCCTCTTCACCTCTAATATGCAGGAAGACACTTCTGTTTCAAAGTTTGTGTTGAAGATGTTGGGGTACATTGAGCGACTAGGCACACTCGGATTTGCAATGGATCACGAACTAAGTATTAACTTAATTCTGCATTGTTTGCCCAAGAGTTACTCACAGTTTGTGATGAACTATTGGATAAACAAACTGGAGACTACCATTCCTGAGTTGCTTAACCTGCTGAAGACTGTAGAGCCTTCTATAAAGCAGGATTAGAAGACGGTACTGTTATTTGGTTCCTCAAAGAAAGGCTCTAAGAGGAAGCCCAAAGAACAAAATAAGGGAAGGAAGAAAAAGGCCAAAAAGATTGAAAAGGCACCAAAAGGCACTTGCCATCACTGCGGCAAGGAGGGCCACTGGCGAAGAAACTGTAAGGTTTATCTTGAGTCCTTGAAGAAGAAGGCATCTGATGCCCCATCCTCTTCAGGTATGTTCATTATTGAATGTCACTCTATTTCCTCAGACACCTGGGTACTTGATACTCGGTGTAGCTCACATATATGTAATGACATACAGAGGCTAAGGAATAGAAGAAGACTCATCAAGGGAGAAGCGAATTTGCGAGTTGGAAATGGAGCAAAGATTGCTGCTGTTGCCATTGGAACATATTTGCTAAAGCTCCCTACTGGACTTGTCTTAGAATTGGATAATTGTTATATTGTTCCTTCGTTAATAAAGAACATTGTATCTATTTCATGCTTGAATGAAAAGGGTTATCATTTAACTTTTAGTAACAATTGCTGTTACATAACTTTAAATGATGTTCTTTATGGGACCGGAACTCTATGCAATGGTATCTACACGTTAGATTTATCCGGTGACATTTTTAATATCGAGGTTAGCAACAAATGCGCTCGAATCGATAATCAAATAGACTCCTATATGTGGCATTGCCGTCTTGGCCATGTAAGTAAGAAACGCATGACCAAATTAGACCGATGTGGAATTCTGGAATCATTTAAACCCGGTTCATTTGATACATGCGAATCATGCTTAAAAGGCAAGATGACCAAATTACCCTTTTTCGAAAAAGGTAAACTAGTGAGAGAATTGCTTGGTCTAATACATACTGATGTATGTGGACCAATATCAACTCTTACACCAGGAGGCTATAGCTACATCATTACCTTTATCGATGGTCAATCACGATTCGGGTATGTGTTCTTAATGAAACACAAATCTGAAGCTTTTGAGAAATTCAAAGAGTTCAGAAGTGAAGTAGAGAAACAGTTAAGATACTTCGATCCGTTCGAGGTGGTGAATACTTAATTCAAGAGTTTCAAGATTATCTTAGGGGCAATGGGATATTGTCTCAATGAACTCCACCATATACACCACAAAATAATGGTGTATCTGAGAGGCGTAACCGAACCTTGATAGATATGGTTAGATCTATGATGAATAATGCAACTCTTCCAAAATCCTTTTGGGGTTATGGGCTTAAGACAACTGTTTACTTACTAAACAGAGTCCCGACCAAGGTAGTCTCTACTACACTATATGAGACGTGGAATAGTAAGAAACCTCATTTATCTCACCTAAAGATATGGGGTTGTCCTGCTTATGTAAAGCGGACTGTATCAGACAAATTGGATGCTAAGTCTAATAAATGTCTATTTATTGGATACCCTAAGGAAACGAAAGGTTACCAATTCTATCATCCCTTGGAACAAAAGGTGTTTGTTTCAAGGCATGCTGTATTTCTAGAAAAAGAATTTCTTTTACAAGAAAATAGTGGGAGTAGCATTGAACTTGAAGAAGTTCAAGAAACTCCAATAGACATTACTGAGACATAGTCTAGACCCACAACCAATAACTCATAATGATGAGCTATCAGTTGAACCTAAAACAACACCACTTCTTCGAAGGTCTGATAGGGCACGCAATATTCCAGAGAGATACGGATTTCTCGTAAGTGAATCGAACGACGTGTTACTCATTAACGATGACGAACCTGTTAGTTATGAAGATGTTCTGAAAAATTGAGAAAGGGATAAATGGCTTGAAGCCATGAAGTCGGAAATGGATTCCATGTACAAAAATCAAGTATGGGACTTGGTTAACCCACCTGAAGGGATTAAGCCCATAGGATGCAAGTGGGTTTTCAAGAACAAAATCGACATGGAAGGTAATGTTGTTACCTTTAAGGCTAGATTAGTGGCAAAAGGATATCGTCAGAAACAAGTAATTGATTATGACGAAACTTATTCGCCAGTAGCTATGCTTAAATCCATTCGGATGCTCCTGGCCATAGCAGCTCATTATGATTATGAGATATGGCAAATGGATGTGAAAACAACTTTCCTTAATGGAAACCTGCTTGAGGATGTATACATGATACAACCTGAAGGTTTCACATCGGTTAATAAAACCAAAGTTTGCATGCTTCGACGATCCATATATGGACTAAAGCAAGCATCCAGGAGATGGAACATCCATTTTGATGAGACAATCAAAGAGTTTGATTTCTCACAAAATCCTGACGAACCTTGTGTGTACACGAAGGTTAGTGGGAGTGCAGTCGTATTCCTAGTGTTATATGTCGATGACATATTACTTATAGGAAACGATATATCAGTCTTACAGTCAATTAAAATTTGGTTGTCCAAAACTTTCTCCATGAAAGACCTGGGAGAAGCAACCTATATCCTGCGATTAGAATCTATAGAGATAGATCAAAACGGTTGCTTGGTCTTTCGCAGTCTACATATATAGATCGAGTGCTAGAAAGGTTTAGCATGTCGGAATCCAAGAAAGGTTACCTTCCCATCAGGCATGCGATCAACCTTTCGAAGTCTATATGTCCGCGCACAGAAGACGAGAGGATTTGCCTGAATAAGATTCCTTATGCATCCGCAATAGGATCTATCATATATGCTATGTTATGTACTAGTCCCGAAGTATCGTATGCTCTGAGCGTCACAAGAAGATACCAGTCTGATCGAGGAATGGATCATTGGGCGGCTGTCAAGGCAATCCTCAAGTACTTTAGAAACACTATGGATGTGTTCCTAATATATGGAGAAGGTGATATGGTAATATGTGGGTATACAGATGCCAGTTTCCAGACAGATAAGGATGACGCCAAATCTCAGTCCGGATACGTATTTATTTTGAATGGAGGTGCAATATGTTGGAAGAGTTCCAAGCAAGACACCGTAGCGGATTCTACCACGGAAGTGGAATCCATTGTAGCTTCGGAAGCAGCAAAGGAAGTAGTCTGGATCAAGAAGTTTGTCTCAGAACTTGGTGTGGTTCCAACCATTGATGAAGGAATACCGGTTACTGTGACAACAATGGAGCTATTGCACAAGTAAAGGAACCAAGGTCTCATCAGCGATCCAAACATGTGCTTTCGCCGCTATCATCTGATCAGAGAGATTATAAGTAGGAATGATATACAAATTGAGAAAATTCCCACTGAAAGGAATTTAGCGGATCCTTTAACTAAGGCCTTGCCTCAAAGCAAGTTTGAGGGTCATGTTAGAGCCTGTGGTATTGGGTACTGTAGCGATTGGCATTAGGCCAAGTGGGAGTTTGATAGTGATATGAGAGAAGTGTCCTAAGGCAATCACCTTATGATTCTAATCATTTATTTTAATAAATGAATATTCACTATTTGAGTATACATGTTTGTGTATTTGATTGAAATCTTAAACTCATTTACTGAATGCCCGCAATTCAATTCACAGCATGAGAGAATATGCGATGAATTCACAACTAGTGATTATCTCTACATGTGCAATTGTGATGTATTGAAATTGTCCCTAGTCGATGAATTGATAAATACGGACACTATCAA
>JAGFNQ010003824.1:146353-165190 GCA_024364735.1 Boesenbergia rotunda | reverse complement strand
CCTCTCCTTCTCTCCCTTCTCTTGTGCCGCCGGCCAAAAGAAGGGTCCCTGCTGCCGTGAGCTACTGCCACCACCGGCCTCCTTCTCCGGCGTCCAAGCTCCGGCGACCAACCACCTCCGGCCACCAAGCTGCTGCCGCAAGGAGAAGAAGTGGGCGCAACTCCTTCCTTCTTTCCGGAATCTTGATTCCGTTCTTCGCTTGGTGGTTAGTCTTCCAACTTCTCTCTTGATATTCTTGTCGTGTCTTTGGAGGATCTAGTAGTTCTCGTCGACACGAGACTCGTGGCTTTGCGAAGTCATCCCGAAGAAAACTCGGCGTGGACGCGAATAGAGGCGGAGCTTCCAAGGGACGCTTACAGTTGGATCTCGTCCCTTCCTTCGAGTTACGCGAGGTAATACGTAAATTAGTTACGTTTCTGCAAAATATTAAATATATGATCATATCTACACAAGATAAGGTTGCATGCTTAGATGTGTGGTTAAATAATTTGAGAAATTATTTATGCTAAACCTTCCGCTGCACGTAATTAATTTTAAAATTACGAACCCGCATCCATGTCAACATGCACCAGTCCCAACAGTTGTATCAGAGCCGGTTAGTGTTCGACATAATCAATAATTGTTTTGCGGAAAACTTTGTCATGATCTCAATTTTGGAAAATTTTTCAATTATAGAAACTTTCCAATTATGGTAAATTTCGATTTAGGAATTTCAAAGTTTGGAAATCCTCATGAAATTTCGCAAACTTTTGAAATATCCCTGTTTCTGAAATTTTATGATAATTGTGAAAGCTTTCTATTTTTGGAAACTTTCCATTTGGAATTTCCAATTTTGAAAAATTCCTATTTTGGAAATTTTCCAATTTTGAAAATACATAAGTTTTCTTTGTACCAGAAACTTACAATTATTCTGAAAACCTTTTATTTTTGGAAACTTTCCATTTATGGAAAGCTCGTAATTTTGGGCACTTTCTTTTCATGAATGTCTAGACATTTTATGGAAAACATTAATTGACAATTAAATTCAAATTGGTTTTTAAATTATTAACAAAATTTTTTACTTTGGGGAGTGCCTCGGGGAGCCACCCAAATTAAAGTTAGTTGTTGTAATTTAATTTCCTATTTGAATATGAATTGTTAAAATTAATTTGGGTAGGCCTCGGGGAGCCATCCAAATTATATTATTAACAAGTTCTTTAATTGTCAAGTTTAATTTGGTTATGCCTCGGGGAGCAGGCCAAATTAGATTTACAACAAATTTCTTTTCTTTGGGGAGTGCCTCGGGGAGCCACCCAAAGTAAATAATTTGTTGTAATTAATTATCCATAAATAAAATATGTGATCAAATCTTGGAAATTTTTGAGGGTGATTCTCAAACGATAATTTCCTTATTGATTTATGAGGTAATGCTCTTACATATTGTTGTCTCCAAAATTAATTAGGAAAACTTGTTTCCTATAGAGTTTATTTCCTTAAATAAGATTTTCATGAAAAATAATATGTGGTTGAATTAAGGGAATCTGTCTCTTAATTTAATAAGATTTGATTTAGAGAAATCAAAGTCTTAAACATATTATTTCCGAAATTGATTATGACAATTTAGGAAATTGTTTCCCAAAACAATTCCTTGAATAAAGTATGAAATTAGAATTAGGAAATCCGGTTCCTAATTCAATTAATGAAACTTGACAAATTAAGTCACATACATGCTTTATTAAGGAAATCGTTAGAACATGACATAATTATATGTCATGAATGTGCTTAAAAGGAAAAGGATGAGACCCAAAACCCCTTACAAAATATTAAGGCCAACACCTTCCATTAATATGGTTAGAACCGGAGTTTTGTTTCTCGTTTGGGTTGATGGACACATTCATGCCCGACTTGAACCTCAACATATTCAAACCATGGAATTAGTTTATGATTAATATAGTTGGAGTCAGAGGTCAATCCTTAGTTTTGGTTGTTGGACACATCCAAGTCTGACTAGACGGTTGAATGAGCTCCAACCATATTAAAACCATTTCTTGATTAATGGGTCAGCCTTAAGCTTGGAGCATCGATTTGTTGTGCCACAGCCAAGGTCGATGTAAAGAGAGGTGCAGTTGGGTGCTATGTATATTGTTGCATACTTGTTAATGAGTTAACAACCCAATGATATATGCAAACATTCAATTAGTTGATAGCATAATGTGATAGTTACATATGTGTAATATGTAATCAGTATAATTACCTACCTTCATAGCTAAGAATAACTTGATGGACTCCAGCCATGATTGTTCTTATCTATGGTTGGATATCAACCTATTTGGAGATGTTCCTACGATCTCCCGAATTGATAAAAAGGGTTATTCAATTCGAAAAATAAATAGGATTTAATTAATGTATATTGATGCATTCTTTATCATTCTCATCACATAACCTCAATTTGTATTTCTAGGATAATCACCTGATCATGTCTTCTCTGAATTTGCATTCCATTTTGGACACCAATAAGTTAACTAAGGCCAAAAGGATTGAAAAGACACCAAAAGGCACTTGCCATCACTGCGGCAAGGAGGGCCACTGGCGAAGAAACTGCAAGGTTTATCTTGAGTCCTTGAAGAAGAAGGCATCCGATGCCCCATCCTCTTCAGGCATCTTCGTTATTGAATGTCACTCTATTTCCTCATACACTTGGGTACTTGATACTGGGTGTAGCTCACATATATGTAATGACATACACGGGCTAAGGAATAGAAGAAGACTCGTCAAGGGAGAAGCGAATTTGCGAGTTGGAAATGGAGCAAAGATTGCTGCTATTGCCATCAGAACATATTTGCTAAAGCTCCCTACTGGACTTGTCTTAGAATTGGATAATTGTTATTTTGTTCCTTCGTTAATAAAGAACATTGTATCTATTTCATGCTTGAATGAAAAGGGTTACCATTTAACTTTTAGTAACAATTGCTGTTACATAAAGAACATTCTTTATGGGACCGGAACTTTATGCAATGGTATCTACACGTTAGATTTATCCAGTGACGTTTTCAATATCGAAGTTAGCAACAAACGTGCTCGAATAGATAATCAAATAGACTCCTATACGTGGCATTGTCGTCTTGGCCATGTAAGCAAGAAACGCATGACCAAATTACACCGATATGGAATTCTGGAATCATTTGACCCTAGTTCATTTGATACATGTGAATCATGCTTAAAAGGCAAGATGACCAAATTACTCTTTTCCAAAAAGGGTAAACCAGTGGGAGAATTGCTTGGTCTAATACATACTGATGTATGTGGACCAATGTCAACTCTTGCACAAGGAGGCTATAGCTACTTCATTACCTTTATCGATGATCACTCACGATTCGGGTATGTGTTCTTAATGAAACACAAATCTGAAGCTTTTGAGAAATTCAAAGAGTTCAGAAGTGGAGTAGAGAAATAGCTTGGCAAAAGTATTAAGATACTTCGATCCGATCGGGGTGGTGAATACTTAAGTCAAGAGTTTCAAGATTATCTTAGGGACAATGGGATATTGTCTCAATGGACTCCGCCATATACACCACAGCATAATGGTGTATCTGAGAGGCATAACCGAACCTTGATGGACATGGTTAGATCTATGATGAATCATAAAACTCTTCCAAAATCCTTTTGGGGCTATGCGCTTAAGACAGCTATTTACTTGCTAAACAGAGTCCCGACCAAGGTAGTCTCTACTACTCCATATGAGACGTGGAATAGTAAGAAACCTCATTTATCTCACCTAGAGATATGGGGTTGTCCTGCTTATGTAAAGCGGACTGTATCAGACAAATTGGATGCTAAGTCTGATAAATGTCTATTGGATACGCTAAGGAAACGAAGGGTTACCAATTCTATCATCCCTTGGAACAAAAGGTGGTTGTTTCAAGGCATGCTGTATTTCTAGAAAAAGAATTTCTTTTACAAGAAAACAGTGGGAGTAGCATTGAACTTGAAGAAGTTCAAGAAACTCCAATAGACATTACAGAGACACCTAGTCTAGACCCACAACCAATAACTCATAATGATGAGCTATTAGTTGAACCTAAAACAACACCACTTTTCGTAGGTCTGATAGGACACGTAATATTCCAGAGAGATACGGATTTCTCATAAGTGAATCGAACGACGTGTTACTCATTAACAATGACAAACCTATCAGTTATGAAGATGTTCTGAAAAATTCAGAAAGGGATAAGTGGCTTGAAGCCATGAAGTCGGAAATGGATTCCATGTAACAAAAAACAAGTATGGGACTTGGTTAACCCACCTGAAGGGATTAAGCCCATAGGGTGCAAGTGGGTTTTCAAGAAGAAAACCAACATGGAAGGTAATGTTGTTACCTTCAAGGCTAGATTAGTGGCAAAAGGATATCGTCAGAAACAAGGAATTGATTATGACGAAACTTATTCGCCAGTAGCTATGCTTAAATCCATTCGGATGCTCCTGGCCATAGTAGCTCATTATGATTGTGAGATATGGCAAATGGATGTGAAAACAGCTTTCCTTAATGGAAACCTGCTTGAGGATGTATACATGGTACAACCTGAAGGTTTCACATCGGTTAATAAAACCAAAGTATGCAAGCTTCGACGATCCACATATGGATTAAAGCAAGCATCCAGAAGCTGGAACATCCGTTTTGATGAGACAATCAAAGAGTTTGATTTCTCACAAAATCCTGACGAACCTTGTGTGTACAAGAAGGTTAGTGGGAGTGCAGTCACATTCCTAGTGTTATATGTCGATGACATATTACTTATAGGAAACGATATATCAGTCTTACAGTCAGTTAAAATTTGGTTGTCCAAAACTTTCTCCATGAAAGACCTGGGAGAAGCAACCTATATCCTTGAGATTAGAATCTATAGAGATAGATCAAAACGGTTGCTTGGTCTTTCACAGTCTACATATATAGACCGAGTGCTAGAAAGGTTTAGCATGTCGGAATCCAAGAATGGTTACCTTCCCATCAAACATGGGATCAACCTTTCGAAGTCTATGTGTCCGCGCACAGAAGACGAGAGGATTTGCATGAATAAGATTCCTTATGCATCTACGATAGGATCTATCATGTATGCTATGTTATGTACTAGGCCCGATGTATCGTATGCTCTGAGCGTCACAAGCAGATACCAGTCTGATCCAGGAATGGATCATTGGGCGACTATCAAGACAATCCTCAAGTACTTGAGAAGAACTAAGGATATGTTCCTAATATATGGAGAAGGTGATATGATAATACGTGGGTATACAGATGCCAGTTTCCAGACAGATAAGGATGACTCCAAATCTCAGTCCGGATACGTATTTATTTTGAATGGAGGCGCAATAAGTTGGAAGAGTTGCAAGCAAGACACCGTAGCGGATTCTACCACGGAAGCGGAATATATTACAGCTTCGGAAGCAGCAAAGGAAGCAGTCTGGATCAAGAAGTTTGTCTCAGAACTTGGTGTGGTTCCAACCATTGATGAAGCAATACCGGTTTATTGTGACAACAATGGAGGTATTGCACAAGCGAAGGAACCAAGGTCTCATCAGCGATCCAAACATGTGCTTCGCTGCTATCATCTGATCAGAGAGATTATAAGTAGGAATGATATACAAATTGAGAAAATTCCCACTGAAAGGAATTTAGCGGATCCTTTAACTAAGGCCTTGCCTCAAAGCAAGTTTGAGGGTCATGTTAGAGCCTCTGGTATTGGATACCGTAGCGATTGGCATTAGGCCAAGTGGGAGTTTGTTAGTGATATGAGAAAAGTGTCCTAAGACAATCGCCTTATGATTGTAATCATTTATTTTAATAAATGAATATTCACTATTTGAGTATACATGTTTATGTATTTGATCGAGATCTTAAACTCATTTACTGAATGTCCGCAATACAATTCACAGCATGAGAGAGTTTGTGATGAATTCACAACTAGTGATTATCTCTACATGTGCAATTGTGAAGTATTGAAATTGTTCCTAGTCGATGAATTGATAAATACGGACACTATCAATTCTGTTGAGACTAGCATGGGTTATTCTCTAATCAGCTGATTCTCACTAGCTGGTGACATTGGGATGTCCGGAGATAAACATGAACGCTAGTTAAGGGAACTAGTTCATTGGAGTGACTGACTATAAAACTTCATATGGTAGTCTATATATAGATATGTCAATGAAGTTCTTACTGTAGATTAAGTGCGATGTTCCTTTGACTTGTGGTGTTCAAGTCATCTTGGTCATGAAGACTTATACTTTGACATCTTAAGCAAGCATCTCCAAGGAGGTGTGGACCTAGGATGATTGGGTATAAGCCGAAGTGCCCGAAGATGTTTGAACAACCTACAAAGGATTCACCACTCCTTGCGAGGAGATGTATACCCAAGGCCTATCGTCGGATTGTTACTCGAAGCCTCTAGCCAGAGCATGACATGTTCAGAGTATGAATCTCTTAAATACATGAGAGTAATTAGAATCCGCAGGACGAGAAGACGTTACTTGGGCTAGGTGTGACGTAGTCAGCCTAGTGGGGACTGACACACATAGACCATGTCCTGAACCAAGTGGGTATAAGATGGTGAAGGGAATGGGGCACGATTCATTATAGCTACTGAAGGGTTTCAGAATTGTTTTTGAGGTCAACCGTTGATCTTTCGATTAATTGGGGATCATGATGTACTACTAGGTGCCACTCATGATCGTTCTATAATTGATTAATTATAGACGACCAACATAAATCGAAAGCCTATTTAGTCACACGTACTACGAGTAATCCGAGGGATTTAAAACGAGTTGAAAATTGGATTTTTCAATCAAGAGAGATTAGGTTTGGTTGAGCCAAACGATAAGTCGAATCTGAATTTTTCAGAGACGCATCGAAAGCATAAAATGGCTTAGTCTTTTGAAGACTTAATAGATGAATTAAATGAGTTTAATTCATTGGGGCGTGGCTTGGATAGGCCGGCCAAAGAGGGTCTCCACCCTCTTTGCTTGATCGGTCACAACAAAGGGAGAGAACCAAATTGTTTGGTTCAATTTATAAAATAAACCAAGTGTGGTTTGTTTTATAAAATTATGGATGATATAAATTTTTATATAATAAACCGAGGTTTGGTTTATTTTTCATGGAAATTAAGATGAACCATGGATTGGTTTATTTTATTTTATAAAATCAATCATGGATTGATTTACCATGATAAAGAAATTTATATATAAAGAAATTTATTTTTCATGGAAATTAAAATTTATAAAATCCATGATAAGAAAATTTATATGATAAATTTCTTATGAAAATTTATTCCATAAGAAATAGGAGACTTGACGGTTGAGAGACCACTATATAAAGGACCCAAGGCAAGGCTTGGAAATCAATCCAAGAGATCAAGGCATAAGCTCTCTCCCTCTCCTTCTCTCCGCCCCTCTCCCTTCTCTTGTGCCGTCGGCCAAAAGAAGGGTCCCTGCTGCAGTGAGCTACTGCCACCACCGGCCTCCTTCTCCAGCATCCAAGCTTCGGCGACCAACCACCTCCGGCCACCAAGCTGCTGCCACAAGGAGAAGAAGTGGGCGCAACTCCTTCCTTCTTTCCGGAATCTTGATTCTGTTCTTCGCTTGGTGGTTAGTCTTCCAACTTCTCTCTTGATATTCTTGTCGTGTCTTTGGAGGATCTAGTAGTTCTCGTCGACACGAGACTCGTGGCTTTGCGAAGTCATCCTGAAGAAAACTCGGCGTGGACGCGAATAGAGGCGGAGCTTCCAAGGGATGCTTACGGTTAGATCTCGTCCCTTCCTTCGAGTTACGCGAGGTAATACGTAAATTAGTTTACGTTTCTGCAAAATTTTAAATATATGATCATGTCTATACAAGATAAGGTTGCATGCTTAGATATGTGGTTAAATAATTTGAGAAATTATTTATGCTAAACCTTTCGCTGCACGTAATTAATTTTAAAATTACGAACTCGCATCCATGTCAACATGCACCCGGTCCCAACACTAAGACTACTAACAAGCCCTAACCAAGCTTGTTTCGTCAAGAGCTCCCAGCCCAAACCGAGTTCCTTTAAATAGAACTCAGGGCTGAAAAACACCCGACTAGTCGACTGCTCCCAGGGCAGTCGACTGGTCCCACTGAAAATTGACCGCTGCAGCTCAACGTTTGAATTTTCAGCCTACTTAACCAGCCGCTACCAGTCGACTGCTCCCAGGGCAGTCGACTGGTCTAGGGTCAGAAACCTTCTGTGAGTTTCGAGTCTTGCTGGCAGTCGACTGCCTAGCTTATACAATCACTCTTCCTCACTCCAACGACCCTCCTTCGCGCGTGCCTTCAAGTACACTCCCTTGGCTTGCCCCTTGAAGTCTTCTTCCACCGGCTATCGCCCCTCGGATGCACACACAAGCATTCTCTTGACTTGCCTCCATGTCACCCTTCATGTGTGCCCTTTGAAGTCCACTTCCCAGCTTGCCCTTGGAGTCCTCCTCCCTTGGCTCTCGTCCCTTCATGACTCAGCTGACTCTTCACCAGCAGCCTTGACTGTTGCCTTCGCACCCTCTTCGTCTTCGGCTCTCGTCCCTCGAATGCACACAAGCCTCTAACTTGCCTCCATGCCATCCTTCATGTATGCCTCGAAGTCTGCGCCCCTCGGCTCATCATCCCTGCTATCCATGGTTTCTTGGGTGCACACAAGCCTCCAGCTTGTCTTCATGTCACTCTTCGCCGTACCGAAGCTGTCCAGCTAAGTCCATATGTGTAACCTGCACATCCTGCACACTCACATACACATATTAGAATACAAGGAAAAACCTAACTTAAACCCTTTGTCCAAACATCAAAACACATGGTTACTCCGGACTATAGATTGTCTCAACAGTTTTGATGTGTGTAGGTCAATATGATTAAGTTAGGTTGTTATGTTGGTTTGATATGTGTGTTTGAGTCTTGCAGGACTTGGTGAATCACACATAGAGTACGCACCCAAGGAAAGAGAGCCGGAGGAAGAGGACTCCAAGGGCAAGCCGGGAAGTAGACTTCAAGGGCATATGTGAAGGATGACATGGAGGCAAGCCGAGGGCTTGTGTGCGCATCTGAGGGACGACAGCCGAGGAAGATAACTTCAAGGGGCAAGCCAAGGGAGCGGACTTCAAGGCATACGCGAAGGGTGGTCTTCGGAGTGAGTGTGAGTGGAAATGTACTCGGGGCAGTCGACTGCGAAACCTCACAGAAAGATCAGTCGACTAGTCTTGGACCAGTCGACTGATCAACTTGAAAAACTAGCCGTTAGGCTAGCCGTTGGCTAGCGAGTTGGCTAGGACCAGTCGACTGCCCTTGGCGTTGGGTTGGACTGCTTAAGGAGCAGTCCTCTACTCTATTTAAAGAGAGACTTTTGAGCAGGTTAGGGTTACGGTTCTAGAGAGTAGAATCTTGCTGTTAGTGCTTAAAGTCTCAATCTCTTCCTCTCACTTTCATTCCTACTTTGTAAAGAGGAAGAGAGCAATCTTGTGAAGGTTTCTCCACCTTTAAGAAGATGTTCATAGTGGAGCTCGTGCATGTGGTGTAGATCCTTGGACTAGTCACCTCCCAGAGGTGAATACCAAGTAAATCAGGGGGTTAGCATTGTTTTTATTGTTTTATTGATTTTGTTCTTGTGTTTAGCTAACACTTTGTAGACAAAATCGAAAGAAAGCTATTCACCTCCCTCTGTCTTAACGCAAAGATCCTAACACAATCAAGTGATTTTGATATGTTTACGAAAGGATTTAAGTTAGACTAATGTTGTTGTTGATGAAATTTATCAAATGTGCAAGTATAGTGGATGGAGAAATTCAAGTAGGACAACATTGACCAATTGCTTAGTGAGTGGAGACGTTCTATAGGCGCGAACAAAGGAGAAGTTCAAGAAGACCTTGGTAGAGTAGAAGTGCAATTAACTCTAAAGCGATCAAATACGTGACAATTATATTGGATAATTCAAGTATGTCAAGAGTGACCGGATAGTTGAGATTTCCGGATAGATGAGAAAGACCCAAAGGTGATGTCTCTTGACTGATATGGAAAACCTAGGGATGAGACTTCTTGGAAGATAAACTCTAAGCCGTGAGTGTCTATGGGTGATTTATATTTTGAGTATTTGGTAGACTTTGACTTATGCTTGCACTCGACAAAGAAATAAGTGTATTAGGGTTGGAGTTGATGATCCATTTGACTAGAGATTGATACCATTCGACTGATATGTTGGGTCGACTAGAAAGTTGACTCAATATACTTTGCTTGAAAAAAAAGATCTTTTTCTCAAGTTGAGTCGATTAAATGCGACTTTATTTGATAGTTGATTGGTTAGTTGTATGAAGACCTTCCTCATGAAAATGGCTACTATATGTTTGGATGAGAATTAGGTAGTTAACTAAAGATAGTATACGACCTAGTAGGTAGTTAATTGAGTTCCTTATAGAGTTTGAAATAAGATTGTTAGGTCGATTGAGAAAGGTAACAATTTTCAAAAAGATTGCGTGATTAGTAGGCCAGCCAACTAGAAAAAGCTTAACTAAAGTATCTATTATTAGGTAAAAGCTTACACGATCAACAATTTAGTCAACTGTAAAAGCTGAGCTAGCCAGAGTTACATAGAATAGTTGTTTAAATGTTGTTTGAAGACCATTGGAAGGCTAATAAAGGGGAAAAGGGAGCTTGTTGAGGTTGTTGGAAAATGCTTGCAACTCTTCGTTCTATTACTCATTGTTTAGTTTGTAGTCTTCATTTTGTTTGGGCTTGAGGTCTTTACCTTGAAGCTCTATAGTTTTACATAAGCTTGATTTTTTTTATTATTTCATTCTCAATCTCCGAATTCTCTTGTTCTTGGTACAATGAGCCTTCCTTCGCGGACTTATCTTCATTTTGTGACGATGACAGGTCTTCATGGTGGTAAAAGGCGATCCGCTCACCCCCAGCGCCCCCGCCAACCCGTCCCAGGGCCAACACGGAGGAGGTAAATCACGGGGGCTACTAGCCCGGATGTTGTGGTTAGCGCGTGGGGAGGGTGGGCATACTGGCTTTGCCAGGATTTGACCCCCAGATTTCTTGGTGACAACACTCATGCACTAACCATCAGTCCATCTCATGGGAACCTAATGACAGGTCTTCATGGAGCTTGATTAACTTGTTACATAGTTCATTTGCATCTTTGTATTTATCTATCTTACACAAATATGGTTAGGCACCAAATTAGTTAAAATTTTGGTTATCTTATTGTGAGCCTCGGATCTCTTGACTCGCTCCTCGATCCATTTGCTCTTCCATAGAAGTTTCCCCTTTTGTCTTTAGGAGCTTCAAATCCTTTCATTAGCGTAAACCATTGCTCTATATCCATCATGAGGAAGTATTCCATCCTCAACTTCCAATGCTTAAATCCTCCCAATCTGAACAACGGAGGTACTCGAATGTTATGTCCAAATCCGTTTCGGGGATTCATTGTGAAGTTGAGCTTCGTTGATGATTAGTCCTTTGATTTGATATTGGAGGGGTCAAAATTTCAACTTCTTCTTCCTCTAGCTTAGTGCTCCGACGAAGGTTAATTCAATGAAGGATGACCTTTCTTTGATATCATTTGTTAGGACCCCTGCGAGATAGAGGGGTGGGGGTGAATAGCTTCGATCGCTTCTCATCTTGATTTAGTGCTCGTTGTTTGAATGCGCAGCGGAAACTTGAATCAATACTGATGCTATATGCATAACTCCGAGATTTACTTAATATCCACCTTTTAGACAACTAATCCAAGACCTGCCTCTAGTGATTTCCCTTCATTATGAACTTTTCCTTTTTGGACACTTCTGGAGGCGGAGAAATCTCTTATATTTTTACAAGATCATAATTAGAAAATGAATACAAAGACAAATGAAATAAAAAATGACTTTACACAATGAGGAACTTGCTTTGGATGCTTTCTTATTGCTTGGAAATGTCTCTTGTTGATCCGGAAATGTACCACCACTTCATCTCAAAATCTTCAAGAATTAGCATGGAGAATCCTCTTTATAAGGTTGTTGTTTGGGCTGATTTTTGCCTAGCAATCGATTGCTATACTTCACCAATCGATTGCTATTGACTTTGGTTGTTTAAACTGTAGGATCATTGGATACTAAGAGGGGGGGGATCTCGATCGTTCGTAAATCTTTCTTTTCGACAATGTGAAACAAAGTAAAACAATGGAAAGTAAAGTACTCTTTTTCTTTTATTTGGTTTGGAGCTTTCGGCAACTCTTACTCCAAGGCCCGTAGTCCTCGATCGCTTTCGTTGGGCAATCCACTATAATTCTTTCTTCGAAAAACTTTCGGAGAAAGCAATATCGCACAAGATGTAAGAGGAGTTAGTAACAACCTACTAACCCTCTTTTAATATGCAAGTACAAGTATAAAGAATACAAATTATACCAACACGTAGAGTATGGTCTTGAACGCAGCGTGTCAGAGAGCTTCTCGATGTCGTAACAACAGAGCGTGAGTAGTTCATTGACGCAGAAAAAGAGCATAGGGCGAGTCGAAGAGATGATCAGTGCACTGGTCTCGAGCTCCTTATATAGGCACAGTTCAGTTTACTGAAAAATCGTTCAGTCGACTGATTCTTTCGGTTGACTGAATCTCCTATTTGGTCGAGTGAACCCTATGCCATTCCTTCTTTGTTTTGCTTAGCTGGCACTATAATAAATGCATTTGGTCAACTGATCTTCTGATCAGTCGAGGGAAAAAACTTCCTTATGCATGGCGGTGCCATTCCAAAAATGGTTTGATCGACTGATCCTGATGATAAGTCGATTGAACTGCTTGAATTCTTCCCAATTTGACGTAATCTGGTTGGTTCAGTCAACCGATCCACTCGTTTAGTTGACTGAACCTTTGGTCAACTTGCTTTGATTGATCTACAAGAAATTGTTGACACAACACAATAATATTAAATGATTAACCCTGCAAAACAGAGTTAGCACATATATAAATATAATATACATGAGTAATCGATAGTAGGATGTGTCCTGATCTCAACTTAGAAACCTTCATAAGTTTCTCTAGTTGGATCAGCGCCTAAGGCTATCCCATCAGGACACAACTTCACACTCATCTAGGAGCTTATCTCACTCACCTGCCAAACATCGAGTCTCCCAGACTTGTTTGGATTTCACTGCTTGGTGTCTGATCTCTTGATCTACTAAGACTTTTCCTACAATACTAACTTAGCACAATGCAAAACAATATTATTAACCTATACTTAGATTTACCAAGATCCGTTGATCGGGTCGACCATGCGCAATCGACCAGAAATCTTCCGATCAAACTTTTTTGAAGTTCACTCCTCCAAGACTTATAAGGTTACCTACCTTAGGGTTTTCATTGCCTAGCTTCACTCATTAGGATTTTTCCTCGACTTCACTCATCAGAGCCTGACTTCACTTACCAGGACTTTCACCAACCTAGCTTCACTCACTAGGGTCTGACTTCGCTCACTAGGACTTTACCAACCTAGTTTCACTCACCAGGCCTGGTTTCACTCACCATGACTTTGCCTAGAGTTCACTCCTCTAAGACCTAGGTTACCTCCTCCTAAGATTTTTCTCTTGCTAATCACTTGGTAGACTACTCACCCGACTAGGTCAACCTCGACCAAACTCGATTAAACATATTGTTAAACAAATATCAAAATCCTAGAGGTCGATTGCACCAACATAAACTTGCTAGACTACTCTTTTTTACCTTACCAATCGCTTGTCTCCAATCGAACTGGGCAATCAATTCCAACATGTTCTATTCGCTGCTACAGTGTCACCACTTGATTGTTGGAACCCACTAATTGATTGGTATTGTAGCAAAAAAACTGTCCTAGCAAATCCTAATCCAGTTTATTGCAGCAAACCCTAAGGTTGTGTTTGGTTCAAGGTTATTATTGATAACCTTGATTATCAATAGAAACCTGTTGGTGCAATCGACCCAGGTTTGATCGGTATGATTATGTGTTTTGATGTATGTGCTAATATGATTAAGTTATGTTTTCATATTGATTTGATGTGTGTTTGAGTCATGCAGGACTTGGTGGAATACACATGTGGGAGATCTCATCTTAGTACTCGGGTCCTTGAGTCGGTGAAGGATGGTGCATCCAAGGGACCGCCGAACAAGGAGCAACGGAGTGGAGCCAAGGGAAGTGGACTTCAAGGTATACGCGATGGATGGTATGGAGACGAGTCACGGGCTCGTATGCATCCGAAGGATGAGAGCTAAAGGAAGAGGGCTTCAAAGGGCAACTCCGGAGAGGATGAGTGTGAGTGTGTACTAAGATCAGTCGACTGTTAGGAACACCAGTCGACTAATCTTTCTGTAAGTTTCGAACAACATGAAGCATTCGACTGGTCTGGATGTCAGTTGACTGGTCTGTTAAAAAACTAGCCATTTGGCTAGCTGTTGGCTGAGCACCAGTCGACTGGGGTCAGCATTAGTCGACTGATATCTGGGCTGAGTTGTTTTGTTAATAACTCTCTCCTCTATTTACAGGGAGGCTTTGAGACTTGAGAAGGGTTAGCTCTTTAGTGAGAAACCTTCTTGATCAAGTGCTCAAAGCTTCCAAGTCCACTCTCTTCCTCAAACCCTAATTCTCATATTGTAAAGGGAAGAGAGACATTGTGATAGGTTGTTCTCCATTGAAAAGGAGAAAGCTTAGCCCGGAGATTGTCGGGAACTAATCCACTAATGGATTGAGGGTTCGTCCACCTCAAGGATACACCGTGGAGTAGGAGCAAGAAATCTCCGAACCACTTAAAAGGTTAAGTGTTAGCATTATTCTTAATTGTTTAGTTTGCATTCCGCTAGCGCAACTAACCATGTAGAAAGAGCAAGCGATTTGGGGTGATGAGCTATTCACCCCCCTCTAGCCGGGCCTACGATCCTCTACAAAACCTTGTTTGGTTTAGGGAATGAGCGATTCTCGATAATTAAGCATGCCCGCCACGTTAGCAAATGCTCGCGTGAGACCGAGGGGAGGGGGGTATATAACTCAGAATCGGAATACCTCGGAAGTATAATAGTTTCTATGATTTCGGAATTTCAGGGTTAACACAAAATTTTCCCCAAAATTACCCTCCTCTTCCCCTCTCGCGCACCACCCTCTTCTGCTCCTTCACAGTCCTCATCCTCAAGATCTCCCCTACCTCGTTCCCCACCTTTGACACCGACAACCACAAAGATAAAACAGACGACCACAAATATAAAACAGAACCTTCCCCGTCCATTTCAATCGTACCTCTTCTCCATCGCCAATTCCAATCTCTCATTGATCCATCCTTCTTTGAGATTTCTAGACATCAGAGGCTATTGAGGATCCACAATTCCCACCAACAAAGCGCTAATTTGATCCAGTACGGATGCTCTTGGGCAGAGGAGGCATATTGGTCGTCGACTTCACGGATGCTTGCCTGATTGATGAGCATAGTATCTTCTTCTTCCGACATTGTTTTCGTCTATAGGCTTCGATAAAATTTGCCTTCGGTGAGCTTGATCCTGCAACTTCTTCTCTTTCTTCTTGAATCTTGTTTGTTGTCCTTGTAAAGATCTTTTTTTTCTATTTTAATTTCTTTGTTCTCCCTAAATGTGTGGGGGAAAAGTTTGTTGAATCTTAGCTTTAAACATTGTTGCTGTTGTTTTTGCGGCGTTTATTTTGTTGTATCTTAAACTCGCTTTGATCTCTATTTGCATCTCTCTCTCTCTCTCTCTCTCTCTCTCTCTCTGTGTCTCCCCCTATCACCTCCTTCTTCACACCCATGGTGAAGGGGCCTAGGGGCTAGGGCGGATGATGCTGGCAATGGCGGCGTGGTAGGCTGCACTGCGGGATGGAGAGGGTGGAGTGGTGCATGCTTGACTGGAATGTTAACACAATCAAGTTCTGTGAGGAGATGGGCGATGAGGTGTTGCCCATGTTGAGGATCTGTCAGCTTGCCAGACTGGCATTGTAGGCTTATTGTCTTCAATTATATGACAAGCAAGGTGAACCATAATCTTGACTTCTTGAACCAAACAAGACCAATCTTGACTTCTTGAACAAGGATAATATAGTAATTATTAAATTAGGTTATATACTAAAACTTTCAAATCTAAGATTCAACCAAATAACATTAGGTTATGTTCTATTTTTCATAATCTTGGTTATGCGATTACCTAGTAATTACATAACCAAGATTATGGATGATAACTTGAACAAAATGCCCCTAAAGTTACTATAGCAACCCGCTAACTTACTGTTGCAACTCTAATTTTTGGACTTTTAAGGGTTGCAACGAACCCTAGCTAGTTATTGTTGCAAATCCGAAAAGCACATCAAAATATCAATTTCGGGGGTTTAGAGTCCATCAGTCAATTAATACGCCCTCTCTATCAATCAATTAATACTCCTGTTTTAACTTTACTAAATTGAATTCTCGTTTTTTTGAATATTTGGTTGACCTTAACCTATTAGGATTTCCTTTGCTTAACATCCGTTCAACCTTGACTTGCCGAGATTTTTTGTTACTTAACATCCGGTCAACCTTGACCTGACGAGACTTTATCATTGCTTAGCATCTGATCACCCTAGTATTTGGTCAATCTCAACCTACCCATAGTTCTTATGCTCAACATCAGGTATCTTGATTTATCGAGACTCTTCATTGCCTATCATTCGGTTAACCTTTACCTGTTGGGACTTCATCACTCAACTTACTTAACATATTAATCAAACATCAAAACCCCAACTCGAGTCAAATCGAGCTTGGTTAATGTGATCAACATTGTACCAACAAGATGTAGATTCAAGTAAAACTCAATGCACATGAAGTAGACAAAAGAGTGGATAGACAAATTGCGATGTAGATAGAACAAAAGGTAAATTAGTTTTGATTGGATTTTGGCTTCTTCCTTTTAAACCAAAATCTAAATTTAAACAAAAACAAACAAATTGAATTAAACACATACTAACTACTAAATTATTAAATAATCTATTATTTAGTTTTAGCTAACAGTTATTAGATTATACTGTTGTTGTATTACTTGATAGTCGATCGAGTATTAACTCACCTTGTGGTTAGGACAACTTAAAGGAAGGAGGTCTGCATGATGTTTCTCCTTTTCAACTAATCAAAGTGTGAGAAAAATAAATTTAATTTAGCAGAGACTGAAAAAATGTAAGATAATAGAAATAGTTTGCCCATTAAATAATATTATTACTAATATAAATTTGTATGGAGTTTAATCGAGCATACTGGACTATCTTATTCCCAAACGATTAAAACAATGTTGAAATTACAAATATTAGATCTAAAAGTTCATCGGAAATACATATCATGATATATATAGAACAGCAACACGAGACGTTCCTGGCTGATCAAGGTCCAAGATCACATCAAATATTCCACAAAGTTTGAAGCACATCGATCACTACAAATACAAATACGCACATTAATCTCCTTAAGTTCATAAACACCCGCGTGCTTCTTAATTTAATTAATTTTCTGCACAGTGAACAATCGATTAAATTTTCTGCATCAAGAAATTTTCAGAAGCTATTTAGCTTGGTTTTTACCTGATCAGAAAGACCTTGTCTTTCTTCTCCACTGGACTACACTGAAACCTTAGAGAAAGTGGATGAGTTGCTGGGATCATACTTTGCCCACTGTCGCAAACAATATAATTATTTTTTGATCAGCAACAAAAAATCAAATTAATGTTATATGAAGAAAGCATTAATGAATAATGGGGAATTCAAAAGATGATGCCTTTTTAACTATTACATTCTTTGAAGCCATGCCAAAAGCTTCTCTGTGAGGAATATCTGGATTGGCAGATTTAATCCGTTGTATCTCATCTCTGAATAATACATATTCCATATTAGATCATCCAAACATCGATTGATACATATTATATGTATAATTATTCATACCTCATAAAGTGATTATAAGCTGATGGAGTCCTGGGTTTCTTTGCACTGACATACATTATAGAAATTAAAACATAAAAACATGAGAAATTATAAAAAATATAAGCGAACGTACTCTTCATGCCAAATCTAGCAGTGTTATTGAACAGTTGACTTGAGGTTGTTGATGATGATGATTGCATACCCTAAACCATTCATACAGTAACATATAAGTGGAAAAAAAGTTTGAAGATATATAATTCTGGGAAATATTTCACAGTCATAATTTACACAGTCAATTGTATTGTCTTTAATTTGGCAGTCAATCCTTTCCAGCACCTACAGCATGACAGCAAGCTAGCTAGCTGTAGTCTAGACAAACACATAAATAATATTGATTTCCTTAGTAGCACTTATATATTTATTTAAATTTATGTATATAAGCTTTCAAGTTTTCTTCTCAATTCTCAATTAAAGTTTAACATATAATATATATAGATGAACTCCAATACAAATACTTCTCAAAGTAAAATTAATTAATAGCTAGTATTTAAGATATATGTTCTGAAGGAACAAGCTGGAAAAATTAATTGTTAGTTTGAGAATTTTATTTAGATATTTCTTCTTTAATGAGGGAAAATATAGATCGATCCCCACGTAGTTTTAGAATCTAAATTAAGCAAAGAGATAATAAGATGAACCTGAAAGCAAAAGAAGTGAGAGAGGGTAGGGCAAATGCATTGCATGTTTCTGGGATCACGTAAAGAAAGATGGTTGCAGTGACCACATTTGACAGTCACTCTGTCCATCAACCAGTTGCATGGAACTCCAACCTGCTAAGCATCAATCAAAGTGTTTATCATTCATTCAGATGATCTAATCGATCAAATTAGCAAAATAAATAAAAAGATTCCAAAATTT
>JAGFNQ010003824.1:27538-135124 GCA_024364735.1 Boesenbergia rotunda | reverse complement strand
GTAACATGATTAGGCATCTCAAGCTATGCCCATTCCAAATTTGAATGAAAGTTAAACTATACATGGAAACAAAAGACAATCGACAAATTATTCAAGAAAAAAGATAAGTTCATGCGAGTGAATAGCCCAAATTGACAGAATGACAATACAGAATGTGAGAACGTGCATTATCCTGATGACAATTTATAAAAGTAATGATGGAGGGGTTATTAGGATACAATGACGCGAAAGGATAGACGATAGGCCACTGGTTGAGAGACCAGCCACCGACTTGGGGAATGAATCTGAGAAAAAGTAGCATGCTTTCAAATTAACTGTCAACAAACTCATCCTTCTATAGGACTAAACTATTGAGAAAGACTCCTGAGCAAGGTGGATAAACTCAAGCCTAAATGCTCAAACCACATACTAAAAGTTATGAATTGATTAACGTTTAAAATCTCGAATCCAACTAGAATTTCAATACTGATTGGCTTGAGATGTGCTGTCCGTGCTGAGAATCAGTGTCAGAGGTGTGCCAAAGCAACAAACTAAAATAAGAGACAGGTGAAAGAGAGGAGGAAGACACATAAAAGATCTATTATGTGCACCAAAAGAAGAAGACGCCATAAAAAGGACTTGAAGGTTGTTGGCCGACCAAGGGTGAGAAGGGTCTTCGGAATTGGTCGCATACATCTCAGGAGCTTGCAGAGTGGTGGCATGTGTATCGAAATCTTGCACAATCACGCCAAAGTATATCTCAATTTCTTTGCCGATCTTGAAGGAAATAGGAACTGCCTTGAGCAAAGTTGTCGTTGTTGCTAGAAGTATTGTCATGATGCAGAAGCTCAGCATCGTCTCAGGAGTCTTGCAAGGTCACAGTTATAAGGTGTCATTGAGTGAGATTTTCATGATCTTAAGCATGTTCTGCATCTTGGTTGACCGACAAAATGAGAAGATGTGATGGTGTCAACTGACCCATAAAGAAATTGTAATAAAAAAAACCCTAATTGGCACCCCTACCTAAAGTAAAAAACACAAAAAATCCCTCTTTTTTTCATCTGGATATCATCTAATCAACCAAAAGAGTCAATCAATAGATTGCACTTAACTGCTCAAATTGGTGGCAAAAGGCGATTCGCTTGCCCCCAGTGCCCCCGCCAACTCGTCCTAGGGCCAATACGGAGGAGGTAAATCACGGGGGCTACTAGCCCGGATACTGTGGCTAGCGCGTGGGGAGGGTGGGCATACTGGCTTTGCCAGGATTTGACCCCCAGACCTCTTGGTGATAACACCCACGCACTAACCATCAGTCCATCCCGTGGGGATACTTAACTGCTCAAACTGGACCCATATAGATCTATCAAGATGAAGTGGTCATTTCACAATGAAGGATCAACACTACCTAAAACATTTGCATTTTGATCTATGGATGCCTATCAATGTGAAATGTCCATTTCATAATGATGGATCACCACTATTCAAAATAAGTAAAGGGTACATATGAGTTCATAGGGCCTCCAAGAGCATATTAACGGTATCGCCATTTTAACCTATGAATGTCCATTAAAGATGAAATTATCATTTCACCTTGATGGGCATTTATGAGTTGAAATGCAAATTTGAACCCATCATTATGATCCCGGAGCTCTTTGGAACTCATTTATGCTGCACGCTTTAATTTTAACCATTGTATCTTCATCAAGGTGAATTGACCATTTCACTTTGTAGACATACACATGTTAAAATGCAAATTTGAGACCACCATTGTGCTCTTGTAGGTTCTAGAAAATCATACATGCTTTCACACTAGCATTTTAATAATTTAGGTCTATCAAGGTCAAATAATCATTTTGCCTAAATGGCCTTTCATTATCAAAATATATGTAAAACCACCAGTGTACTCTTGAAGGTACTAGGAACTCATATACGCCCCAAGCTTGCATTTTGACCATTGCAAATGTGGCCATTTTATTTTGGTGAACATTCACAGCTTAAAATGTGAATGTGATGCATCAACGTTCTCTTGTAGGTCTCAAGATCTCATGCATGCCCTGACACTTCCATTTGGATATTGATCAAGATGAAGTGATCATTTCACCTAGATGGATATCTACAAGTTAAAATGCAAATGTAAACCCACCAGTGTGCTCTTGGAGGTTATAGAAAATTATACAAGCCCTGAAACACATTTTAAGAAGTGAATGCCTATCAAGGAGAATTGGTCATTTCACCTTGATGAATCTACATAGGTCTAGTCTTAGAAGCCAGATCTAGTCCAAGCAACCAAGTACAATTGGTTGATGAACTAATCCAGTCAACTAAATGGTGCCTGGGTGAAATATGGGAGAATATTTCATGATTTTTCACTTTAGGAAGATGAAACTGTTTGGCATTTGTCAAACTAAGTGTATCCAATGGACAATTCCCATTTGTTTATATACGGTTCGAAAAATTCACCTAAATTTAGAGGACTCTTGAAGAACCTTACGTATCCTAAAGTAACTTAAATTTAGAGGACTCTTGAAGAACCTTATGTATTTAAAATATGCATTTAGATGTGTTACAAAAGAAACTCAAAATTCTCACAATGTCACAGACTGGAGTAATTAAAGATGATTATAGGATTCCATTAGTAACTTAAAGTATACAAAGTTTAAGAAGAATTAAAATTCGTAATATGATAATCAGGAAAGATGAAAACAGTACGCACAAAATGAGATAGAGGCGAAAAAGCTAGAGAAATAAGTAATACAAGTTTTAATGTTTAGTAAATTAAACATCAATATAGAATGTGTATCATGATGTATACAGATTATAACAATAACACACAAACCTGGTATAGTAGGAAAAGTTTCATTTTGCTACCCAAAGTTCACCTCCAAAGTTCTAAAATCAATAGATCCAAAAGTTTCCATACTCTTGTTATTTCACCCCAAAACCATTACCTCCATTGTTTTATGATGCAGTAGTAATACGACATATCCACCACATCATTATTCTATTAGATAAATTAACAATGTTAATGGTTAGGGGTTGAAGAACAAAAGTTCGAAAACAATGTGATATTTTCACAATTTTTGGAGGGAATAGTTTGAAAAATGACAAATTTCGAGGGCAAAATCAAAATTTTCCACTAAAATATGTGATGAAAAGAGATTTTAAATGATATATAAATGCTTTGTTCCCTGAAATATGATTGTTTGATCAAATCAAAAGGAAATTTTAAGAACTACAAGAAATAATTTATGGAACAACTAGAAAAACTAATAAGGAGACTTGAATGACAATGTAACAAGACTATATGGGGAGATATGGGAAAGAAGTTGAAGTAGAAAAATAAGTTGCAAGGTCATGTTTGAGAAATGCTTAACTAGTCAATACCAACTAATGAGGCTAGAATAGGTCTAAAAAATAATAATAAGAAAAATATTTCTAGTTTTATTGAATTGGATTGAAGAATTCTAAGGATAATAATGCAAGATTTTTCAAAAATATAACATAGAAAAAAAAATTTGGGATGAAACGGTTCATAAGATGATGTTATAAGAAATACCATGACAAATAAGATTGGGAATGTGCAATTCTTCCAGAATTGTAACATATAGAGAGAGTTGTTAGGCAAGAGAGCACAAGGCTAGTAGCTTCATATACTAAAGATAGATATAGTTGTAAACTACAATGAATTGGAATTGATATAAGTACCTAGAATTGACCAAAGATCATCTAAGTGAGTGACCAAAAATATATAACATAGTAATTTTTGTAGAAAATATAACATTGATTAAGATATTATTAATATGATTAACGAGGTTTTTCCAACCTCGGGCGACTGGCCCGGCCCCACGAAAGTTTCTCATCGGCCGCTAGGGTAAATCGGGAAGTGCTCGGACGGTCCAGAAGCCCAACGTCCCAGGGTTCGCGCCTCATTTGAAGGAAAAATTCCTACAAAATAAGCCGTAGTTGGGGATCGAACCGCGGATGTCTGGGATAACAACTAGTCGCCCTTCCGCTGCACCATAGCCCCAGGGGCAAGATAACAGGATAAACAATGAGTGGTTAAAATGAATATAATTTCCTAATATCTTGTGTCCCATGCACTAAAAATTATTTTCAACATTGTGGTAAGACTAGCCATATTTTTATGGTTAGATTATTGCATAATTAGAAACGAACACACACGAAAGTTAATATCGCAACATTGATTAAGATATTATAAATAGGATAAAAAGTGAGTGGTTAAAATGAATATAATTTTCTAGAATCTTGTGTGATACTTTTGTGTTCCTTGTACTAAAAGAAATTGTTTTCAACAATGCAGCATATTTTATGGGCTACAGATTGCATAAGTAGGAAATAACACACACAATAGTTAGTATAGCAAAAACTATAATGCTAACATGAATTTGTTGGAAACCAAAAATATTAAATAAAAAAATATCATTTGAGAGAAATAGAGTAGTAGTTCTTGATATTGTGGGAGAAATCCTTTAACAAGGCATGGAGATGTTCAAATGGTATAATTAAATTGGATCGATTAGAGTTGGTGTGAGGGATAAACAACAATCAAAGAAAACTTACTTAAAACAACTAAGTGTGACTAAAAATATTTTAAATTAATACCAATATAACCTATATAAAGTTACATGGCAAATACCTAAAGGAAAAAAAGCCACTCCCAGTAGTTGTGAGTGGGCTCATGGTTTATTTGTTGTTGCCACCACTAGAATAGATGACTAATCATGTATTTAACCATCTTATTGAGAGGCATATCTTAAGAACAATTAGAATTGGGGAAAAGTGGAAGTAGAAAGCAAGATGCAACCTTGCCAGCATCAGTTTCCTGGAAAGACAAGCTCATGCTAATAATCCAACAAAATTAAGTTGATAAACCCAATAATTTCTCACAGTATGCATATGAACACCACTACATCAAAAATATGTAGAGAAATTGAAACAACGTGTTAAAATAGGATATATAATAAAGAAACTAATTGTTAGATAATAAAGTGATGAACAAACGGCCTAAACAATAACCACATCAAAAATGCTTACACCAGTTTACACTTGTTGTTAGAATGTTTTACTTGAAGAAAGAGCACACCTTTCATGACAAGTAAACAAAATAAATATAATACAACAAATGAAGGTATAACAGATAACAGAGAACACACAAGTAATAGATTAACAAATAGTGCAACTTACAAAATACTTGTGTTGATTATTCAATTCTAAACACTTTTCATTAAAATGTGTAAAAAAAAAATCAGTTAATCCTTATCTTAAGTTTCAAAACCCAATATATCTGATGATAGCATTGTAAAGGAGATTCAGCATTTCTTCTGCTTTTCTCACAAATCATTCTCCATAGTAAAGTGGCAACAAAAAGTTTTCTTATGCTGGTTCAGAGAATCATATTCCCATGTTGAAGTATGCATAAAACAGGTGGGACTAAAAAGGAGCATATCATGTAACTATGCATCTTCTAATAATCTAGTTGTATGATAATAGAATCTTGTAACTATGAATACAGAAATCAACAGTGCAGCCGAGTTCTAAACAACAATACAAGATGAAGGCATAACTTGTAATAAATTTGAAATAATGATGTAATGCTATCAGCACAAAAAATTTAAAAGAAGGTAATGTAACTCATCTGATTGTCAAAATTAAAACTAGACCTGAAACCAACAAGCAAAAAAACAAAGATTATGAAATATTTCATACACAACTTTAGAAGTAGTGCATAAGAAGAAATTTCATGCTTCATAAGAATGATTGGAATCACAAAAATTTCAATCACACAATAAAGGCAGATAAAAGCAAGAGTTTTGTTTAGCTGTCAAGGGTCAAGATTGACAAATCATAGAGTACATTAAAAGCCAACGAGTTTTAGTCAATGGATATAGGAACAACCACAAAAGTGAGAAAAATCTTTTATACAAATTAGTGACACTGTCAACCGTGCATTGAATATGAACATGTCAAAAAGGAAAGCTCACTGTGTTTCTTGTCCGTATGAAAAGGGCAGATCCCCAAATTCTTTTGTAGGGAAGCTAGAGATTGTAATTGGTTCCAACCCATGAATCCCACGTTGTATCTGTTTCAGGAAGGAAAAAAATAAGAAATTAATAGGTAACCATCTATGTTCAAATATCACAATTCCAGTGTCAGAGTGTGATCAAGAAGAAATTCCAAGAGTGCAGCAATCAACCTCTTTCAGAACAGGGCACGCAATTTATAGGGAAAAGAAAGCAGTGAAAATAGAGATACATAAACTGGTAGTTGACTGCATGCCTCTAGATTGTCTCAAAACGAATAATTGAAATAAAAATGGGTAACCAAAAAAGTCAAACTTGATAAGCTGCACCAAAACAAGGCAATTACAGCAACCTGTCCAATATTAGCATCCTTTCTCTATCTTCAACCATTCTATGTTCTATACTTGGTACTCGCAATTAAACAAGGCCCATATGGGGAAAGAAAATTCTCCTTCCCTCTCGTTCGAACTATTCTGCCTTCAGTTACTACCATAGCTAGAAGCTGGGAAAAAGTGGACACAAAGAGAACCCATTGCAAGAATGTGAAATCAAATGCTAAAAGGATAGAAAAAGAATAGCAGAATGGCAGCCAAATACGCTGACTTATACTCATGTACATTCTTCTTGGATCCATACTCCCACTTATACTTTTTGCTAACATTCTAAACCCCAATCAGCCCTTAATTACTCAAAATCACTATTCCCGTCTATGGAACAGGAAAGGCAAACAGATGAAGGCATAAACTCACAGAATATGAACCGGCAATGCGAAGGTCGGATCTGGCGGCGTCATCAGGAAGCGAAGTTCTCGATCTCCTGAGGTGGATTCTCGCGCAGATGAGCCGCGTGCACACGAAAACTATGAACATGATACTCACCGCGAATCCGATCACTGTCATCACCAGGTTAAGCCCCAGCGAGACCATGATTCCTCCCTTCCCCCCAATCCCGCTCCTCTCCTCTCCACTCCTCCGATCACAGAGAAGGCATCCCGATAAAGGCGCTTCCTTCACCTCGGAATCTAAAGCGATTCCTCGAGGTCACTCCTCGAGGATACGTTGCAAATCACTGGAGTCAGAAGAGAGGAGCAGAGAAGCGACTCCGGTGGCATTCTCCGGAGGGAGCACGGCGGAGAGGAGTGCGACGGACCCGCTGATCAAAACAAACGAAAAAAAAAAATGAAATCAGGATTCTTTCCACTTCCGGTTTATATTTATTACTCTCACCCTTCATAAATCCATTTTTTATTAATTTTTTATTTTTATAATTTATTTCCACGGAATGTTATTTAATGCTTTCTTTTATTTTATTTCATAATGGGATTATTATATAATTAAAAGTTAAGAAAAAAAATCAAACCGTACCGAACCCTAATGGAGAGAAAATTTATTCGTAAACTTTGTTACTTGTGTTGCATTTAATTTGCCCAGGGCTATTCTAGAACGAAAAAATAATTAATCATTATTTTAATTTTTAATTACGATATATTTTATAAGATTTTTTTTTAAATAAGATATGAATAATAAAATATTAAACTTTTGAATTGTTAGAACTTCCTAATTGAAGAATAAGTAATATTAACTCATCATTAATCTTCTCATCCTTATCCATTGAAATTATTCATCGTTATTTAACGTTCCTTTCATATATTTTCTAATTTAAAAATGCCTAAAAATAAATAACGCTCCAACAGATATTTAAATTATTAAAAAATAATAATCGCTTAATTTTTTTAAGGGAAAAGATTCCTTCCACGAAGTGTCTTTTTTTCTTTATGTTAATCTTTTGTTGTTTAATGGAATGTTTTTTAAAATGATGATACCTTCGTTGACGGCCCTCTTATGGTAAATATAAAAAATGGCTTAGATGATTAGGATCGACCAGTCATAGCGGTTGTGATGGCAATTATGCCATATTATATATAGTGATTATTTCTCCCTTTTGGGAGTAGTTAATTTTTTAATAATATAAAGATTTTTTTTGGAAAGCCACCGTGTCATGTTTTATTTATTTATTTAATGAAAATGAACGCATTGGAAGATTCATGATAATTTTATTTAAATTAGATTTTTTTTACTTTTTAAATTTTATTTAGTCTTTTCGCATTTAGCGTAGTGCATATTAATGAACAATATCTTACTTGTTAGTGTTGGGGGAGAAAGTGGATATTATTTTTTAAAACCCCCCATTTGTCTGACTCCTAAATTGTTTGAACACTTTAGTCATCTGCGACAAAGCTCAAAGCTGAAGATGGAGCTTAACCATCAACGACAACTAAGAACATGTTATTCAATGTTCTAAAATTTCTTATCTGTTATTAGGTAGTTTAACTGTTGAATATTATTATCTTTATTAAATGGACTTATTTATAAATTACACATATAAGTACAATCTGAGCCTTTAAAGTGATTTAACTTATATTAAATAGTGAGCTTAAACAAATCTTTCTCTTTAATTTCAGTGCAATTTGTTACTGTCAGCATTAATAACATCCCAACATTAATCGGTTCGAATTTTGCTGAATGAAAAGAATATGTGATCGTAGTCTTAGGCTGTAAGGACTTAGACTATGCATCAAGGACTAATCGCCCCACACCTTGGACCAGTGCTAGCACTATAGAGCAATGGGCTAAATTTCAACTGTGGGAGAAATTAAATCGCATGAGTCTAAGCATCATGAAGCTTTCTATATTGGTACAAATAAAGGGCATAATCACACAGAGAGAAGATGCTAGCTAGGAGTTTCCTTAACCAACTGGCAGACCGATTCACCTCAAATGAAAAGGTCGAGACTATCACATTTCTTACGAAGTTGGTAACCATGCGATACAGTGGTAAAGGAAACATAAGAGAATATATTATGGAGATGTCCAATATAACGACAAGTTTGAAAGCACTAAAACTCGATATGTCTGAGAATATGTTAGTGCATTTCGTCTTGATGTCTCTGCTTTCACGGTTGACTTCTTTTTGTTAGATGTATATACTAAAAGACTTGCTTCTTTTTATATATGAGATCATCAATTTTTTTGAAAAGAGAATCACAACAACACTAGATGCTTATTTATATTAGTATATGCATGAAAGTCCAATACTGTGCATTGTAGAGATAACATGGTGTGTGGTGGTACACGGAAGATCATGTTATCAGTCCCTTACATAGTATAAGTAAGAGGCTCACAACCGAGATGAAATTGGATAAACCATCGGGATGGTTGTAGTGTAATTAGGTGTGGTTGGTCTTGACCATAGAATTACACTAGTGTGCTTTGTGTGCATTGAGCAGGACCAAAATCAGAGGTCATCCAATTTGTACTGACTTGATAATTGGATTAGACCTCGAATTTATTATGGAGCATCCCTAAATCCCGATATAATAACGAACACATATAGTTAATTATTATTTCTTTGATTTATCAATGGGTGAGATTTATTCTGTTAAATCGATATACCCGATAAGTTGAGAAATAATATTAATTATATGGTGTGCCATTGATTATTGACGGAATCCATGTCCTGGTGAGTCGGGATGATGATGCCCCCTTGATGAGCTCAAAAGGTTCGTCATGTTAAACCCTGCAGGTGGATTTGATCCAACATGATGATAAAGTTGAGTGGTACTAGTCAAGGAGCCAGAAGTCGATTAATTAAAATAGTCAGTAATTTTAATTAATCGATGAACATTCGATATCTTAAACATGGGGGATGGATGACTCATAATAAGTGGAGCCCATATGAAAATATGGGGGTTGGTGAGGAAGTTCAATTAAGATCCTTTAGTGGAATGAATTTTAATTAATGGATTGATTTTAGATCCATTAATGGGCCAAGATCCAACTCCTCCTCTTGGTCTCTACCTTAGCCCTATAAATACTCCATGAGATCATGAAACCAAGGCTTAATCCAATAGTTGACACCCCAGGCCTTTTTCTTCTCTCCTCTCTCTCTTCTCTCTCCTAGGTTTTAGGCCGACGCATAGAAGAAGAGGACTTCTCCTCCTCGGTTCTTCTTCCCTTCTCCACCAACTCTCGGCTGGGACTCACAAAGACAAGGAAGGACTCTTCTCTTCCTTTTGTGGTGCTCAGCGGAGGTGGAGGAGCAGCCAGTGCCCGGTGGGAGGTGGCGCAAGAGAACTTGCGATGGCGTCGCAAGGTTGAGGGAAGGGAAGAAGTTCGGGATGTTTGGGTGACGAAGAAGGCGTTATCTCTCCTTCTTCATCTTCTCCTTGGCGAGCACTCTTCTGCTAGCACATGGCATTATCGTCTGGGACATCCGACGTTCACTACAGTTGCTTGACTTATCTTTCATTATGGTTTACCTATTTTAGGCAATAAGACTATCTCTTTTTGTGATGCACGTCAATTTGGAAAGGCTCATAAACTGCTTTTTTCGTTGTCTCAGTCTAGATCTAAAGAACCTCTTGATCTAATATATTCTGATGTTTGGGGATCATCTCCGGAGTTTTCTATATATAGATATCGCTATTTTGTGCATTTTGTGGATGATTTTAGCCGCTATACTTGGATATATCCTCTTAAAAGCAAATCTGAGATTCTCTTCACTTTTCTTCAATTACTTGCTCTTGTTGAAAATCAATTTAATAAGACAACCAAGGCTATACAGACTGATTAGGAAGGAGAATTTCGCCCAGTCTACAATCTTCCTGAACTACAAGGTATTCAACATTACTTATTATGTCCTCACACGAGTGAATAAAATGGTGTTACCAAACACAAAATCCGACATATCACTGAAACGAGTCTTGCTATGCTAGCCCATACTTTTATGCCCTTACTCTATTGGGGTTGAAGCTTTTCCTACTGCAATATATTTGATCAATAGGCTTCCCTTTGCTACACTAGATTATTGTTCTCCATTTGAGTTGCTTTTTCAATAGTCTCTTGATTATGGATCTCTTAAAAAAATTTTGGTGCAATTGCTTTCCTATAATTCGCCCATATAATCGTCACATGATAGTTTTCCAATCCATTAAGTGTATCTTTTTGGAATATAATTTATCTTACAAGGGCTATTGTTGTCTTCATATCCCTACATGGAGGATATTTATCTCTCGCCATGTGGTGTTTTATGAGACTTCCTTTCCCTTTCTTGATCATAGGGACTCCACATCTCTCCATGCTCCATCATCACCTACATCCCCTCCCCTTATCGTAATGGGTACTTCTGCAGGCTTCGAGTTATTCGCCAATGATTTCTCATCACCGCTGCCTCGTAACCCCTCCACTGTCACCCACCTCCGATTGATGTAGCATCCTCCTCAGATTCTCCACCAGCACCGCTTGACACGGGTCTTCTTAGGGCCTCTGCTTGTTCTCTACATCCCATGACCACTTGTGCTAAGACTGGGTTTCTTCGTTCTCGTGCTCTTCTTGTCACTGCTAATTATTCTGAGTCGACCAACTATTCTGGTGCCAATAAAGATCCTGCTTGGCGAGATGCCATGACTTCAGAGTATAATACTCTCATCAACAATGGTACATGGTCTTTGGTTCCTTGTAATGCTCATCAAAATCTTGTTGGTTGCAAATGAGTATTTAAACTGAAGCTGAAGGCAGATGGGTCTATTGATCGTTATAAAGCTCACTTGGTTGCTAAGGATTTCCACCAACAACCGGGCATTGACTATGTTGAGACTTTTAGCCCTGTGGTCAAGCCCACTATTGTTTGTACAGTATTGGCTCTTACTGTCTCTCAAGAATGGTCATTCATCAGGTTGATGTGAGTAATGTCTTTTTAAATGGGACGTTGCATAAGGATATATATATATATATATATATATATATATATATATATATAAACCCCTTGGCTTTATTCATCCTAACTTTCCTGATCATGTTTGCAACCTTTGCAAAGCTATATATGATCTAAAGCAAGCTCCGTGAGAATGACATGCGACACTCTATACATCATTGCTCAACCTTGGATTTCTCAAATCCAAATCAGACTCCTTTCTTTTCATTTATCACTCTTTTGAGGTAACGACATACATTCTGATTTATGTCGATGACATAATTTTTACGAGCAACTCACCATTTTACATCGCCTTTGTCGTTTGCACATTGGGTGAGCTTTTCCCTCTTAAGGATATTGGTTAACTACATTACTTCCTTGGTGTTGAAGCTTTTCGCACACCCCATTGTCTTTTCCTTAATCAGTCACGCTACATTACTGATTTATTAACTAGGGCCCAAATGCAACAATCCAAACATTTTCACACTCTTGTTGCCTCTAGTTCATCCCTCTCTAGCCATGATGGTGATCCCTTGGTTGATCCTCAATCCTACTGGAGTATTGTTGGTGCCCTTCAATATCTTACTCTTACACGTCCTCATATTGCATTTGTCGTTAACTGTGCATGTCAGTTTATACAATCTCCTACTGCCTCTCACTGGGTGGTTGTTAAGCGTATTCTTCGATATCTTAAGCATATCCCACACCATGATATCCTTATTCGACCCTCATCTTCTCTGGGTTTAACTGCTTATTCTGATGTTGATTGGGCAGGTTGCCCTGATGATCGTCCATCTACCACTGGCTATTGTATTTTTCTTAGCAACACTCTTATCTCTTGGAATTCTAAGAAGCAACAGGTGGTTGCTTGCTCCAGTACTGAATCAGAATATCATGCCCTAGCGCATGCCACTACTAAATTATACTGGCTCCAGTCATTTCTCAGTGAGCTCCATGTTCCCATGTTGCAACCACCGATTCTCTGGTGTGACAACGTGGGCGCCACCTTTCTCATTGCCAATCACGCACGTACGAAATACATTGAGATTGACTTTCACTTTGTTCTTGAGCGCGTTGCTCGAAAGGCACTTCTGGGTCAGTATGTTTCTACCAAAGATCAGGTTGCTGACATTTTCACAAAGGGGTTATCCTCACATTGTTTTGCTCTTCTTCGAGATAAGCTCACGGTGTGTGCCTCCCTGTTTGTTTGCGGGAGGGTGTTAAAGATACATTTATTCTCCAAGATCTCAGGGATTGTTGATATGAAAAATATTAATTCTGAGGAAACTTAATCACGAAGAAAATCTATTAGTCAGAAAAAAATCTTTTCATTGTTGATATGAGAAATTTCTATTATGAGAAAATTTCATCACGAAGAAAATATATTAGTAAGGAAAGATCTTCTCATTAAGAAATGTAATAATTTTGTTTGTTTCTTTTTATTTTCTTTCAATTATCATACAGTATATATATTCCGATGGGGAATGAGGAAATGTGCTAGAAAACATTTTTCATTCATCTCTATTTCATTTTCTTCAAATATATATATATATATATATAAGCTTAATTATACTTTTTTTAATGATCAATTAATTTTACAATGATTGTGTAATAATTTTGCTCATTTAAGTAACTACTCTTTTATGTAATAATTTTGACCAAGTAGAATTGATATACAGACGGTCAAAGTTACTATATGGTTATTTTGTTTTTTTATCACTTTAAAATATGATAAGATTCTAATGACATTTTAGAATGCATTTTATATATTTAAATTTTAAGTATATATTTATATAGAAATTTCGACCGACCATAATTGTTCTACTTTTGTAAAATAACTATTTTAATATTTAATTTTTACTAACTAATTCTCAATTAATTTTATCAAATTTAATATTAAGTCAGGTTAATATTTTTTTTACACTGAAAAAAAAAATCAAGACTTATTAGTAATTTTAATTTTTTATCTTCCAAATTCTAAAAATTTAAAAAATAAAATTATAAATATTAAAAATTTAAATTTAAAAAGATAAATCTATAATTATACATCTTAAAAAAATTTAAATATTAATTCAAAATTAAAATATTAGAAAATAATTTATCAAATTCAAAAAAAGATAATTTTAATTTTTAATTTAAAATTATATTTTAAATTTTTAAAATTAAAATTTTAGATTTTTACTAAATAAATTTTTTATCTTGGAGTAGATAAAATTTATGTGTATTTATGTTTATATTACACACGTAAAGTTTACGCGATGGCTAGTTTTATATAATAATTTTGTTCAATTAAAATTGCTACCCAAATAGTAAAAATTGTTGTATAAATTATTTAGTCATTTTAAAATATAATAAGACTACAATGAAGTCGTAGACTGCATTTAAATTTGAATTTTAAATAAAAAATTATTTTGTAGTCGTTTTAATTTAAATGAGTCCTTTTAAAGTTAATTGGACACTTTATGTATAAAATACTTTAAAATATCATATATATTTTTATTTTAAAATTTATATATTATTTATATATCATTTTATTCTCTATTATTTTATTAAATATATATCCGTAGCATTTTAATTAAAATTACTATGTCAGTTTGGTTATGTGGATTAGAAATTTAGATGGCTGGCCTAACTTTATGGTGCGTTTATTCCCACGTAGAGCTGTAAATTTGGATTGAACCAGTCGGGTTGATCCATCCCGTCAATCAATTTAAACGGATTAGGTTAGAATTTAAGCAACCCAAGCCCGCCGCAAGCCAACCTGCCTAGGCCCGCGACCCACACGGGTCGGCCCGCGACGGGCTTGGGTTGACCCTCGGGTTGAGAATCATCTGTTAGTTAAGTTTTATGACAATTTATTATCTTTCTTTGTTATTATTTTAAAATAAAAATTAATATTTTTCATCGCGTGAGTACTCGTTTGTATCCATTTATATTTAAAAAATATATTTCTTAACATATGTGATGAAATCTAAATATATGATTTTTTATTTTTTTTAAATTTTTTAAAAATATTTTGATGGGTCCGCGAGTTGGCCCGTCTAACCCACGATCCGTTTTGGACTTGATTGAGTTGGAGATTTTCTAATCCGCTTAGATGATGGGTCGACCTATCCCGCCCTGCCAAATGGTCGGCCAGTCATGGCCGATCCATCCTACCACGAATTGATCCGTTTGATAACTCTATTTTCATAAGAGGATAAAGTGGACCCAAAAAAAATTATTTACAAGTAGACAAAAAGGAGAATAATGAGTCATCCCGATCGATGATATTCCATCAAGCGAATCACGGTGGCCGTTGGTCTCCTGGTGCTATTGTGGCTTACTTGCGGTGAGGCTGTTGGAGCCTCCTCACTATGAGGTGTTCTCAAAGACCTTGCGTGGTGACACCTTGAGGAGGCTTCCAGCCTCATGGGGACGTGTATGATTTAGGAATTTCTGACGGATAAGGTAATGAATATATTAAAATGATTAAATATATTGAAAAAATAGATTTTTTTTAAACTTTAAAATGAGACCCGTTTAAAGCCCAAATAGGCTAACATATGCTAACCGTACCGAATTGAATGGATATGAAAATGGATTATCATACATACAGTGAAAATGAATATTGATCTCGCCCCATTTTTGGTATCATATGGGCAGTCAGCGTGACAAACGACCTGGCAGTTTTAGGGTCCACGTCATTGTACGGGTAGCCAGCTTGACACCCTAGCCGGGCCCAGGGCCCCCGCCGGCCGGACGAGCTCAGGGCGGTTGGTTAGAATAAATATGGCGGTTCATCCGGCCGGTCAAGCCCGGCAGACCGCATTAAGGCTTACACGCCTCGTTTATCCGGGTATTTCCGCCCGGCCACATTAAGGCTTACATGCCTCGTCTAGCCGGGTATTCCTGGCCGACCGCATTAAAGCTTACACTCGTTCATCCGAGTGCATCCGCCCGGCAGTCCTTTACACAGGCTTGACATCCAGCCGGGCGTGCCGTCCCTGTGTCCACTCGGGCACTCTCTCAGAATCACCTTGGGATAAAGACAGAATGCACTTGCACCAGCTACCGATAGCAGGCTGTCACCACTCGTGTGAACTGACACTCTCTGACCGGCGCCGCCTGTCCGAGATTTACAGAAACCTGTCTCTTTCCTCACATAAGACAAACAGTATACGACAAAGTATTGGTTACAAATCAACATAACCATACCATATCCTCTGACCCTGTCAGAGAAGCCTGACACAGGTCATACTCAAAACGACCTAACCATACCATATCTTCTGATCCTGTCAGAAGATCCTGACACAGGTCATACCCAAATCGACCTAACCATACCATATCTTCTGACCCTGTCAGAAGGTCCTGACACATGTCAGAATTGGTCCTTTTCCCCGGCTATATAAGCCACTCCCCTCCTCATTATCAGGTACGCGTGAAACCTCTCGTCTCCAGTGCTTCATTATTTTTCTTGTTCATCGGAGTACTGACTTGACCGTCGGAGTGCCTTGCCGGGACGTCTCCCGGCTAGGTTGCTAACGGTCATCTTCCTCCCCAGGTCCACCTTCATCCGGTCGAGGGTTCATCCGGCGGCACCTGCTTTCGACCCTTCAGAGAACACCCCACGCCCGCTGCCATTCTGCGCGAGGACATCCAGCCATCGTCCACGTCACGCCCCTCTACACCGTCATCAGGTTGCGGCTCCATCGCGCTCGGCGACAGGATCAAATATTATAATGAAAATTTTGACCGTCAATCGACGATACGTTAGAAGTCCGATCGTCAATCGGACATCATCGGCGGTTTTCGACCGCCGCCCCGAACCAAACTATATTCTGGGGGGGCACGGTGAATCCGTCGTGGATCGCTATAATTGCGATATCGTATCATTCACCGTCGATTTCGACGGATTCACTGTTATCGGTGATCTCGATTGGTTCGTCGTCTCCCAAGATATAGTTTGATTCGGAATGACGATCGAAGGTCGCCGATAGTATCCGATCGGCGATCGAACGTCGGATGTGTCGCCGATTGATGATTAAATTTTTCACTAAACATTCACTTTCACTGTGTAAATTTTCCTAAAAAAATATATCAATATTGATCTACCAACCATTTTAGAATTCATCTATTTTTTAACAAGTAAATAGAAAAAGGAAAAAAACATCTTTACTCTTTGCAATCCATCGTTTAGGACTTTAAATGAGATATCAAAACTCAAAAGGGAGTGTTCTTTGATTTTTCTACTCCCAACAAAAAATTACGGATATCCTTTTTCGTTTCTTCATATCCTACTGCGTAATTCCCTTTATAATTTATTAGAGAAATGATACCTAGAATGAGAATATTTTAGTAAAAAAATTTGATCATCACTCGATAGTATATTCGATCATCTATCGGATATTACAGATGACTTCTGATCTCCGAAGGATTCATCGTGCTCTTCAAGGTATAATTTGGTTCGGAACGATGGTCGAAGGTTATTGACGATGTTTGATCGACGATTGAATGTCGAACATGCCGTCGATTGATAATTAAAACTTTTATTGGTACATTCACTCTCACCTGCGTATCATTGCTCAATTTATTAATCCACACTCTCAACCACACAATTTAATTAATTAATCGACGGCCCCAAGGGAAATGCCGTCGCCTGCCATGTAACCGTCCTCCTCCAGTTCGATAGTCTCTCAATCAATCGCCCTGTGCATCGTCGGCGGCGTCACCAGAAGCCCCCTGGCCATGTCCTCCATCAACCCCGGGAGATTGAACACCGCCTCTTCGTCCACGAACACCTCCGGCGGAGCCGCTGTCCACGCCGATCCCGACGACGATGCTGGAGCGCGGTCGACAACGTAGACGTCGACCATCCTTTTGCAGCGGGTACGCGGCGGACGTCCTCGGGGGAGGCGGAGCGGACCCGGGGCACCGCCTCGGCGGAATCGGGGAAGTTGAGGATGGCGGAGGCGGCCTTGTCCGGGCTGGAGAAGGTGCCGAGCCATATTCGGCTCTTCATCCCTGGCTCCCGCACCTCCGACACCAACTTCAGACCGCCTCTGCGCGACCGCACGCCGTGGTACACCGGGTGGCGCGTCTCCCGGAACTTCTTCCGCCCGACCTTGCGCTTCGGCGAAGGCGTGAAAGGCGGCCGAGAGGAAGAGGAGGAGCAGTCGTCGTCGTCATGTGCACGAATGGGAGTCGGTCTGGTCGAGGAGCAGAGTGCGTGTGCGGGGATTATATATGGGTGAGAGGCGTTCGACAGAATGTGTACGCAACATTTGTATGCGGCGGAGACGGCCTCCAGGGCGACGCGTGACGGAGGAGGCCAACTTGCTTCGTAAATAAGATAAACAGTCGAATTTGTGATCATCATTCTATAAAATTTTTTATTTATCATCTACCATTGAAATAAATCAGAAAATTTTTAAGATAAAAAATTTATTATTTTAATATTTCATAATTATGTATTTAATTTGAAGAAATTTTTTTAATAAAATATATATAATTAAAGATTAAATCATGAATCCTTAATAACAATTTAACACTCTTTATACCATATATAGCTCCATTACCGCGTATGACGGAAGGAGCGGAGCGAGTAGGAAGTGCGTGGAGAGTGGAAAATGGTATAGGGTTTCCAAAACAACCAGAGAGGGAAAAAACGTTTTGAATATATTAAAGAATGGCATTTCGGTGATGTTGATAAGGGAAGTGATTGTTGATAAGGTAAGTGACAGAAGTGGTGACGGAAACCTATCGCTGACTGATTGATCGATGGCCTGACCGCTACTACCGCCATTACAAATTTGTAAGTTTTTTATTAACTGTACTGAGTTGAAATTTTGTCGACTAAATTATATATTTAATTTTCATTTTATTTTTAATCAATCATCCGATAGAAAAAAATCAATCGAAATAGAAAATTAATCGATTAAATTTTTTATCAATTGAATTAATTGATATGCTAAACGATCTTATATTAATATGAAATTATTTTCTATATATTTGATTATTTTTTTTGATTATATTTATGTACTCTAATATCAATTTAACCTGATATATTAAGAATAGTGATTTTTTGAATACGAATGTGTTCGAAAATTTTAATTCTCAAATTTATAAAATTGGCTGACGGATCAAACATCCTCGAATTAACACAAAACAAATTCATATATATTCGTATAGTTCTGATGTGATCAACTGAGTTAAGTTAACTCCCATGTGTTTGTTGTCTTGTGTCTAAGTGCGCAGAAACTTAGGAACATAAAAAGTCGAGCGAAAAACATAACAAGCGAGAAGGATGACACGGAAAAAGAGTCAATAAGCTCGATGCATTCAAGGAACGAGGAGCTACGAAAGAGCACACCGATGTAGTTGAATCGTACCTGTGTTCAACAGGCCCTGAAGTGAATAATAAAAAGTGTCACTTTTTGTGATAATAAAAAGTGGCCAACATCGCATGTGACAACCATCGCACCACGCAAGTAGGTCAAGGGAGCGGGCGTCGACCGCTGCGTGTGACAACCACCACAAGAATCAACGTGCACAATTAGGTCTCGCGAACAATCGTTGTAATGCTGTTGGGTGATTAGGATGCAATTGGTGTTGTGTGTTGTAAGACAAAGAAGAAGGTCGGATAAGAAGATTATGATTATCTCTTGTTCGGTGGATCCGTTGAAAGAATGCCGGAGAAGAAATCGTGTGCCAAGAAGAGTTGTATGTCAGTGCATGTCTTGAAGCTTTTAGAATAAGGTTTAGCGGTCGTTTAGCCTCTGTTTGGATGGGGTGAGGGAAGGTTTATTAATGGAAGAGAAATGGAGAGGAATGTTTATTAATGGAAGGGGAAAGGAGGGGAACGATGGGAAAGAGAGGGGAATCAAAGTATCTATATTCCCCTTATTTGAAAGAGAAAAAGGTTTATTAAGTAACATATTTTTATTGTTTGGGAGGAAAGGAAGGATAATGAATGTTAAATATAACAAAATTATCCTCAATTTTTAAAATTGGAAGAGGAGGAGATGATGAAGGAGGAATAAAATTAGAATAATAATATTTTTGATAGGGTGTAAGCAAAATTTTCATTTCATGAGTAAAGAAGGTCAAAGCTTAGTGTTTCTTACCTTGCTCTCATGGGTGTCATAACCGTGCCAGATTGAATGGATAAAAAGATAGATCAAAATTGATCTACCAACAAATTTAGAATTTATCTTTTTATTATTTTTTTAACAAGCAAATAGAAAGGCAAAAAAAAAATTTTTACTCTTGCAATCTATTGTTTAGGACTTTAATGAGATATCAAAACTCAAAGGGAGTGTTGTTTTGATTTGTCTTACTCCGAACAAAAAATTAAGGGCATCCTTTTTAGTTTCTTCAACCATTTGATAAAAAGTTGATAATTCGGCTTTTTATGCAAAGATGTACATAGATTTCTAAAATGATTAAAAAATATACATTACTTTTTTTATTTATCAAAGAACATATTTAATTATGTATTTTTCTGATTTTATTCCTCTCGACAAAATAAACTTTTTTTCTTTCCTTTCTTTATTATTTTTTTTCTTTTCTTTCTTTTTTGCATCCATGCATAATGTGAGTCTTACAACATTTAAATTTAACTAAAATATGAACCATGAGCATGATATGTATCATATCATGCTCACGTTGAGCTTGATACGATACATATCAAGCCCAACATAAGTTTGATATTATATTGGCTTGATATGGAGCTAAATCAGGCTCATGTTTGATTGATTCTTTAATCAATGTTTTAACACCTCTAGAGAAATTAAAATAAACAATGGACGACACCATTCGACCCCTTAAAATCTCATAAATTCATAGGACCTGAAATTATTAAAATCTGAAGTCTCTAAGTCGATCAATGTGTTTTAATCAAAACTTACTAATAGAACTATACATGTTCAATTTGACCTATTTTAAGTCTTATAAATTTATGGATTTGTAAGAAGTTTAATGGCGTTGTTAATTACTTTTTTAGATTTATCTAACAGTATTAAATATTATTGATAGAATCAGTTCAATATGTGCATGATATTAATGCATATCGGTCCCACGTTCGGTTTGATATCCATCGATATTATACCCATACTTCATCTATGATAGATACTAAGCTAATTTTAAATGTCGTGTCTCACGTTATGCAGTACAGAGAATAGAGGAGAGGAAATAAAAGAGAGAGAAAAATGATAAAGAGAAGAAAGAGAAAAAGATTATTTTGTCTAAAGAGGTAAAATCCCTTTGATAAATAAAAAATTAACGTTCCTTATTTGATCTTTCGAAAATTTACGTGCCATTTGATAAAAAAAATCCAAAATTTATTTACTAGTCCACACTTCCGACCACGCAACTTAACTAATCCATGGTCCAAAGGGAAATACCGTCGCCGGCCATGTAACCGTCCTCCTCCAGCTCGATAGTCTCCCAATCAATCGCCCTGTGCATCGCCGGAGGAGTCACCAGAATCCCCCTGGCCATGTCCTGCAGCAACCCCGGGAGATTGAACACCGCCTCTTCGTCCACGAACACCTCCGGCGGAGCCGCTGTCCACGCCGATACTGACGACGATGCCAGAGCGCGGTCGACAACGTCGACGTCGACCATCATCTTGGCAGCCTCAACGGCTGCGCGGCGGATGTCCTCGGGGGCGGCGGAGCTCGCCCGGGGCAGCGCCTCGGGGGAATCGGAGAAGTTGAGGTGGGCGGAGGCGGCGCCGCGGAGGGCGATGGCGGCGACGTCGTGGGCGCGGGCGGCCATCTCCGGGGTGGGGAAGGTGCCGAGCCAGATTCGGCTCTTCTTCCCTGGCTCCCGCACCTCCGACACCCACTTCCGACCGCCTCCGCGCGACCGCACGCCGTGGTACACCGGGTGGCGCGTCTCCCGGAACTTCTTCCGCCCGGCCTTGCGCTTCGGCGAAGGCGTGAAAGGCTGCCGCGAGGAAGAGGAGGAGGAGGAGGAAAAAGAAGCGGAGCAGGAGGAGGAGCAGTCGTCGACGTCCATGAGCTACCACGAATGGGAGTAAGTCTGGTCGAGGAGCAGAGTGCGTGCGCGGGGGGTTATATATGGGCGCCAGGCGTTCGACTGAATGTGTACGAGACATTTGTATGCGGCGGAGGCGACCGCGGGGCCGACGCGCGAGGGACGAGGGCAGCTGGCCAGGTTAACCTTATCAGAACAACGGAAGATGGACCGGAGCAAGTAGGTGGAAAATGGTAAAAGGTTTACAGACAAAAAAGAAGAGAGCAAAAAACACGTTTTGAATAGATTAAGAATGACATTTCGGCGTTGTTGATGAGGGAAGTGACGGAAGAGAGCAGTCGTCGTATTTAGTGCACCCATGGCGCTATATGAATGGATTCAGATAGTGACACTGAGGGACGGATCGATGGCCCCGTCGCAGCCGCCGCCTCCAGGTCGAAATATGGGATCATCCGGTGGGGACCAAAACCAGGAAAATAATAGGAAAACGACAGAATATTGTGTTAAAGGTGTTCTTTATTCTAGGGATTTACGGATGCAGGCCGATTTATTTATTTTTTTAAATCAACCATCGTATTTCGAAAATGATGAAAAGAGCACGAATTTACAAATTGGTATAAATCTAAATAGTCTAAATTTATTAATAAATTTAGATAAAAAATTACTAATCAATTTAAAAAGTGCCCATTAAATCCATTTTAAATTTTTTGAATTTTTGAAATGTTTAGGAGTCCAAATCTACCTTCTTTATTATTGTCAAACTGCCCTAATTGTGCTAAGGAGAAAAATTTTAGTTATGATACTTGGATCTGATCTCCTAGAGCAGGCTCCGTCCTAGATTTTGAAAGACCTAGTGCAAAAAAAATTCAACTACAATGCGTGTATTTTTTAAAATATTTAAAAAAATCTATAATATTTTAAAATTTATATTTGATTATTTATTTATTTTTTTGACATATTGTTTCGTTAATATTTAGTTTTTAAAAAATTAAAAATTAAAAAAATTAAAAGAATGGGCCCCACCTTTTTTAATTTATTTATTCAATGAATATTATCATTCAATTAAAAAATTATTTTTTAAAAAAAATTAAAAAAAAGACTCCAACTAAGGTTTGACCCTCTGCACTTGCCCCCACCTTGACCGCCCTAACACCCCGTTTGAAAAGTTTTTATGCAATAGAATTGAATTCCATCATGAATTGAATTCCAGTGAGAATTGAATTCAATTCTTATGTTTTGAATGAGTCGGTAAATAAAGAAATTGAATTCAATTCCTTTGTTTGGAATGAGTCTAAAACTAAATGAATTTAATTGTTTTACTATTTTATCTTTCATTGATAGGTTAGGAATCAAACATTATATTTATGTGAGGTTATTTTAGTATTTTCATTTGTTGGAATTCAATTCCCATACCAAATCACACATATTTGGGATTGAATTGAATTCCTTAGTTTTGTTGGATTTCAATTCCCATGAGAATTGAATTCCTTCACTTAAGTTACTTCTAAATCATGAAATTCAGTTCAATTCAATTCCTGGATGGAATTAAATTCCATGGGTTTCCAAACAAGGTGTAAGTGTTAGAATATGAGAAATTTGAGGGTTTAAGGGCAAATTAACCTAAAGAAAAGGGTTGTTGGTGAGATTTGCCAAACTTGGAGGGGCTAAACGTAACGAAAAAGGGTCATCCTTATATCATCTCTTTTGCTTCACTTCCTCCGGCCGAATCGAGTTCTCCCTCTCTTCCTTCTTCTTCTTCTCCTCCTCCTCCTCCTCCGTTCTTCAATTTTCTTCTCTTTCTTCCTAGATCGGTGCCGGCGAACCTTCGTGTTTTTCTCCGAGGAGCTCCATTGCCCGAGCGTCAGATGGAGGTAAGGGTTCTCTCTCGATCTAGATTTCATTGTGCAAGAGGTGAATGTTTCTCTTGTCGATCCGAAGGTGGTTCGGGATCGTGGTGCAAATCTAGGGTTTGGAGCAAAGTTTAGCTTAGATCTGGGGCTTTCAGGGTCATATATTCTGCTGGGTTTGTTCGTTGTAGATCTGAGGCGAGGTGATTCAAGCAATCCGCAAATCCAGCACGAATCCAGGTAAGATTATCTTGTGTGAGTAGTTTTTTTATTAGATTTGTTGCTGTTACAATCTGTTGAGTTGAATTGGTTGATTTTTCTGGTCTGGGATATATGGATTATTGTATGGATCTTGCCGAAGTCGAATCCATGATCCATAGGTTATATTGATTTTGGATTCTTGTGTTCTTCGAGCTTGATCCTACTTTGCCGTGAGATGCCATTGTTGGAATTGATTTCTGTTTTGGTTTTGCTTGGTGTTGATCGATTTGAAGTAAGGGACTGTATGTTGAACCAGGTAGCAGACGAACTTGGGGTGACCGGCTCGGCTCCACGGAAGTTTCCACCAGTCATCAAGGTAAATCGGGAAGCACTCACGGTAGGCGACCTAGAAGCTCAGAGTTCTAGGGTTCACACCCCATTTGAAGAAAAAATTTCTGCAAAATACGTCATAGCTAAGGATCGAACCACAGATGTCTGAGATAGAGACTAGTCGCCCTACTGCTGCACCATAGCTCTCGGGGCGAAGTAACGGACTGTATGGTAGTTTGGTTTTGTTGATTGATTGTACTGCATGAGAGAGTTTTGATTAGTAGGTAGTTGATTGGGCTGAATTGGTTCAGATCGTGGATGTGTGGTTTTTGATGCGATCTGGGTTTTAAATCTATAGATGTTGAATCTGTGATTTTGTATTAAAGATCTTAGAGACTCAATTCTTGTTTGAAATCGTGATGATTATTCTATAGTGAACCCTTGGGTTGCTGCAGTACCAAGAGGTGGTGTTGATTCATCTTTAGTATAGGATCTGTGGTAGGTTTTGAATGAAGGAATCATGTCACAGATTTGGTTGTAGCTGTTTTGCTTAAAAATAAGTGGTTAACTTAGGGGGTGTTTGGTTCAAATTTGTTAATCGGAATGGTAATGGGATTCATTGAGGGGTCAATGGGAATGAGAATCATGATTCCATTGGTAGTGTTTGGTTCAAATCCTGGAATGAAAATTATTATCATTGATGATGTTTGGTTCAGTTTAACTTTAGTAATGGGAATCCATAAAAAATTCAAAGTTATCTAAAATAATAGAATTATTACAAAATAGAGAAAGTGAAATAAAATGAGTTGAGAGATAAATTAGAAAAATATAGAGAGAAATTATGAGAAGTAAGGTAAAAAAAGAAATTAGAAGAAAAAAATAGGAGAAAAATATAATAATAGAGAAAATAAAGATAAAAAGTAGAGAGAAAAAATAAGATAAGATAGAGATGTGATAAAAAATAGAGAGAGAAATTATTAAAAAATATAGAGAGAAAAAATGATATAGAAAATGTAGAGAGAGAAAGTGATTTAAGATAAAGAGAAAAGCAAAAAATAAATATAGATAAATTATGATAAGAGAGGTAGAGAGAGAAAGTAATATTAAATATATAGAGAGAGAAAATAAGATGAGAGAAGTAGAGAGAGAGTGATATAGAAAATATAGAGAGAGAAAGTAATATAGAAAATACAGAGAAAAAGTAAAAATAAAGATAGATAAATTATAATGAGAGGGTAGAGAGAGAAAGTGATATTGAAAATATATAGAGAGAAAGTGAGACGAGAGAGTAGAGAGAGAAAGTGATATAGAAAATGTAGAGAGAGAAAGTGATATATGAAATATATAGAAAAAATGAAAAATTATGATAAGAGAGGTTAGAGAGAAAGTGATTAATAAAATATACAGAGAGAGAATGAGATGAGAAAGATAGAGAGAGAAAGTGATATAGAAAATATAGAGAGAGAAAGTGATATAGAAAATATAGAGAAAAAGTGATATAGAAAATATAAAAAAAGTGAAAAATTAAGATAAATAAATTATAATAAGAGAGGTAGAGAGAGAAAGTAATATTGAAAATATATAAAAAGAAAATGAGATCAGGAAGGTAGAGAGAGAAAATAATAGAAAATGTAGAGAGAGAAAAGAATAAATATGTAGAGAGAAATTTTAAAATATAGAGAGAGAGTAAAATGAGATAATATAAAAAGAAATAGTAAAATAAAAAATAAAAAATAAAAAAGGAGTGTTTTGGATATATGAAAAGGAAGGAATGATTGAGGAATTTGATTGATGAGGGAGGAGTAGGGAATGAAAATGAGGGAATGATTCCCTTATTTTCATTCCCATTGATACTTACCAAACAGTGTCAATGGGAATGATTACCATCCATTCTCAATCCCTAGTCCCTATTACCCTAAACCAAACGTCCCCTTAGTTTCTTATCTTGGGATGCATTACCGCGTGTGCATCTTTGGGTATTGGATCTTATAATTGTTTTAGCTAGTTACTAATTTTGTAAATAGCTAAATAATTATATTTTATGATGCAGGACACTGATTGATTGTGATACGAGCCGTTACAATCCAGCATTAGCTTGTATCGAACGAACTCTAGGGATCTTGTGTATTCTTGTATGCCATGATTTTGGCCGCGGAGGGTCAGTAGGGTTATATTGGCCTGTATACTCTCGGGATTATTGACACATGTATGTATTGTTCTTACAATGATATAGATATACATTCTCTATTATTGCACTTCAGTTTATATCAGCTTGTGACTTACTTCTAGCTTAGATTTCTGTGCATACTAGTTTGTATCCGCTGAGTTCTTGGACTCACACCATTAGCCCTGTTTTTCTCCTTTTCAGGATGATCAATTGGAGCGCCCGGCAGTCTGTCTCAGTTCATGTGTGTCGAGGTGATTTCGTTGCTTACTTGTATTCACTACTAGAAAAAATGCATTCAACAATAGTGAATCACTGTTGTCGTATGTCAAATGCCACTGTTGTTAAAGGCCATGTTGTTAAAGGGGGGTCTACGACAACAGTGAATCACTGTTGTCGAATGTGATATACGACAACAGTTTGACAACTGTTGTCGTATATCACATTCGACAACATTTTCACAACAGTTTTTCACTGTTGTCTTTTATTATATTCGACAACAGTTTTATAACCGTTGTCGTATATCAATAATAACAGTTTATCACCGTTGTCGTATGTCATATTCACCGTTGTCTTTTATTATATTCGACAACAGTTTTTATAACCGTTGTCGTATATCAATAACAACAGTTTATCACCGTTGTCGTATGTCATATTCAACGTTGTCTTTTATTATATTCGACAACAGTTTTATCACTGTGTTGTCGTATGCCACCGTTTATCTACAACAACAGTTTAGCTTTAAAAAAATCTGTTGTGCGTTTGCACTATTCCACAACAGTTTCATACCAATTTGACAACAAAGATATTTTCATTATATTTTCAATTAAAAGGCAATAATTTAACCTCGAAACAAAAACTATATATATCAAACATCATCAACATATTTACAATAAAGATCCACCACAAGCTTTCTACAGACGAAACCACAAAAGTATCTTCTGTCCAAAAACTTTTCTACAGACGAAATCACTAAAGTATCTTCTGACCCAAATTACAAGAGTTCAAATTATATATAATTCTGACCTAACTAAACTTACAATGAAGTTCAAATCACAAAAATTATAGCTTGGAAGGTCAGATTAATGGTCTTCAAACATGATCACGAACAAGTCCCTGCAGCTGGAAAAAAGAGAACAAACACTCTAATTAGTTATTCTATTAAATGCATATGTCCAATAAAAAATGATCCATGAAGATATGTATCAACAAACAACAAAAATAACAAACTAACAAACAAACAAACAAAAAAGATATGCATGTATCAGCACTTGCAATTATAAGGAAACTGCTAGCTTGGCTTATCTAGACATTTACAGCCTTGCAACCACTTTTCAAGGAAAATACTCAGACGACCATATTAAATATCTGACACATGTTCTTGATTGATTGTTTGTGATTCAGAATCATATTTTGAATCACAAACTGTGTCTGTTTAGGCAAATAAAAAAATATATTGAAGAATTGCATCCAATCAGGGATGTTAGGCAGAACTGCTGAAGCTCCAAAATATATTGAAAAAAAATGTATTGAAGGAATTTCTATTGGATGAATGTGTGTATATTTATGTTAATTTCATACGATCATACAATTAGTCATGCTAAATTCAGTCTGTCCACTACTATTTCGGGTAATATGATATTTGAGTTGAATCGTATCTAGTAGTAAATGCAGCTTGTTGAAAAGTTTAATTCCTAGTGATGAGTTCAGTGATCTGTAGTGGTGATTAGTTTATCCTCCTTAAATGAGAACACTTGAAAGGCTAGGCTGCAAATTCAAGTAGAGATGTAAGAAAGCAACTAAATATCAAGTTTCTGCAGGTTTTAGACCACAGCATTAAAAGAAATTTGGCCAAACTAGTACGACTCTATTGTTCAACGAATCTACTTGAACATCTAAGTAACTTTCATGTCTACTAAACTAATTGTTCTCTAACGTATAAAAAATAATCTCAGGTTACAACATCTCTAAAAAAAATATTGTTGATGTATATTGTTTGATTCAGGGGAATATCACCCGAAAGCTTAGTAACTAACATTTACCAGGAAAAATTTAAACCTTAGTAACTAACATTTACATACCTATTATCAAATATAATCCTGTATATAATCAGCTATCGCGGAGCGCACTTCATCAATTTCATCTTGGGAGTACTCTGCTTTTGCAAACTATGAACAAAAACACATTATATGATTGTACAGAATAAAACATAACAACTTGAAAAAATTTATAACTAGATAACTTGTTGTCGGTCGCTTAAAATGCCATGCTTAACTGACATGCGATACATTGTAGTCGGTCGCACATCGACACCACGGCACATTATGAGCGATCAGCTGACCATGTATGATAGCCCCTGTGAACAAACCTTGCAGCTTTTCTTTTGGGCATACAGATGTTCTGATAGTGTTGAGAGAAAAAAAAACCCATAAGCAACAGGACACACTTAACCTTGCATTGCCTTTCCGAGCCAAAGGGTGCCAATGAAATAACACCATTATCTGCCATCAAAATGACTTCGGGAGTGTTTGGGAGAGCTTTTACTTCTTGAAAAGTGATTCTTGTAGTGATTATCTTGAAGTTAGTAAGAAGCTAAAGCATGCAGTGTTTGGAAATAGAAGTCAAAAGCTGATACAAGGTAAAGTTTGAGTGTTTGGTGAATAATCACTTTTAAGCTTAATTTTTAATTAAATGACAATAATATCCTTAAACTATCAAAATTAATTTTTTTCAATTATCTAAATATAATTTTGATACATGATCTATAATATTTTATATATTTAATATTATATTTTAAATATTATATCAAAATTATTTTTTAATAATATATATATTAAAAAAATATAAAGTTAATAAAAATATAAAAAATAATAAAATAATAAAATTTATATAAATTTATACAAATATGTATAAATTTTTTTGAAAATATAAATTATATAAAAATATAAGATTTTATTTAAAAATGTGATGGTAATTATGTAAAATAATAAATTTATTAAGGGTATAAATGTCAACTTTTAATTCTACACCATAAGCAAAAAAGCAGAAGCAGAAAAAAGCATCAAATTGTTGCTTCTAGCTTTTGAGTAAAAGTTGCAAAAGTTAAAGCAGAATCTGACATTCCCAAACACTCAAAAGCACTTTTGCATGGCTAGAAGCTAAAAAGCAGTAAGCAGAAGCTCTCCCAAACACTCCCTTCACCTGGCAACCTAATATGATTAATTCAGGCAGCAGCATGATTTTTGAGAGTGATATCTCCTAAAGAGCTCCGTGAAACACCGACCGACAATAACAGGCACTGTGAATGGAAAGAAATCATACACTTTCTTGGTTGAGGGAAGAAATCTCACGTGGAAAATGGCGGGATAGCTTAAAATGAACTCCGAGATTAGAAACCAAAAAAGCATAAGCCAACCTGTGCAGAAATCAAAAGATAATTGTTTGTGATAGCCTTATAATGGCATTAAAAGCTGGACAAAATTTAATGCATACCTTAGTCCGATGCCGGTATGCACTTGTGATGCTCTCGCAAAAGAGTCCCAACCATACAAGCATCTTAGCCGCGACAATCAGGATAGAAATGAGGTTGATCGACCGAATGAAATGACGACTAAGACCAGACACCAGGTTTTCACTTTAACCACAGTAGGAAATTCAAGTTCACCACTAAGCTCATCTTCAAGATAGACTATCCCCCCTCTTAACAACTGCAATTTTACCAGTTCTATTGATTTGATATAACTAGTATTTAGGTGTTTTGACCATCCATTTCCAATCATATCAATTTTGACAGCGACGACTGGAACTATAAGCACTAATCTTCATATTCATGAAATGCTTAACAATACTTACCAGTTCTCAGTAGAACTTGGTCAGCCAAATACTCATTCACTGACAACTCTTGTAAACTTGATCTACAAGATTCCCTAATTTGATCAACCGTCTGCATCAAAAAAAAAACTTATTCCTAATAAATTGGTTCAAGATGGGCCAACTCTACATACAAATTAGAGATACAAACTAAGACTCCCTTGAAATCTCATGATATCAAAGGGAGATAAATTAGGATATGATTAAATATGTGAAGTATACTGTCCTAATTGCTGTGTAAAATTTGGATTGCATGCACTACATATGTTAATTATTCAAATTACATACTAAAGTTATGCATCGCAGTTTCCCAAGAGCAATGGAAGCTAGCAACTGGAACTGATAAAACAATAAAACAATAATAAAACAATAATAAGCCGGTGGTGGACTATTGATTGCTTATACTGCAACTGGAATGAATCAATAAAACGTTTGTTATAATAAAACTTAATAAAACGTTTTTTATATCTAATACCTTGTGTATCAATGCCTCTATGGTTTGAAGCTTTATCCATGTGATTATTTGATGCACCTTGTATGTTTTGACAATTTGCACAAGTATTATTCTAACACAAAATATAAAAAAATTGAAAATAAAATTATACTCAAGAATATTCTGACCTTTTTCCCTAGTTACCACGTTCTCAAGTTCCCTTGCATGATAGACTTGAATAAAGTATATAACATACAAAAGCAAAAGATCAAATAAGAGTTATACAAAAGAAAACTATTGATTGCTTATGTATAAAATAAGATTCTATCTCTTTCTTTGGCATTTCCAGTTGCGTGGTTGGCAATCAAAACCGGTGGTGGATTATTTGCCCCATCTTGAAGTTGAAAATGAAATTTTCTAACTTTTTTACTTTGAAGAGCCATTCCTATCAAAAACAAGTTATATAAGATAATTAAAACATAAAATAAGCATTATATCAAATTCATATTAAAACTTAATATTTTGAAATAAAATTTTCTAAAACTTCATATATTTTTATATCTAATACCTTGTGTATCAATGCCTTTATGGTTTGATGCTTTATCCATGTGGTTATTTATCCATGTGCCTTTTTTTACTTTTAAGAGTCATTCCTATCAAAAACAAGTTATATAGGATAATTAAAACATGAAATAAGCATTATACCAAATTACAAACATTTGAATATCTAACGTACCTTGTATGTATTTGGCAACCGTACCTTGTATGTATTTGGCAACCATATTTTGATAAGTCAATAGGATAACATGATTTCAATAAATCAACGGAGTAGCAATACATCTTCCTTGAACTTGATAAAGGATCTTTGGCATCACTTTATCAGAAGTATTAACTGCAATGTTCTCAAGTGTCTGCCTACACAAGACAAATTTTGGAAGGATTGAACTAACTGCATAATCAAAATGTGGTGCACAGGTGAATGTGACCTATAGGTGCAACTGATTCTTACAAGGTCTCAAAAGGATTCAATGACAAACAAATTCATCTTGACTTTACACGGATTGGTCTTTAGATTGGTTCACCTCATCGGTCATCCTGATACTTTTCTATCCTGAAATGTGTCATGCTCATTAGGATGTGTTTGTTCGAATTGGCAATGAAAGTAAGCTCTTAAAATTAATCATATGACACCTAAATTTTAAATCTTTATAAAGCCACTACAAGACCATGTCTATATTGATGTCCACTTATTTTAAACTAGACTACACAATACTATATGATTCTATCAGAAAAGTGTTAAATATGAGATGAATAATGTTAGAGAAGTCAGGGAATCAAAAGTTAAATGACATGAAAGATAGAAAATCTACATAGAACGGTAAGAAGAGGCCTGCCTACCAGGAGAAAAGAGACATGATTTGTCACCTTGGTTTATTCTTCAAGATTTGTGAGACTTAAGCTACCTTAACACTTCCAGACATGTTCTAACTGCTTTGCTAACCAAACGGTTCATAGAAAAAAATGCTAATTAACATGGATTATACTGGCAATAAGGAAAAATGTTGTCTATGATAGTATACATAAATCCACATTGAACACAAAATATATCAAATTAAGCAATTAAGCAATCCATGTAGAAATGTTTACTTAATACAATACAATGACATAACTAAGTAATATACTAATTAATTAATACCCGTCTTTGGAGATCAGTAAGTTGATCAAGCATGTACTGTGTCTGTGAAAAAAAGGTCAAGTGTGAAAACACATGTTTTCAACATTTAACCATTAATATTTGATAGTAACAATTGACCATAAGTTTATACATACAAATATGAGTATACCCAAGAAAACAATTCAATTAAAATTGAAAATAGACACTACAAGAAGTTGATCGGACTTCAATTGACCATAAGTTGATCATATTTATTCAACCATGTATTGAAAATCCAAAATTTCAATTAACCCAAAAATGTTTAAACGTCATTACCTTCAACTTCACCTCTCTCTCCTATGGTGAGCTCCCACCGGCAGTACACGGATGCTGCGGCAGCAATTGGACTTGAGTGCTTGCTCGGATAGCAGAGGCTGGCCCTTGACCAGCATTGTGGGCGGTTGCGACCAGGAGCCGACTGCTATGGCGTTGCTGTGTTTCCCTCGCACGAAAGGCCGTCGATGATGGGGGATGTGTGTGTGCGCCGGAGGAGGAAGGAGGGCCCAAGTGAGTCAGTGATCGGGCGCCAACTCAGGAAGGAAGGATTGGGATGATTAAGACTCGGCCCTGTCCAAGGCCTATGATCGCCGTTGCCAACGACGATGAGGGAGAGCAGGTGGCGATGCGGTCAGAAAAGAGAGATCGAGAGAGAGGGGTGACGTCGGCTTGTACTCGCTACGGTTGCTCAGATCAAGAAGGGCTTCGAATGTTGCAGCCTCGCCAAGCTCGGGGAGGAAGGCTCGTGATTGGCACTTCAAGGTGGTCGGCAACTGGCTCGTGCTCGCGGCGATCGGTGAACGGCAGGGAAGGAGGAGGAGGAGATGCGCTCAGCTTCGGCTTCGAATCCTACTTGCCTGCGCCAGGGGATGTGGTCGCCGCGATTTGTGAAGAGGAGAAGAGGAGAGGAAGAGGTCGGGCGAGGGAGGAGACGCATAAGAAGAAGAAGAGGGCGGCGTTGGGTTTAGGGATTTGGAACGGGAGAGAAGGAGAATATATATATATATTCGAAAATAAATTTTTTTCCTTAAATAATTTAAAACTATTTTATCTTGCATACAATTTTTTCTGTAAATATTATCAAAAATATCAAAAAATTATTTCAAAATTTTTATAGGATTGATTCAAATTTTTTTAACTCCTATTTATGATATTTATACACCGTATTTTATACCTGCTGCCTCGCCAATTCTCGACTACCACAAATTTTAGGATACGGTAGAAGTTGGAAAAGTTTTAGGATAAACAAATTAAATAATTTTGATTAATTTATAATGACATTTATAAAATGTGTCGTGATAAAGGGTTTAATTAGACATTTTATTTATAAAATTAATCTGTTTTAATAAATATCATTATAAATAATTTATAATGACATTTACTATTAAGTGTCAAAAGTAAATGCCACAATAGGTCTTTTTTCTTGTAGTGAGAGCGAGAGGAGTCGGGGCTCACCTCGCGAGGGTGAAAGGAAGCGTCGCTCTCGGGGCTTCCTTGGACTCGGGCGATGAAGAAGGGGGAGAGGCGTCGACTCGTGGCTGCGAGGGGTTTGTGTGAGAGAAGCGAAAATGGTCGGGGGTTTGGGTGGTTGGCGGGCGAGGAAGAGAAAAGATTAGGGGTTTGTGCGACGAGAAAAAAGATGATTAAGGATCGAAAAATAAGAGAATGAGGATTCAATAGTTCGTTGTTTTTTTGCAGTTGGATATCCACCGTTGATTTTGTTTATTGCTTGAACAGCACAACAATACAACAACAACAGTTTAATATAACTGTTGTCTATTGTCATAATAGACAACAGTTTATCACATCAATTGTTGTAAATCCCGCCTATAGACAACAGTTATTTTATAACTGTTGTCATTGAGTATACATACAACAATATTTTGTTATTACTGTTGTCTTTTTACGTATACAGACCAACAACAACAACGGTTAATACTAAAACTGTTGTTAAATTGACATAAGACAACACTTTATCAAAAAATCGTTGTCGATTATGTGTTGTTGAATGCAAAAATTCTAGTAGTGATTTGATGTTGGTACATGTTGGTATCTTTCATTTGTTTCTTTTCGATTTTCGCTGTTGTATTTTTGATTTGTCGTGATGCCTTGCACAGCGATATGGTTGTAATTTTGTATGTCATGGAAGCCTACGTTTTGTTTGTTTGTCGTAAGTCGTACTAGTACGCAACTTTTTCTTGATGTTGTTGTCTTCTCTCCGTTTTAGTCGTTAGTTCCAACCCTATTGGTTGTGGTACAGGTGGCTCAGAGGGTCTCAGTGTTAAGGTTTTCAAATTGTCCGTCGGGTCGAGGGAAAAGTAGTCCGGTCGATATCGAACGAGTGACTCCTCGAGGCATGACCCTAGGGCTAGTTTTATCCTAGAGTCCACTTTGAACTAATCTGAGAGTATACAAGGACCAAATTGAGCCTTGTATAGGAAGATCAAACAAACTTGGTCTTGGTTTGCACTCAAATCAGACAAAACATAGTTTTGATCTCTAGCAAACTAGGCTTAAGTGTTTTAGCAGAAAGTTAACACAATACTATAGCTCTAGGAAGTCTGAAATAAGTAATAGAGGACCTTTTGACTCCTTGTAACCTTTGAAACTTATAGAACCTGAAATTGATGTAATTTGATTTCTCTAGGTCGATCAGTGGATTTTGGCCGAATCCACTGACAAATTTAGGCTGTTTATATTTCTACAAACTTGTGTTAAATGGAAAGAGACGAAAGTTAATACTGAACCATGACAATACTAGAGGTACGGCCCAATGACTATCGTCCTCAACATGATAGCCTATGCGTGAGTCCAGCCGGCTGGTGGATGGTGCTTCGCTTGTGTAGTCGCCCAGGTGGCTCACTTAAGGCTCGCGTGACAATTTACATGGACTTTCTATCTCCGAGGCTATATAAATATTCGTGAAGATAAACGAATGTATGGTTTTCTTCTCTCACACAAAAATTATTTTTCTTCTTCAGGCTCATTCACTCGCTCGCGCGCGCACTCAAGTTTCCCATCTCGACCTAGCGCTCACTCGATCATCGAAGGGGTCACGTCGACAACGCTAACCTCAAGCTAACACACTTTGACTAGCATGACACCTAGAGTGGACCAACCGGAGAATGGACGTTGTTGTAACTCTAAAGGAAGAAGGAGAAGAGGAGCCCGAGCGAGTGAAGGACAATTTCAAATTTGTGACGTCTATGAAAAATCGATAAAAAAGCCATGATGGTTAGTACAAGGATAACTACAGTATAGCATCAATAGAATAATGATTGGAAGAGTGAAAAATATAGTGAATGACGTGGCACCTTGCATGCATGATATCCGACGGGTTCACCGTGCCCCCCAGGGTATAGTTTGATTCGGGGCGCCGGCCGAAGGCCATCGATGGTGTCCAAGCGATAATCGGACGTGTGCATGTAAAATGTCACGTTATGTTACGTCATGCCACATCATTTACTATGATTTTTACTCTCCGTATCATTGCTCGCATCAGCATGAGGATCAGTTGAACAACGTCGGCTTTCTCTACCGGTAATTATTGAGACAGTTAGAGACTCGATTCCGTTTGAATAGTTCTCGTGCATGATCGCCACGGTAGTTGAAGAAACCTTGTGACAAGGCTTGCCTCCTCATGCTGGGGAGGAAGAGGAGGTGGCCCCGGCCAATTACTATAGTTATTTTTAATATTTGTAATTTAAAATTTATATAGTATTTTATATCACTTTATTCCCTACTATTTTATTAAAATATATATCTGTAGTATTTTAAGTAACTTACCATGTGAGTTGGTTAGACATATGTGTTAGATTAGATAGTTGACAAACATTTATGATTTGTTTATTCCAATGAGCCGACAAAGGAGAGAAAAGGATGCACGGGAAAAAAAAATTCTAGAGGAAGAGAAGAAAAAAGCGAAGAAAAGAAGACAATAAAATAAATGAATCATCCCGGCAATGACCATAACGCGAATATGACCATAACGCGAATCACGATGGTCATTGGCCTCTTCATATCTGTTGCGGCTTACCCGTGTCTCTTGCGACTCCCTTGCGCTTGCATAGTCAATAGCGGAGTAAGGATGATCTATCCGTTCTACGGATTTGAGCGCCGATGTAACATCGTCATTCCAAGTTAACCTTCTTTAATTTTCAACGTTATCATCCAACCTAGTCCCTTCTTTTAACTGATGCTAGATCCACACTACAAAAATAACAAGAAGTAGCGACGGGCAGAATCCGTCGCTATTCCGTCGCTAAACACTGATAGCGACGGATTAGCGACGGATTTTCCGCCGTCGGCTGAAAACCCGTCGCAGAGCATGAGTAGCGACGGATATTATATGATCGCCGTCGCTATATTAGCGACCGATAATTAACCCCGTCGCAAACACCCCAAAAGTGGGTCGACGTGGCCTGGGAAATGGTAGCGACGGATGGTCAATTATCCGTCGCAAGATTTATGGGGTAGCGACGGATTACGTCAATGTCCGTCGCTAATATATCGTAATAGCGACGGATACGGTCAAACCCCGTCGCTATTTGACTGTTTTAGCGACGGAAAAGTCAAATATCCGTCGCAAGTAGCGACAGAATTTTAAAAAATTCCGTCGCTAATACTGGAAAATTTCCACAGCAACAATCTGTTTCTTGACCTTCCCTGTTATACATCAATACCATATAAAAATATGAAACATAATTCTATATTTCAACAATCCAACAATCACAATTACAATCCAAACATTACACTTACAATCCAAACATTCACAATTACAATCTCAGACATTCAGAACAATCCGAATATTCACAATTACAATCTAAACATTCATAACAATCGAAACATTCAAAACATTTGTTTCGAATTCAATCCAATCCAAACAATTATCTACAAAAGTATACATTCAATCCACTATTCATTTCAAAGTTTAATTTCTAAACTTTGAAACAAGACTAAAATTTTACAAATGATGTATCCAAGTGTAACAGAGTAAATCATACGTATCTATACGATGTAAATGATTAAACATATGATGTATCCAAATGTAACAGAATAACCATACGTATCCATATGATGTATCAAAACTTATACAATTTTCAACCAACTAAATGTATATATCAAAAGAAAATAAACATATATCAAAAATGAAAGGTTCGTAGAGAATCATTACGTACATGAATATCAGAGTCAATCCTGGATGGAAAGGAAAAATATTCCTGCATGATAGAAGATAAAAACATTAGAAAGAAATCTAATACAGAAATAAATCTAAATTGATAACAATAAGAAATAACAAATGATAAGATAACTCGATCTAATAGAAGAAAAATAACAAATAGAAGATAACTCAAATAATATTAAATAAGTAAATGAAAACTACTAATTACGAAAGAATAAAGGAATAATATCGAATATTCATACCTTTCAAGCAAGAAATATGAACTCAACTCTGATAATGTAGAATCTGTAAACATAAATGTAGTAATAAGAAAACAAGTTATTATGGATATAATAACTTAATACATTGTTACTGAAAAAAATTAGGGGGAAAAATGACTCTTACCACTATAATATCTCTACTCCTCTGTGGGATGCTCAGGATCCTGTGTCTCCTGAGACTCAAAACGATGGGCGGGAGCGGGAGCGGCTGACATCTGTGTATCGGGAGCGTCAATACGAGGGGCGGGAATGGCTGGCATCTGTGTCATCGGCGATAAGGTAGCTGCAAAAGCTTGCATATGACGTAATATATTATCAGTATTTGCTTGGCGAGCCCGCAAATCTCTCAACTCAGCATCCCTCGCAGCGTCCCTCTGAGCCCACTCTGCATTCCTCTGAGCCCACTCTGCGCTTGTCTTAGCCCATTCTGCGTCCCTCCCGGCACACGTCGACTCTATCGACGTGAGTCGAGTCCGCAGGGCTTCATTTTCCTCCCGCAACTGTCGAACCTCACTAGAGGTAGAGGAGGAGGATGGTGGACGACCCCTAACCCCTGGAGCTCTCATCTGATCATATGTAACCTTTGCCTGAGAGCCCAGGCCGTAGCAGGCGGTCTTCCTCTTCCCACCGACGACATCAAAGTAAATCCGATTCACATCGTCGGTGGAAAGAGGCTGTGCATCGTCCCCCTCTGCAGCAGGCTGAGACGCCTGTGCCTCAGAAACTCTAGTGGTCATTGCTTCCTGTGAAATAAAAAATTTAATTAGTCTATATAAAATGTCAAAACAAATAAAATATAATAAATACACTTACATTGATTGCTAGGGAGCGACGATCGACAAAAGACCCATCTTTTTTCTTGTGGGTCTTGCTGAATAACTCCCAACTAGTGGGAGGTCTCTGTAGCTCAGCAGCCTGTAAAAACAAAATAAAAAGTACTAAATGCCTTTAATATATCCACAAAAACATACTAATTTAATAACCAAAATAAAAAGTACTTACCAAATCACTGGCATGCTGGACAATGGAACGGGATCCAGCAGTGTGCTTCGTCGATCCCGTGCTGGGCCCCGCAACCTCTGAATTGCGATTGCCTCGAGCAATCGCAGCATTCTCTTTCCAGTGCGGGCCATCCCAGACAGCTCGCCATGCTGCCCAAATCGGCTCAGGGACCTCTGTAGGCCTTTCAGCCTTCCTTCTCCATTTATAGAGCATGTCCCTGTACAATTTGGAGCAGTAGGCATTCCAAGTCTTCTTGAATTGCTCCTCCGCACCCTCCTCCCAGGTGTACCTTTTCTGTAAAAAAAATTTTATATGGTTAGTATGAAAAAAAATTATAATATCAAATTAAATATACATGTAAAATACTTACTAAAAACTCTCCATAATAGAATGATTTCAAATCATTCTCAATATGACCCCATGTAGTCGCAGGTGACAGTCTTTCTTTAAATTTTTTAGATATATAAGATGACACCTGATGCCCATCAGGTGAGAAACTGTAGGAAAAAATGAAATATATTAGCAAATTCTGTCAGAAAATATATACAAAGAATAGGTATACCTGTCACCGATGACTGTAAGTATAATCCGCTGATCACGGGGTGCAGCCATGGAACCTGATTAAGAGGATATAGTTTAGGCAGATAAGCAGAATAGGTAAAACATTCAAATGAGACATATTAGAGACAAATGGAAACGTGCACTAATGAAGAATGTTAAATATAAGCAAATGGATAATCAAGCATCGTATAAACTTGTTCAATACAAGCAACATGATCTAAATTAACAACTCATCTTAATACAAACTCTGATTAGTTAATATTGTTCAATACATCTAACTCATCCTAATCTGATGGAACTAAATTAACATGCAAGTTTTCATCGCTTGAATCCGTTGATACATTGACCTCCTCACTGCTAGATATTTCACCATCATCAATTTCCTCGTCAGAGACATTCTCATCTATAAGTAATTGAGATATTGATTGTATTTCTGAATCAACTGAGTTGATTATAACTTCTTCATTTTGATAAGCATCGGAGTTTTGGATAGTAATTGTATTTGGCATTTCAATTGTTGACCTAGGCTTCGTTTGACATACAGCAAGCCATTCACTAGGGCGTCTTCTCTTAGTTGGGTACTCCAAATAAAATACTTGACCAGCTTGTACCGCAAAAATGAAAGGTTCGAACTTGTTGAATCTTTTGCTTGAATTAACCTCGACTAAATTGTATAACCGATGTTTCCTTGTGCCCGTCCTTGGTGTTGGATCATACCAAGAACACCTGAATAGTACACATCTTTTAAAAGGCAACGCTGGGTATTCAACTTCGATAATTTCCTCTAGCTTGCCATAATAGTCAAATTCATTATCATTATTGTTTGTTGATCCTTTGACACTGATGCCAGAATTATACGTTACCATCCCTGAATCACGTTGGCTCACATGAAATCTGTAGCCATTCACGTAATAACCCGAGTAGACTGTCACAGTACGAAGAGGTCCAAATGCGAGATTTTTAATTCTGTCGTCTTCTACATTTGAAATTCTGTCATCGTTGACCTATAATAGTGGTGGGTGATCAAATTAGATTAACAAGTAATCAAGAATTGTTAAAAAAAAGTATATTAACTCACTTACATATATTTGAAACCAAAAAGCAAATTCTTCTTCTATCTTTTGATCTACCTCATTTGCACATATCGATGGATTTTGAATGTACAACTGTTCTTGGTATAACCTGACATATAAGTTCATTTGATATCGTACTAGAAATTTGATTATATCATTTGATATTAATTTCATTACAACAAGAGATAATACCTTAGGTATGGTTTGACATCTTCACAGTTTAAGAGGATATATGTCCTGGCGGCATGATATTCTCTGTCATTTAACCGTCTAGATAGAGTTGAACCCATTGCTCTTCCAGGATACTTGAAGATAGAAAGAATGTCTGGGTCAACTGATGGAATGTCATCTTGATTGCGTGGACACTTTCGATGTCTGGTTTTCACATTTTCAGCAAAGTAATAGGAGCAAAATGAACTTGCTTCTTCAACCAGATATGCATTACATATTGATCCCTCAACTCTTGCTTTGTTACGCACATTATTCTTTAATTTTCTAAGAAACCTTTCAAAGGGATACATCCATCTGTATTGTATAGGACCACCAACCTGTGCCTCGCTAGGTAAATGAATAGGCAAATGCTCCATTGAATCAAAAAAGCTTGGTGGAAATATTCGCTCAAGCTTACATAGTATTAAAGGAATCTCTGTCTGAAGGCGTAACATATCTGCTATCGTAACAACTCTGGAAGTCAGATTTTTGAAAAAAAGGCTTAATTCTGTAAGTGCTTGCCAAACATTATTTGGAAGTAATTCTTGGAAAGCTATTGGAATTAATCTTTGCATAAACACATGACAATCATGACTCTTCATTCCAACCATTTTAGATCTATTGGTATCCACACAACGAGACATATTAGAGGCATATCCATCTGGAAATTTGATGTTTTTCAACCAAGAACATAATGCTTGCTTACTTTCTTTGTCCAATGTATAACAAGCCTTGGGATATTTACCAGTAGTTTCATTCTGATGCAACTCAGGCCTGCTAACTAATTGTTTCAATTCTTCACGTGATTTTGTTGTATCTTTTGTTTTCCCATGCACATTTAAGACAGTATTAATGATGTTATCAAAGAAATTTTTCTCAATATGCATCACATCCAAATTATGACGAATGAGTAAATATTTCCAATATGGAAGCTCCCAAAAAATACTTCTTTTCCTCCAACCACATTTGTTGACTCTAACAATATACTTGTTGATATCATCTGATCCATCCTGATATACTGGTAGAAATCCATAACTATCAATTTCATTTAACACTTCTTCGCCTGACATCCCAAATGGAGGTAGCTTCCTAACTACTTCGTTCCTTTTGAAATATTTCTTATTTCTTCTGAACGGATGATCAAGAGGTAAAAATTTCCGATGATTATCAAACCATGAAATCTTGCCACTGCATGGCAAAGAAAATGCATCTGACTGACTCATACAATGTGGACATGCTAACTTTCCAGCTGTGCTCCATCCTGATAACATTGAGTAAGCAGGAAAATCACTAATAGTCCATAACAATGCTGCATGCATTAAAAAGTTTGACTTTGTAGCAATGTCATATGTCTCCGAACCTATATTCCATAAATAATTCAGCTCAGCTATCAAAGGTTGCAAAAAAACATCTATATGCCCTTTTGGATTTTGAGGACCTGGAATTAAAACAGTAAGAAACATGAATTCATCTTTCATGCACATCCATGGTGGTAAGTTGTATGGTGTTAAGATAACAGGCCACGATGAATATTGTTGTCCATAACTTCCAAATGGCTGAAATCCATCTGCAGAAAGTCCAAGTCTGACATTGCGTGGTTCCATAGCAAAGGAAGAAAATGTTGAATCTAACTGTTTCCATGCAGGGGAATCACAAGGATGACACATAATATCTCCATCATGTCTATGGTTTTGATGCCAAATCATATGACTCGCTGTTGCTGCTGATGCATACAAACGTTGAAGTCTAGCAGTCAAAGGAAAATAATACATTACTTTGTAAGGAATATTTTTTTTCTTCTTCTGATTGATCATGCGAACACCATGCTTGTAACGGGGATGGTTGCAGATTTTGCATTCCATCAATTCACTATCTTGGTTCCAAAAGATCATGCAATTATTGACACAACAATGTATCTTCTCAACTGGCAAACCCAAGTCTCTGATTAGTTTTTTAGTGTTGTAGAAACTATCAGTCATGCAGTTATCAGTTGGAAGCAACTCTGACATAAGTTGACATATGTCATCATAACATCGTTCTGAGAAATGATGTTCTGCCTTCATATTCAATAATCTTGCAGTAGCAGATAATTGAGAATGACCAGAAGGAATACCTTCCCATAATTCTCTTTCACTAGCCTTTAACATGTCATACATTTTCTGAACATCAGAAGTAGGTACTTGTTCTACATTTGATTGATCAAAAGCATTCATTGCATCGTAAACCATTGATTGCATTGCATCAGCAGGGTTATATGATGTTTCTGGTCCAATTGAGTTCGATGATGATGCAACGGAAGGTCCACCAAATTCATATACATACGGCTCTCCATGACAATACCAGTTGTAATAATCTGGAACAAACCCATACCTGCCGATATGAGTTTTCACTGTATCTTCATCACGGAAAGCTGTATTTCTACATTTGCGTTGATTACATGGACACTTCAACTCTGTGCCATTCAAACACTCAGGATGACACTTTGCAAAGTTAACAAATTCTTCCACTCCAGCAAAAAATTCGTCACGGATAAATCCATTGTCTAACCTATTATACATCCATGCCTTGTTCGGATACATTGTATCTGAATTCAGATAAGACAATTTAATCAAACCACACATATTAAAATGTGATATTAATGGTATACTAAAAAAATAACTCTTATTAATCAAACATGATATAATTTGATTAATCTAAAACTAATCAAACAAAATCTAATTAATAGAACAAGTAATGAAAAAATTTATCAAAATAATTACACTAATCAAACAATTAATCATCCTAATAATCAAATTAATGAAACAATTAAACTAAAATAAATAAAATATTTGATAATTAAATACACATTGTTTAATTCTAATTAATTAACTGAATTCAATTAATTAATCTAATCGAATCAATTAACATTAATTAATTCAATTAATTTTTTTTTTGACTGTACACATGTGTCGGCCACAGCAGGGGCCGCCGGCCGGCCGCAGGCCCGTCGGACGGTGGCAGAAGGCGCCGGCCGGCCGCACTGGGCCGCGACCGCGAGCAAGCGGCGCGAGACCGCCGGAGGACGCGCGCGGCCGTGCCAAGAGCGGTGGTTGGCCGGAGAAGACGACATCGGCGCGTGATCACAAAAAAACGATAATATACGGCAAATGGAACTAACTCGCGTACCTGGGAGCGCAGGAGAGTTCGCCGGAGGAGAATCGCCGGAGAAGAATCGCCGGAGAAGAATCGGTCGCTAGGGTTTGCGTGGCTGCGGGGGAGGGGGGGGTCGGGTTTTTTAAGTAATTTTGCGACGGACTAACTTGTCCGTCGCAAGATTAGCGACGGGTTGACTTGTCCGTCGCAATAGCGACGGACTTAGCGACGGATATTGCCTCGTCGCCTAACATTAGCGACGAGTTGACTTGTCCGTCGCAATAGCGACAGACTTAGCGACGGACATTGACTCGTCGCCTAACATTAGCGACGGATTTCTAAAAATATCCGTCGCAATAGCGACGGACTTTGACCATGTCCGTCGCTATAATTAGGAGTTTGACTTGCCGCGCAACTTTGGCGACGGATACTATATATCCGTCGCTATTTGCGACAGACAATTATAATTGTCCGTCGCAAAACCTCGTTATTTTTGTAGTGCCATACTAGTCATCTCTTTTCATAATTTTTTTTTCTATTAGTGTGTGAACGTATATATCTGGATATTTTTCTTATATTTATGAATAATTATTTTAATAAAGATAAATATTAATCATTAATATTTTTTTCTATACGTATATGATTAACAATAAAGTTTCATAGATTAATGATTACGTTATTATGAAAATAGTCCTTGATCGGATAGATATCTAAAGGAGATATAGATATCTAGATCAACGTTTAATATGACTAGGTCAAGATAGACCGAGAGATGGATATCCAAGTTGTACTTGGGGTGCCTTGAGTTTAGAGGTACATTAGACACGACCCGCTTAAGAGAACACCACATATTAACATCATTAGTCGTTCGTCTTAATGAACAAGTGTAATTGATCTTTTGACTTGAGGCGTTTATTTATTTTATGCGTGAAGTTATATACTTTGACGCCGTTAAAAGCAGTCTTTAATCGAATTTTGATTAATATAGTAGTTAGGTGTATGACAAAACGTACAGAGAATAATATTGAGTTAATAGGGGATTTATCACTCTCTTGGATTATGGAGTTAACATCCTGACCGCGCGCTTGATAGAGATATTAGTGACTTGAAATCTATAACCACGGGATGAATGATTATCATTTAAGATGAGTCTATTATATTTTGAAAATCAAGTAAAATAATTATTTTGGTGATAATACATAGTGCACCAAATTAATTGGGATGTATGGTAGAGATCAAAAGATTGAATTACACAGTAATCGGTTCACGATAGTTTTTAATTTATGACTAATATTCTATCACGTTGGGTGACAAAAAAGTATTGCTAGACGGTTATCTTAATCTGTGTATGGATTTACACTCCCTTCATGTATAGAATCTAGAGGGTCGCACAGACATAGACATGAACAGTGTCGGTAATATATTATTTTAGTGGATACTAAAATTAATCAATTTATTCTGAATAAGAATTAATTAGATTATTAATTATTTCTGAAATATCGAAAGCTAAAATGGATCAAAATCAAATATGAATTTATTTAATCTAGAGAAGAGAGAGTGAAGTTTATCTCTTATTCTCTTTGGAGAATTTAAAGAGTCGCAATTATGATTATTAATAGAGAAGATGAAGACTTTCTATTAATGATTATTAATAGAGAATTTAAAGAGCTATAATTATTTAATTAATGGAGAATATGAAGAGTCTTGGAGGTCATAAATAGTCACCCTTAGAAGAAGACTTGAAGGCATGACTTCTCCTTTGTCTTTCTTGTGACAACTCTCTCTACTTCTCTCGGAAAGTCTCTAACAACCTACTTCTTCTCTGATCGGAGACATATCTTCAGATCCATAGTACTTTCGAAAGGTTTTGTCGATCCAAGCGGCTAACATCTAACGGATCATCTAGTTTGTGATCTAGTGCGCGTGGATATCACTACAGGAGTCACATGTGGGGCTCTTATTTGATCATGATATCATCCACAAATAAGCAAAGGATTACGAGCTATGTTTGTATTTTATACTATATTTCATGTTATTTTATTTAGAATCGTATATACTACGAAGAGATCCATGATTTAAGAACAAAATTTGCTTTGTTATAAATATTCCACTACACTCAGAACCCAATATTTCCTCCCATGTAAATCTCTTTCTCATCCTCATTGGGCCCCCAGCTACAGCTTGGGTAGTTACAAACCTGACTCCATGCACCCTTGTGCATGGCGATATCTTGAGGAGGCTGCAACCTCACGATGATTGTCACGCCCCAAGGAGCCGTCGCTCGTCCAATATCAACTGGGTTGCTTCTCCCTCGAACCAGCGAACAATTTGAAAACCTTAACACCGAGACCCTCTCAGCCACCTATACCACAACCAATACGGCTGGAACAAGCGACTGAAATGAAGGGAAGATGACGACATCAAGGAAAGCCACGTACCGATGCGACTTACAACAAACAAACAAAAACTTAGACCTCCATGGCACGCAAAAATACAACCACATCACCATGCAAGGCATCATAATGAATCAGAAATACAACAGCGGAAATGGAAAGAAACAAATGAAAGGTACCAACATGAACATCAAATACTAGTAACCAACGAAATCGTGTCGACACACGTGGACTAGGGCAGGTCGCCGAGCACTCCAGACGATCATCCTGAAATAAAAACAAGGCTAACGTTGTGCGTCCAGTGAACTTAACGAATACATATACCTGATATGTATAGTAAGTTATACTAGCAGTAAGAGTTAAGCTGGCAACAGTATCAAGTGTAAAATTAAGAAATGCTAAACTAGAATACCGAATAGATAATACATACTAGAGTCAACATAACTTGAAGAAATAAAGGTTTGAATACCAAACGAACAATGTAAGGTCACCAGACTCAATGCAAACATACCTTCTGAAGATACAGGTCAAATATATGTTGTAACCAGATCAGCAAGTACAAAGCAAATGCAATAACACAAACAACAACGACCATGCAATGATGCATCATATGCACATGATAGCAATGACACGTGTCACTCTCTATACGCGCTCTGACTACCGCCACATTGGCTAGCCAGGAGTACAGGACAGCCTAGTTCCTGTGGCTGTTTACCCCAAACACTTGTGGGGATGCATGAAAAGCCAACACACCTGGGGCTATGTAGAATGCATGAATAGCCAATGCACCTGGGGCTATGCATAATGCATGAATAGCCAACGCACCTATGACTATGCAGAAACTGAGGCATATCTGACAGCCCATCTCAACCACTCGGAAGCCAAGGGTCGTCTAAGTATGCCTCTTCTCCTCTAACATGACTGACGACCCATGCTCAACCACCAGGAAGCCAAGAGTCGTCCGTGCACACACAATACAGAGGTGATGCATGACACTATCCTATGCAACACTCTCTGACTAATCCTCCAATCATCAATATAACATGCAGGGGTTCAAGAATAATCATGCACCATATCCTAACTTTAGTACTGGGCATAAGGTATCCTATCGCTAATCAAAAATACACAACAACATACGATAATAAAGGGTAAGGAGGTCCAACCTCGAAGCAGTTCAGAAAATAAACTATCATCTAATCAAGCAGCTAGTACCAAGCGTAAATATACGAAAACAGGAAATAAATAGAACCCTACTGCTATCCATAACCAACTATGCGTAAGATTTGTGATAATATCTAAAAAGACAAGTCTGAAGTACCCACATCCAGAGTATAGTTTGACTCGAAAAAGAAGCTTCACCTCCTGGTATCCAAAGCCAAATAATCATTTAATGTCCTGTGCTATAGAGCATAATTATTTAGCTACCATCATATAAAACATATTAGCTAAATCAATCTCCCTAAACCATGGTCAACATAGCCCAAGGTTTAGTGTTTCCCTAGAGATAAAAGTGACTCACGATAAGATCAAATAAAACCAACCACTACTCTTTACTGATCTAATCTCATAACATGAATAACTCATCCAAGATCGAATCAAACACCATCATACAGATCCAAACAAAACCCAACACAAAGAAAACCCAACACAAAGATCTATAATCTGATAATGGAAAACACAAGTTTTGAAAAAAAAAACTTTGAAATCCAGAACTCAATATAATCCTTCCATTATAGATTCAATGATCAAAACTGATCAGATAGGTAAAACAAATTTAAAGAGAATATACCAATGGTGGTACACAATAACCCAAATTCCCAGCCCTTGGGCACGACACACATGAGAGCACACGGCAGAATTAGGAGATCAACTTCAAGCCAAGCGTTTGGCTCTCGGCAGAACAAGGATTCAAACAAAACTAAAGCATAGGGCTCACATCAAGGATGAACATCCAATTCCACAACTTTCTCAAAACCAATCTGATTGCAACCTAGAACATATTCATGTTAGCTAACAACGAGTTCGAATTAAAAATTCAAAATCTATACCAAAACTCTAAATGAAAACAGAGGTTATGTTGATTACCCATCTAACTGGACTTCCATACGATATACGACAGAAATAACACGAAAACACCACAACAACCTCACAGCATAGTCTTAAGATCATACAACACAAACTGAAAACCAATTTAGAAAGTCAAGATCAAATCCTAATCTCGTGCAAGATCCGGATCACATCAACAATCAAGATTCCAATCCAATTTCACAATTCTTACATGCACACAAAACAAAACTCCAACGCATTCATCAAATCTGATTACTCTTAATCATCAAATTTGATTCCCTCACTGACCTGATCCAAAACACAGATTGGAGCTAATGAAACCAAAACAAAGCTCACAAAGAAAAATCCAAACGGATGAACAAATCCTCAACATCAAACAACTAAATAGCAAAGCCAAGATCATCAACATCAAGACAACAAAACAGGAAAGCCGGAATCACAAATCCCTTTCACCAATCAAATCATATCGCATAGCATAAAACAATCCAAATTGAACTCCATCCACAGTTACAATCAATCCAAAACTCTATAAGAACCCTAGACAAAGATCTCCTCACTTGACGCTTCCCACGCGCTGCTACTCTGCCCGATCCTAGGCCGGCGGCTCCCTGCTCGATCCCAATTGTGGCAATAAGGCGAAACACACGCCCCCGCCAGCCAGTCCTAGGACCAATACATAGGAGGTAAATCACAGTGACTGAGAAGGCAAGAGGTTGGGGAGGGGGAGAGACTTTTTACACAGGGTGCATGAATTTACGCCCCACCAGTCCTGTGGCCTGAACCCATAACTTTTAGTGGCAATCTACCAACCGCTTACCATCTCAGCTATGTCTGTGGCTCAATCCCAATTGTGCACGCAAGGAAGGAAGACACAACACAGCCCTAGCTCTGAACCTTGGCATTCAACACCACCCAGGAATCAAGCTCAACCTCGTCAGCGTTGGGCGAACTCAGAGGAGAAAAAGAGAAAGAGGAAGACGAGCTGAGGCTGGGATGTTTCTTCTGATCGAGCCGAGGAGCGATCGGGCAGAGAAGGTAAAGAAAAGGGAATTTAAGTGGAGGCTCTCTTTTTGCATTTACCCCCTCTGAAATGTGGCTACACATTTACACCCTTGATGTTAGGGTCTTTAAGCATTCCAACCCTCACAACTTTAGCTTTATCACCTCCATAACCCTAATTTCAAGTTTTAAATCCAATCTAACCCCTTTTAGTTCAGATTTAAACCAACTACACCCTCCAAGCTTCTTGATGATGCCAACTCAAACTTTTAACCCTCCTCTGAATTTTTGGAAACCCTAATTTTGTCCCAAATAAAATTTTCTAAATCGGTTTCCGTGTTGTCATATTTAACAATGACCTCAAAACAGTTGTGATAGCCTTACCCTGAGATCACACAGTTGTGACTTCAACCTTGTGCATGGATGCCGTGATCGTGCCAAATTGATGGTCACAACATCAAAGGTGAAGCCAATTATTAACCTATCTGGGTTTTAATTTGGGGTCCGATGACATTAAAGAAGAAGAACATACATAAGATAGAGGAAGATAGATGAAAAGGAGATTAGTCGAGGGTTGTTTTTCCGATTAGTTGGGGATTTCATCGGCTCGAAGTCAAATTTATCCTTTATTGTTTTTTAATTAATAAGTAAATAGGAAAAAAACATTTTAACTCTTGCAATTAAGGTTGTAAGTCATGATAAATTTTGTGATATTCAAATTTGTTTGGGTTGAGTTTAAAATGAATCAAATGATTTCATTTTTTACTACATTGAACTTATCAAATTAATCATTTACCGCCCTATTTGCAATTCATCGTTTAAGACTTTAATGAGATCTAAAAAAGAGTGTTGTTTTAATTCTTCATACTTAAAAAAATAAAATAAAATATCCTTTTTCGTTTCTTCACCCATAAAATTTGTCCAACTGGGTAATTCTCTTTATAATTTATCAATCCACACTTCCCAACCACACAATTTAATTAACTAATCCACGGTCCAAAGGGAAATGCCGTCGCCGGCCATGTAACCGTCCTCCAGCTCGATTGTCTCCCAATCAATCGCTATGTGCATGGCCGGCGGCGTCACCAGAAGCCCCCTGGCCATATCCTCCAGCAACCCCTGGAGATTGAACACCGCCTCTTCGTCCACGAACAACTCCGGCGGAGATGCCGTCCAAACCGATCCGGACGACGATGCCGGAGCGAGGTCGACAAAATCGATGTCGATCATCATCTTGGCAGCCTCGACGGCAGCGCGGCGGACGTCCTCGGGGGCGGCGGAGCGCGCCCGGGGCAGCACCTCGGCGGAATCGGGGAAGTTGAGGATGGCGGAGGCGGCGCCGCGGAGGGCGATGGCGGCGACGTCGTGGGCCCGGGCGGCCATCTCCGGTGTGTGGAAGGTGCCGAGCCAGATTCGGCTCTTCTTCCCCGGCTCCCGCACCTCCGACACCCACTTCCGGCCGCCTCCCCGCGACCGCACGCCGTGGTACACCGGGTGGCGAGTCTCCCGGAACTTCTTCCGCCCGGCCTTGCGCTTCGGCGAGTACGTGAAAGGACGCCTCGAGGAAGAGGAGGAAAAACAAGAAGTGGAGGAGCAGTCGTCGACGTCCATGAGCACGAACAGTAGTAGGTCTGATCGAGGAGCAAAGTGCGAGTGCGGGAATTATTAATGGGCGCGAGGCGTTCGACGGAATGTGTACGGGACATTTGTATGCGGCCCATGCGGCGGGGGCGTCCGCGGTGTCGACGCGCGAGGAAGTCGGAGCGGAGAAGTAGGAACTGCGCGGAAAGCTTTTCAAATAACAGAGTCAAAAAAAAAAACATTTTGAATAAATAAAGAACGGCGTTTCAGCGTGGTGGATAAGGGAAGCGACAGAGCTACAGAAGAGGGGATGGACGGAAATCGATCCGTCTCACGGGACGCTGAGTGAGAGACTGATCCATGGCCCCACCGCTGCCGTCGTCGCCAGGTCGAAAGCTGGCATCATCCAGAAGGGGGCCAAAACCAGGTGTCAGGTTGCAATTCGCTCTTCGCCCCCTGCGCTCCCTTGTCTTATTCGACTGAACACTGTTCAAAACAGAATATTGTGCAAAAGGCAAAAGCTGTTGTTAATTTTCATTTGCGCCCGCCAACACTACTAAATAAAAAAAATAATTAACTATATTTTTTCATGGACGATGAATCCAGTTTCATAGAGTTTCTCATCGATCGCTATGATAAATCGAAAAACATTAAAGTTTTTCATCGATCGCCAAGGTAAATCAAGAAACGTTCGCAGTGGATGGTCTAGAAATCTAACGTCCCAGTGGTTATACTCTATTTTAAGAAAAAGTTCTTATAAATATATCGTAGTTAGAAATCAAATCATAGATATTTAAATTAGTGATTAATCATCCTACCGTTGCACGATAACCCGGAGAAGGCCAAGACTACTTCAATAGTAAATACTAATGCGTGCTATTTATTTCCAAAATAATTATATATTAATGACTTTACCATGAAGATAAAAAACTCGAACAATAATTGCTCTTTACCTTCTCCTTTCTCCATGCATGAGCCTCATCTCTTCAACATTAATTGTAATAAATAATCTTAATAAATTTTAATTTGACTCAATATTACACGTAATGTTTAAACTACAACCAATCAATCATATGTATTTCACATAATAATATATAGTGCCTAATATTAATATGAGTATATAACTAAATTTAAAAATTCATTTGTTACAGGAATAAATTTAATTTGAAGATTCATTTAATATTCAATATCATAAAATCCAAAACTTGCTAGATCTTTGGCTTCTTTCAAACCTACAGAATCTTCTACACTATATTTTCTTAGTTGAGTTATTTAATTCTTTAAACTCCTTCGCAGCCGAGAATTTCATGAAGCTAACTGATTAACAACATCATGTGACAATCGTTAATTTCTAATTGATGACATCCCTGATGAGATCATCTTTCTTAGAGCTGCATTTTTCCTAAGCGTATTTAAAAAATAATAACGACAATTAGAAATAATAACGGTTAATTTCATGAAGCTAACTGATTAACAACATCATGTGACAATCGTTAATTTCTAATTGGTGACATCCCTGATGAGATCATCTTTCTTAGAGCTGCATTTTTCCTAAGCGTATTTAAAAAATAATAACGGTTCGTCGGTAGCCGATCGAAGCCGGCGATGCTAGTAATCAATAGCATATATTAGTCAAAGAAAATAATTAATGATAAATATTCTTAATATTTACATATAATTTGTAAATATGTGGCTGGATAAAGCTGTAAGTGTATTTGCAAGTGTCATTTAGTTTGTTTAATTACTCGTGCCCCAAGATAAACCTGTAGTGTAGCAATCAAAAGGTGGCTGGATGAAAGATGATAAGTTTCTCCTAATCGATGGATTCAATATCGGTTTCGAATTGAGGAGAATATAGAGAGTTTTTTTAGATTTGATTAAATAATCAAATATAATGGTATGAATTCAAGTGTAGTAAAATTTTATCCATACTGAATTCGAATACACAACTCAAATATATACCTGATTAGTATAGAGGATAGAGCTGAGTTTTAGTTTGAAATCAGCATCATAATTAATTTACAATTTTGATGTTGATTTCTAAACATGGTGTTAAATTTCAATTTATTCGATTTAAACAATTAAAAATTTTAAAAACGAAATTGAATTGAATTATTCAAAACAATTGTTTTTTAAATAAAATTTCAAAATAACCAAATCGAATTTATAAATTCGATCATTGAATCTTATTCACTAATGAGAATGTGAATAAATATTTGATCTTATCTTAGTCTTTAACGAGGATGTGAATAAGTATCTGATCTTGAGCTTTTGATGAATAAAAAGTGTTCTGTAAGTGAACAATGGGGGATGACGAATCATTAAATCATAGCCCACGATGGCAATGACCAGGAGAAGATCTCAGCGCCTACAAATTAACACGAGCATAAATGAGTTGCACCGGAAGAAGTTCCGATAGAGCCCGCTCCAATGCTCAAGTCAGAATTCCTTCTTCTAAGGAGGAAAACGATGAATCAAAGTATACGAGTTCTAAAATCTTATCCATCATCGCTCCGAGTCAACGTCTAACATACCTTTTCCAAGGAGTTGGGAGACCATAAGGGGACGGACCGAGGAACCCCTCACTTCCCTCAAAGGGATGACCTCGGCTGGGGTCATCGCCAGCATATACGAGTCACTGCTGAAGGTAAGATTCCTTGTATCCATTTTTATTATCTCTATCCTCTTCTCTGACTTTTATTGTTTCCTGTGTTAGGCTATTTCCGAGTGTCTTCTTTTGGGTTGGCGAATGTCTCCCGAGCAGGAGACTAAAACTCTGCACTAGCAAGTGACGGAGTTGAAGGCGGAGGTGTACCAGGCCCATCGGGCATTAAGCCAAATGCAAGCTGAGGTTAGCAAAGATCTCCGGGTCAAGGTGGACCACTACCTGGACACCCTATTGGCCTCCGAGTCCTCTCTGCATAGCACCCGTCATTGAGCGCCTTCTATCAGAGAAGGCGACAGATCTCTTTGCGGAGGTGAGTCAACTAACCCAAGAGAGGGGACGACTTCAATCTCAGGGGAAGAAACTGTTGGAGGACGCCCACCTCTTAGAGTTGTCAACGGAGGCACTCAATGGCAGGATTCAAGAGCAAGCGGACCAACTAGCGAAGAAGGAAATCATGATACAAGCTGTCGCTGCTCACGTATCTGACTTACAGGAGAACCTTGACCTGACCAAGTCACGCATATCGACTAGAACTGTCAATTTGGGTTGGGCCCGTCGGGTTGGCCCACCCCGCCAACCAATTTAAGCGGGTTGGGTTAGAATTTAAATAACCAAAGCCCACCGCGGGCCAACCCGGCTAGGCCCGTGACCCGCACGGGTCGGTCCGTGACGGGCTTGGGTTGGCCCGCGGGTTGAGAATCACATGTAGTTAAGTTTTATGATAATTTATTATATTTCTTTGTTATAATTTTGAAATAAAAAATAATACTTTTCATCACAGGAGTACTCGTTTGTATCCATTTATATTTAAAAAATATATTTTTTGATATATTAGATTGATGAAACCTAAATATATGATTTTTTTACTTTTTTAAATTTTTTAAAAATATTTTGATGGGCCCGCGGGTTGGCCCGCCTGACTCGCTACCCGCCTTGGATTGGGTTGGGTTGGGGATTTCCCAACCCACCTAGATGACGGGTCGACCCGCCCTCGCCCCGCCAAATTGCCGACCCGCTACGGGCCGCCCCGCCCCGCCATGGGTTGGCTCGTTTGACATCTCTAATATCGACTACCACAGAGCAGCTTGAGGAGGCGCTGGCGACCCAGGGTCAGATATCATCCAAAGCAGCTGGGCTGAGGACTGCTCAAGACCAAACCTTAGAAGAATTAAAGAATTATAAGGCTGGCGAGGAGTCTCGGCAGGCGGCGGTAGAGGAGATATTCAAGGCCAAATCCCTCTAATCTGAAGAGTTTGGTGATATTTTGGCTAGCCAAGTGCTGAGGCGGCTCAAGCATGGCTTCAATGGAGCAGTCCAATAGATCCAACGAGCTGAGGTACTGAAGCCAGGTGTCAACCTAGACTTCTTCAGTGTTAACCGAGCTTCGGAGGAACTGTCTGAATTCTATTTGGTTGCCTTCATACTATGGAAATATAATCTTTATTTTTTTTCCCGCTAATGCCAACTCGTTTCCTGCCAAGCACCGCTTTCATGTCAGCTATCCACCGGGTGCCTGATAATTTGTTTTCACGCTAGGGAAGGTCAAAACGCTAGAGTACCATTGGCGACTATGCGCGGGCAAGGACTTTGACTTCTTCTGGTCGGGCATCCTCAGCACCCTCGGTCAGGACTATACAACTTGAGCATCCTCGTACCATAAGTTGGTAGGAATTTGAATTGCTGCCGGCTGAGTATCCTCAGTACCATGGTTAAATCTATATATTTTGGATATATTCAACATCATAAAATGATAGGAGCTGAGAAGTAGGAACTGCGTGGAAAGCTTTTTCAAAACACGGACTTAAAAAAAAACGTTTTGAATAAATAAAGAACGGCATTTCGGCGTTGTGGATAAGGGAAGCGACAGAGGGGATGGAAGGAAACCGATCCGTCTCACGGGACGCTGAGTGAGAGACAGATCCATGGCCCCACCGCTGCCGCCGTCGCCAGGTCGAAAGCTGGCATCATCCAGAAGGGGGCGAAAACCAGGTGTCAGGTTGCAATTCGGTCTTCGACCCCTGCGGTCCCTTGTCTTCTTCGACTGAACCACTGTTCAAAACAGAATATTGTGCAAAAAGCAAAAGCTGTTGTTGATTTTCATTTGCGCCGGCCAAGACTTCTAAATAAAAAAAATAATTAATTAGATTTTTTTAATTAAGACGATTGGTCCGATTTTATATAATTTTCTATGAATGGTTAGGATAAATCGAAAATATTAAAATTTCTCATCGATCGTTAGGATAAATCGAAAAACGTTCATAGTGGATGATCTAGAAGTCCATCATCTTAAGGTCCGTGTCTCATTTGAAAGAATTTTTTTTATAAATATATATATCATAGTTGAGGATCAAACTAAGAATACTTAAATTAACGATAATTCATCCTATTATTGTATCGTAATCCGGGACAGGCCAAGACTACTAATTACTAAATAGTAAATACTAATACGTGCTATTTATTTCCAAAATAATTATAAATTAATGATTTTACCATGAAGATAAAAAAACTCGAACAATAATTGCTCTTTACCTTCTCCTTTCTCCATGCATGAGCCTCATCTCTTCAACATTAATTGTAATAAATAATCTTAATAAATTTTAATTTGACTCAATATTACACGTAATGTTTAAACTACAACCAATCAATCTATGTATTTCACATAATAATATATAGTGCCTAATATTAATATGAGTATATAACTAAATTTAAAAATTCATTTGCTACAGGTATAAATTTTATTTGAAGATTCATTTAATATTCAATATCATAAAATCCAAAAAATGCTAGATCTTTGGCTTCTTTCAAACCTATAGAATCTTCTTAGTTGAGTTTTTTATTTCTTTAAACTCCTTCGCAGCCGACAATTTCATGAAGCTAACTGATTAACAACATCATGTGACAATCGTTAATTTCTAATTGATGGCATCCCTGATGAGATCATCTTTCTTAGGGCTGCATTTTTCCTAAGCGTATTTAAAAAATAATAACGGTTCGTCGGTAGCCGATCGAAGCCTGCAATGCTAGCAATTTATAGCATATATTAGTCAAAGAAAATAATTAATGATAAATATTCTTAATATTTACATATAATCTGTAGTGTAGCAATCAAAAGGTGGCTGGATGATTGTTAATAATTTTATCCGAATCCATGGATTCGATATCGGTTTGAATTGAGGAGAATATAGAGAAATTTTTTAGATTTCATTAAATAATTAAATAATCAAGCATGAATATTATGGTGTAATAAAATTTTGAGAAATGATATGTACAGTGAAAATGAATATCTTAATAAAAATTTTGGCCGTCATTCGACAGTATGTCCGACTTCCGATCGTCGATCGGACACTATCGGCGGCCTCTGATCGCGGCCCCGAATCAAACTATACCTTGGGAGAACGGTGAACCCGTCAGGATCGCCGGCAACGGTGAACCCGTCGAAATCGACGATGAATAACGAGAGATCGCAATTGCGGCGATCCCGACGGGTTTACCGTGCCCCCTAGGATATAGTTTGGTTCGGAACGGCGGTCGAAGGCCGCCGATAGTGTCTGATCAACGATCGGACGTCAGACATGCCGCTGACTGATAATCAAAATTTTCACTGAAATATTCACTTTCACCGTGTATATCATTATTCTAAAATTTTATCCATATCCATTCCGAATATCCAACTCAAAAACCTTATTATTATAGAGGATAGGGCTGAGTTTTAGTTTGAAAATCAGCATCATAATTAATTTACAATTGATTTTGATGTTGATTTTCGAAATATCATGGTGTTAAATTTCAGATTATTCGATTTAAACAATTAAAAATTTTAAAAACGAAATCGAGTTGAATTATTTAAAATAATCAATTTTTTTTAAAAAAATAAAATTTCAAAATAACTCAACCAAATTTATAAATTGGATCGATTAATTCAATTTAATCGAATTTTTACTCGCTCCTAATAGAAAATATCTTATTTTTAATGGGAATGAGAATAAATATTTGATTTTTATGAATAAAAAAATGAGATTAAACATTAAATATCCAATGAGAATGAAAATAAATAAAATAATTAAAATAAGAACATAATATATAAAATTTGATCCAAATGACAAGGACAGTGAATTTGGGACAATGAATGGGACAGTGAATGACGTGACAATTATTGTGTACACGTCTGATCGTCGATCGGACACTACCGGCGGCCTTCGGCCGCCGCCCCGAACCAAACTATACCCTGGGGGGCACAGTGAACCCGTCGGGGATCGCCGCAATTGCGATTTCGCATCATTGACCGTCGATTTCGATAGTTTCACCGTTGCCGGCGATCCTGACGAGTTCACCGTCCTTCGAAGGTATAGTTTGATTCAGGACGATAATCAGAGGCCATCGGTGGTGTCCGATCGGCGATCGGACATGTACACATTAATTGCACGTCATTCACTGTCCATTCACTATCCCAAATTCACTGTCCCAATCATTTATCATATCGGAAAAATTCGATCCAAATCAATCCATTATCATATCCGGCCACCTGGATTCTTCACAGTCATGGCTGAAAAGCCTTCCAGTTTGTGATGCCAAACGGGCAATATGTAAATAGAAGTTATTCGGCAAAACAACCACAGCCAAATATCCAGACTATCATTCTTGGAATCTGGGAAATATGACAGGCAATCGGGCAACCTAGAAAACAAACGAAAGCTACATTGATTTTGAATGGAACAGTAAGGACTTCGCCATTGAAATTTCACCTATATCGGTCAGCCAAGAGCAAGAAAATTTTGTCAGCTGGTAATTATCAGCAGTCAACCTTGAGGCCATTAGAAATCGACGACGAAAGAACTACACATTTCCAGATATTATGTCAATGAATCAAATTACAAAACAATTCTCAAACCCTCCAGAATACAAAGTGTGTCTATATAATCATGTGCACAACAGATGAACTTAGTCAGCATTAGCTTAATGTGATCAAACCACAAACAAAAATGGACATGAAAATGTTACATCCTTGATAAAGGGGAACTTGAAGCGCAAAGAATATATAGAGAGAATCCACTTGGCATGCCAACAGGTATTTAAATCCCAAACATGCCTGCCTAGCAGCTTTAGCTGGATTGCCGAGACAAAAGGTTATTTATTCTGAATCATATTCATGTTATTAACAAGGAACCGAAAATTAAGCCTACATTTACAAATAATATATGGTCACGACAAGTAGGATATAAGGGACAACGAAGACCAAGACCATTACGGTCTCTCATAGAGTACAGATCGCTAAAAGAGCTCAAATTCCACATCCTTACCATTTGTCCTAAAATCAAGACATTTACCTTCTTTTTTCTTGCGAGACACCGTAGGGGTGCCAATGTCATGATTTCTTGGTGTCTCAGGAGGCGCGGCACCTCGTATTAGGGCCCAATTTAATCCCTCAAAGAAGGGCTGCTGCTTAATCTCAGCAGCACCTCTGAATGCTCCCAATCTATGTTCTGGCTCTTTCACTAGAAGCCCTCTAATCAAATCCCTAGCGGGAGAGCTGACAGATGGGTTCTCAGGAAATTTCAAAGTCTGAGAAATCACATTCATCAACGTTTCATCATTTCCAGGTCCCTTGAAGGGTGTTCTACCAAAAAGTAGTTCATATAATAGGATCCCATAGGTCCACCAATCCACAGCACTTCCATGTCCGTCCCCTCTAATGATCTCAGGAGCCAAGTATTCATGGGTCCCCACAAAGGAGTTGGAGCGTGCATCGGTGGGCTCCACCACGAGCTGGGGAAGTGGAATGACCTGCCCATTGACTTCAATTTTTTGCTTCCTTGCTTTACCTTCCGAAGAAGAAACCAAACGTGGTGTGAAACAAGAAACTGGAACCCACGATGGTCGAAGACAAAGTGGGTCAATGCAGCTATTTTCAGCACAAGGTCCCAAGTGTTTTTGGATGACTCTTGCGTGCCTAATGATGATGATCTGAGAAGCGTTGGACTTACTGAGCATCTGAGAGACAAGTCAAAATCAGAGAGCATTATATGGCCGTCTTCGCGAACCAAAATGTTCTCCGGTTTGAGGTCCCGGTATATAACACCCTGCATATGTAGGTACTCCAATGCGAGGAGGACTTCTGCGGCATAAAACCTGAAGAAGCATAGTTAAGAGTTAGTTTGTAACTTCAATCAACATAGTAACAGATCATCATCTAAATTGAACTCTCTACAAGCAATAATTGAACACAATCTTCTAACAGTCTGCTGCAATGTACACTTGGGGCTCTCTGATAGAACACTCTCTCAAGTTGATCATTCTTGGAATAAGCAATAAAATTGGCATGGTGAACCAACATCAACCAAAAGTTTCATATGTTTGATCTATTAAATGCTGAAACTAAGAAAATTTCCATTTGCATTTTCTACTTCAGCAGATGGAAAAAAAAGAAACTCTAGAGCAATATAATTTGTCTAGCATGGATTGTATGGAACATGAAAGATGGAGTTTGCCTCAGAGCTATGGTGCAGCAAAAGGGCGACTAGTTGTCTCCCAAGCACCTACAATTTGATCCCTAACTACGACGAATTTTGCAGGATTTTTTCTACCAAATGAGACAGTAAACCGTGGGATGTTGGACTATTGGACCGCTCGCTGTGAGCGCTTCCCAATTTATCTTAGCGGCCGGTGGAAAACTTCATAGGACCAGAACGATCGTCCCAAGTTCGACATTGCCCAACTTGGTTAATCATATTTTTTTTTTTTGAACGATGGAGTTTAACAGCAAACTTTCTAAGGTGCTAAAGCTAAATGGAAAATAATTTTATCAGATACCTAGCAGCTGGCTCACAAAAACTCCTGCCAGGTTGCGTCTGTCGAAGAACATGTAGATCACCACCTGGGCAATACTCCATCACTAGACATGAAAGATTATCTGTTGTAAAATGAGCATAGAGGGTCGGAAGGAAGGGGTGATCTAGCATTTGCAATATCTCTCTTTCAGTTTGTGCTCTGAGCATCTTTTTCCTACTGGCCAGGAATTCAATATCCATGACCTTCAATGCGAACAAACATTCCGAATCAACTAACTCCACAAGATAAACCGTTCCTATATCTCCACAACCAAGTCTTTTGAGAAGCTTAAAATTCTTTAAACCTAAACTTCCTTGTTGGATTACGTTGTGCCGGATTGCTATCCATCTTGCATCCTTTGACATATGAGGCCTACATCCTTTCCCACTAGCAGTGCTCAGATGACTCTCCTCACTCATGCTGGTGTTGCTACTATAATCCCCAATGCTGCTTTTTGAACTATGAGAACATTCCCCCTTTTCTCTAGATCTAGAGAATTCATGTGATTTTGCAGTGATGGCCCTGCTGGCACCATGAATATTTGAACTAGAAAGTTTTTTGCTTTCTGAACTAACTGTAGCTGCATTTTTCACAGTGCAAGATGCAGGAGTGACAGGTTCTTTAGAAAATGAATTGGTGACTGGCATGCTGCATGGAGAAGTAACATGCTGCTTTGGATGACAAGATTTGGTAGTAGGCATAATACATGAAGGTGTAGTAAGCTCCTTAGAACGAGATGGTTTGGCAGCAGATAGAGTTGCACCACTTTTCTTAGCATCACTATGATTGACGGATGCATTGGGTACCGATGCTGACTCAGACCTTCCTTTCTTTCTAACATTCTTGTTCCTATGTACTGGCTTGTTTAAATGTGCGTCTACACCAGTCTTGCATGAAGCAGTAACTGTTTTTGAGCTAGATACAGTTGCTTTTGAAAATGATTTCCCATTCTTTTCCATCTTAGCAGTAGCTGATTGACTATTACATGACTCTTCTGATGTGGGTTGAATGGCGTCCTGGATTCTGATTTTACTTAACTTGGGTGTAGGAACAGCAGAGATAGGAGAAGAAACAGCGCTCCGAGTAGACGATTCTGCATTTTGACCTTGATCAAACACAGTTGTCTTTTTTGAGAAATCTGATGCGACTTTCTCAGGCATGATGGATATCTCAAATAAATTTCTCTTGTCTCCATTTAGAGAAAGAATGGAGTCACTTGATTGAACCACCACAGATGCATAAAGCCTTTTGATTGTCCCGACCTCAGAAGTCCTTGATAAGCTAATTGGTTTTGACATTCTCTTCATAGCAGCCATCTCTGATGCCTGGGTAATGCATAGCTTTCTCAAAGCTTGTTTTAAAGTGACAGATTCTGATATGCCTATGCCTGATGGTCTGGATTCTCTGACTTTGACTGGTTTCTTCATAGCATTCTTCCGAACCAGATCAACAGCTGGATGACTCAGAGGACCAAGAACCCTGGATGAAGTCCTGCGATCAATTGCTCTCGATAGCTTATCGACGTTGTCTTCTACATCCACATGCTTACCATTTTGCAGATTCGGTTTGATTTTAACTCGTAATATCTTTGATCCACCAAAGTAATTTTCTGAAGTTGGCATATCATCTCCTTCGACAATCTCAGAAATGCCACTAGTTGAGTCCATTGACAAGTAATGACTAAACTGAATCGGAGAATCTACTCCAATGGCACTAGACATCAAATGACTATCCCGTCAATTAAAGGACCATCTAATGGAAATGAAGCAGTAAAATAAGAAACAAAGGTTGCCTTCATTTCAGTAGAAGATTTATTATTTAAAGATCTTTGGCTGATGCTTTCCCAAGTCACTACCGACCATTATCCTGAAAGAGTATTAAATTAATAAAATGAACAGTAAGCACTCAATCAAACTTTGCATAATTCCTATATCATTAGGTGTCCATATCAAAACAAAACAACTATTTTTCTCTTAAGAAAAATCCAATAATCAACTGATTAATTCGAGAATCAATATTTTAAGATGTCTTCAGATAAACCCTCCAGTAACATTTTTCCAAACTAATTTAGATGACCATGAACATAATGAGCACTCTACAAACCTAAAAGAATAATCCACCCAAAGTTTCATAATGTCATAAGAAAGGCTTCAAGTTCTTCCCGATATAGTCGTGCGCCTACAGCTCAAAAACTAGAAAACACAAATTAAAAAAAAAACTAGAAAACACAAATTCAGAAGGTTGTTTCAACTTCCAGAGGAATAGACACTGCGCAGCGCGACAAGGTGACCAAAAGAAAGATAATTCAGAAATACTAAGGTAAGCTATATTCCTTTCCGATTTCATGAGGAGGAAAACATCGCTTTCCCCCTTTCTGCCTTTCTGGGAAAGATCAATCGATGGGAACACAGAACGCACCATAGAACACAAAAATTCGGAAATAACAAAGAATGGTTAGAAAAATCCAGTTCAAATCACCCACTGGCACTGTCATTAAATCGATTAGAAAATGACGGTTAACAGAAAAGGCATCTCCCAAACCAAATCTCTCTGTGAAAACTAGTTATTCTCAGGACTCGACTAACACGGGGGGAGGAAGAACAAGAATTAGCAGCCGTACCGCGAGCGAATCCACCGCCAATGCCGACACCGGCTCAGATCGAGGAACAAATTTACTGATCTCGCTTGAGAACCACCCAGAGGAGACCAGAATCGCGACGAGAGACTGCGGATGCGGCGATGGAGGTTAGGGTTAGGGTTTTCGAAGCGGAGAGAGAGGCGGAGGAGGAGGACGACGACGAGGAGAAAGCGGCAGCAGGAGCAGAGCAGGAGTGAAACGTGCACATAACTCTGGACGATAGGAAAAGAACAGGATACAATTTACATTTAAAAAAACAAAACACAAAACACAAAAGAATATTAAAAATAACTATTACGGAAAGAACGTGGTTGTTAACAAAAAGGCCACGGCCTATATTTTTCAAAACACTCCTCGAAAGTCTAACTCCCCGCCCCCCTCCGTTTCACGTTAAAAAAAAATATAATTATTAAGTTGTAATATGAATTCGTTAGGGTCACATGTCAAGACATAATAATTTGCTTCCTCTGAGAGCCCACTTGATGAGTTGGCTTCCATGCCCAACGTTTGTAGTAACGACGATTATTAGTGATTAACGATATTTTTTAATTTGGATAATGGTCATTTTATTTTTTTTTACAGAAAATCGAAGCGTTCAATTAATTTAGAAAATGATTTTTTTTCATTCTCCAGTTTTCTAGAAAACGCTATGTTTTTTTTTAAAAAACAAAGCTGGAAAATGTAAACCAAACATATTTTTCAGAAAACCGCATTTTCTATCAAAAATGAAAATAAAAAATAAACTGAAAAATACAAACCAAACGTCCCCTTATATTTCAATCGTCCTCGATGAAACCTTTTAATTAAGATTCAATTTGTTAGACCAACGTGAAATGCAACAAGTGACTCGATGCCTAATTTCAAGGTAGCAACTAGCAACCGAGTAATTTGGCCCGCCCTTCCATGTCTGCAACTTGAAACCCCGCAAAGGGAAAGGACAGAGTCCACGTTATATTATTTTTTTCGAATTAAAATTAGACATAGTTAATTTTTAGATTTATTGAAGCACATATGTATTTTCTATTTTATTTCTCCAGTAAATCACTGCCATGTTGAATTTTAAAGAACATCATTGCAATATTATATTCAAAAAATAATATCACTGTAATAATGTATTTCAAAGACCAACACTATAATAAGGTTGATTTTATAATTTTATGTAGTATTAAAGTGGTATTAATTTTTTAAATAAGGCATTCATAGGTTCGTAGGATTATGATCTTATTTAAGATTAATTTGAATAGAATCGATTGGTAGATCAAATCTCTTTAGGGTATGAGACCTCTAGGCTTATTTTTATTTTGGGAATCGGATCAAATCTCTTTAGGTTGACCTCTAGGCTAAAAATAAATCATAAGATGACCCAATTTAAAGACAGGCAAAGCAACACCAATAAAAAAGTGAGTAGAATTGTTGTAATGTAGAATTACATTAATTCTATGAATCCTATACGATTCCATTGATTCTGTTTCGATTCCACTATAAAAGACAATTTCAAACTATCTTAGATCGATTTGGTACTTCCAGATCGTATGATCCCAATTCTACAAACTATGTGCTCATGATTATAATTCTAATTTTTAGTTTATTAAAAATTGTTGGATACGATTTTGATGTCATTGATCGTTGAAAGTCAAGTTTGACTTCAAAATCGAAATCTACGTTTCGCGTAGATAAATCTGGACTATTTATTTGCTCAAAACCGATTAAGGGTGAATGAAAAATTAATTGTTCAAGATACGCTCAATGGTGGCCATCGGATCAAATATCTGGACAGATCGCAAGATGGTGCGATCTGGAGCGTCGGATCAAAGATCTGAATGTGAAGAGGGAGATTGGATCTGAGGGGTCGGATTAAATGTTCTAATCTGACAGCTGAGATCAAGATGGATCTAAAGGAAGGAGATTAAATGATCTTTAAAGGGTTATACCCTTTCGTTATGAACGGTCCAGATCTGTCCGAACCAAAGGGTACTTACCTCTTCACTCAATATAAATAGATCCCTCCACTAGATCATTTCATTCATTCAAGCATTGCAATCTATAAGCATTTGCACTCCTCCCCCTTCTGCATCGAGAGCCCGAGAAGCCTACGGAAGGTTCGCCAGTCTCGAAATTTGAAGTATTACTATTCCGAGACGACGTCGTTGTATCTTGGAAACGAATTGCTGATATCTGTGAGCACCAGTAGCGGAGCAATATCGTTTTACGGAGATAGTGTTCAACACTAGCCTCGATGTGAAATATCAATCAGTTTGCTTCCTCCGAAAGCAACCTCCCGGAAGTTCCGACGGTCGTGAATCGATTAAGTCAAATACCAAGGAGATATATTCAGAATTATTGAAGGAATAAATTGAGGAATCAAACTGGAGACCTCTTGTATGTTAATTTGAGGTGGTAACCAACTGCACCACCACATCAAGTTAAGAGAATATGCTCTACAATAAAGTTATTCGGCAAACTGATATGGCCAGAGTCAACGATGTATCAACCGCCGTCGTCCATCACGTCGAGAAGTCGATCGGATCCGACTTCCAAATCAACGATATACCCACCGCCGTCCCTCACGTCGAGAAGCCGGAGAAATTCAACGGAGCTGACTTCAAAAGATGTTGTTCTACCTAACCACGCCGAACCTTGTACGGTTCCTGCGTGAAGACCCGCCAGCCGCTACCGAAAATAATTCCGGGAGCCAGGCTGCTCGCGATGCGTGGTCACACAGAGACTTCCTGTGCCGTAATTACGTTCTTGATGCGCTGTACAATGCGCTATATAACGTATATTGCATAATGGAGACGGGCAAGTCACTGTGGGAATCACAGAAGAAGAAATACAAAACCGAAAAATGCCGGACTGAAGAAATTCATCGTCGGTCGGTTTTTGGATTTCAAAATTATGAATTCCAAGAGCGTCACGTCTCAGGTCCAAGACATGCAACTGATAATGCATGATCTGGACGCCGAAGGAATGCCGCTGAATGAGTCATTCAAAGTTGCTGCGGTAATCGAGAAACTCCCTCTTTCATGGAAGGATTTCTAAAAATTACCTAAAACTACAAGCAATAGGAGGGCTTGAACCTTCAACCTTATGGTTAATAGCCACACACTTTAACCAACTGAGCTATTACTACTTACCCTAAAACTTATGGAGGGAAGCCATATTATCACCAAACCACATTCTCAAAGGCTGCGAGCCATCGTACAAATACTTGAAAGTATGGGGGTGCTTAGCAAAGGTCGAAGTACCTAAGCCAAAGAAAGTTAAGATATGACCTAAAACGTTCGATGCATCATTTGTCGGATATGCCCAAAACAATAATGTATATCGATTCATAGTCAGACATTCCTGATATTCATGTAGGTACAACTATAGAATCTCGGAATGCAATATTTTTTTTTGAAGACGTGTTTCCAAATAAAAAGGAAAAACGTTCAAAATAATGACAACGGAAATTCTAACAAAGATAATGTTCCAGAACTTAGTTGTCATAAAAGGGCTATTGACAATCAAAGCGAAGAGTCACATCGGAGCAAACGGGCTAGAGTTGAGAAATCGTTCGGGCCGGATTTCATGACATTCATGTCAGAAATGGACCTAAGAACACGAAGCGAAGCTCTCTCTAGTCCCGACGGCCCATTGTGGAAAGAAGTTGTCAGTAGTGAAATCGAGTCTATCATGAATAACCATACTTGGGAATTAGTAGACCTTCCTTTTGGTACTAAACCATTAGGTTGTAAGTGGATATTAAAACGCAAGTATAAAGCTGATAGATCGGTTGACAAGTATAAGGCCAGACTTGTAGCTAAAAGGTGCAAGCAACAGGAAGGCCTTGATTACTTCGATACCTACTCACTGGTGACAAGGATTATGTTCATACGAGTGCTGATAGCCATTGCAGCATTGTATGACCTTGAAATACACCAAATGGATGTTAAGACTGCATTCTTAAATGGTGAGTTGGAAGAAGAAATTTACATGGAGCAACCCGAGGGGTTCATAGCTCCTGAAACTGAGGGAAAGGTATGTCGACTTGTTAAGTCATTGTACGAACTTAAACAAGCACCAAAGCAATGACATGAAAAATTTGACAAAATAATGCTGTCAAATGAATTCAAAATAAATGAATGTGACAAATGCATTTATATCAAAAGCACACCTGAGAGTTATGTAATCATTTGTCTATACGTAGACGACATGCTCATAATGAGAAGTAATCATGATATCATCATGAGTACTAAGAAAATGTTGGCCAATAGTTTCGACATGAAAGATATGGGTCTAGCAGATGTCATATTGGGAATTAAAATTCTCAGGGCGTCCAATGGGATTGTTTTAACACAATCCCATTATGTAGAGTCAGTATTGAAAAGATTCAATGCATACGATCTCTCTACTGTAAAAACACCTATGGATCTAAGTCAACACTTAGCGAAAAGCCATGGTGAACCCATATCACAATTGGAATATTCTCGGATAATTGGCAGTTTGATGTATCTCACAAACTATACTCGTCCGGATATTACCTGTGTGGTCAACAAACTGAGTCATTTTACGAGCAATCCAAACGACACCCATTGGAAAACACTGATGCGAGTTCTTAGATATTTAAAATATACTATGAACTACGGATTACATTACGGAAAGTATTCTGCAGTCTTGGAGGGATATTGTGATGCTAATTGGATCTCCGATACAAAAGACTCCAAATCCACTAGTGGATATGTATTCACGATCGGTGGAGGAGCAGTATCTTGGAAATCCACTAAGCAAACATCCCTAGCTCGATCAAAAATGGAATCCGAGTTTATAGCACTTGATAAAGCAGCTGAAGAAGTTGAATGGCTGCGGAATTTATTGGAAGATATTCCGAGCTGGACAAAACCTGTGTCCGCCGTACTTATCCACTGTGATAGTTAATCGGCAATTGGAAGGGCACAGAGTAGTATGTATAATGGTAAGTCATGACATATACGTCGTCGACATAATACCATTAGGCAGTTGATCTCGAACGGAGTGATTGCAATCGATTGTGTCAAATCTAAGGATAATTTGGCAGATCCCCTAACGAAGGGGCTAAATCGAGATCAAGTATACTGCTCATCAAGATGAATGAGATTGAAAATCTACAACTAAAAACGACTGTAGAGGTAACCCAACCTTGTTGACTGGAGATTCCAAGATCTTGGTTCAATTGGACAACGAAGTTACAGAAGTTGTGTAACAGCACAAGAGAAATAATTATCTCTACTATCCCAATCCTAGGATGATTTGGTGCTGTCCTACCACATGTAGTGAGGATAAGCTTATGCTTTTAATGACTTCTATAGCTTTAAGGTGGAGTATGGTAGGATACTCTTGATAGAAGTGTCACCTATGTGAGTGTGAAGACAGACCGCTTTAATGAAATACTCATGAATCCAAGATGGTGTCCATGGCCGAAACGGAACCAACCATGAGAACTAAAAGTGGGTGAGATAAGTCTCTGTGTGGGTGTTATTGTCTTAGTATACACCAACAGCTGAGCAGTTCAAGACATCACGTTCACTACGCAGCCTAGTATGCTCGATAGCATTTCACTACAGAAAGTTCAAAGCCACAAGCTACATTTCCCGATGCATTGACTTATCGATTGGACTTTTGTAAAGTGTCAGCATGCATACATGCAATACATGCATTAATTTCCATTCATGTGGGAGATTGTTGGATACGATTTTGATGCCATCGATCATTGAAAGTCAAGTTTGACTTCAAAATCGAAATCTACGTTTCGCGTAGATAAATCTGGACTATTTATTTGCTCAAAACCGATTAAGGGTGAATGAGAAATTAATTGTTCAAGATACGCTCAATGGTGGCCGCCGGATCAAAGATCTGGACAGATCGCAAGATGGTGCGATCTGGAGCGTCGGATCAAAGATCTGAATGTGAAGAGGGAGAATAGACCTGAGGCGTCAGATTAAATGTTCTAATCTGACGGCCGAGATCAAGATGGATCTGAAGAGTTATAACTCTTCATATCAAGGGACGAGATTAAATGACCTTTAAAGGGTTATACCCTTTCGTTATGAACGGTCCAGATCTGTCCGAACCAAAGGGTACTTACCTCTTCACTGAATATAAATAGATCCCTCCACTAGATCATTTCATTCATTCAAGCATTGCAATCTATAAGCATTTGCACTCCTCCCCCTTCTGCATCGAGAGTCCGAGAAGCCTACGGAAGGTTCGTCGGTCTCGGAATTTGAAGTGCAACTATTCCGAGACGACGTCGTTGTATCTTGGAAATGAATTGCTGCTATCCGTGAGCACCAGTAGCGGAGCAATATCGTTTTACGGAGATAGTGTTCAACACTAGCCTCGACGTGAAATACCAATCAGTTTGCTTCCTCCGAAAGCAACCTCGCGGAAGTTCCGACGGTCGTGAATCAACTAAGTCAAATACCGAGGAGATATATTCGGAATTATTGAAGGAATAAATTTCCAACAAAAATATGATGAACCAGGTAACAGACGAACTTGGGATGATCTGCCTGATCCCACGGAAGTTTTCCACCGATGACTTGGATAAATTGGGAAGCGCTCACGGTGGACGATCTAAAAGTCAAGTGTTCTAGGGTTCGCACCCATTTGAAAACTAGCACAATAGTGATGTTGTTCTTTGAATGCAACACCACAGTGATTGGAGGGAAGGATAAAGAGCTATGATGTACTAAATGAAAAAACTCAATGAAACATTCAGTGAATGACGTGACACTTTGCATGTACACATCCGATTATTGCTCGGACACTATCGGCGGCCGGAGACCGCCGCCCTGAATCAAACTATACCCTGGAGGCACGGTGAATCCATCGAGGATCACTGCATGCAAAATATCACGTTATTCACTGAGTATTTTCTTAAAATTTTCCACTGAGCATATCATTTTTTAAGGATAAATTAGAAAATAAGTGTGCCCTTTTAAAAAATAATTAACCGAGTAATAGTAAAACTTAGGCAATCGGCCCGACAAGCTAACATTTTCAGGTCATTACCCATTATAGAGAAATTTTTTTAATAATACACCAAATTAAATCTCGAAGAGGGTCTAATAATAATATCTTGATCCTGACAGCATAAGTACGTCCTTCAGAAAATATGAAAGTTTGATGTACTTTTTAAAAATTTTATAATTTTAAGTGTGTCTTTAATCAATTGTTGATTTTTTTTTTATAATTTGGATGCTCAAATTTTATTCGATTAATTTTAGAGATAAGACTATCTTCCTTAGTTCACATTGATAAAAAATATTTTCATTTTTGTCATTTCTTTCCATCTAAACTTTGTCCCACCATTAAGACCTCTTCATTCAGAGTTAAGTATGGACAATAGATGTCCGTCTCAACAAACAATGGTGATGGGGCGATAGGGTTTGGTTGGGGCTTGATTTGATGAAACATTGAATCAATGCAACAAACAACTTCATCCATCAAATATTAGGTAATGTCTCAAAGATAACTTCTTTTCCCTTGTCTTTTTACCAGGGCTTCTTAAGTTTCGATATTGCCCCGGATGTTGGCACACACAAAGTTTGAAAAATAAATTTATCTCTTGGTCAAATAAATAATTAAAAAATATCATTTATATGGTGTGGTTGATTCTTAAAAACAAATATTTTACTTTCAATAAGTTTTATTGGTATGTTTAGTTGAAAGGTAAATTTAATATAGTAACTCCCGTGAAATTATATGCAATATTTATCCTTTATTGATTGAAGAATTGTCACGCTTTGATATCCTCCGTGCCCTAGACTAATATAAAAGAAATAAATTGATCCGGTCGGATATGTCATTTGACCTGGTAGGGAGTTCGGTCGGATCGAGACTCAGTTGGGCAAAGACAGTCGGACACGCTAGATGTCAACCTAGCCTGATGGATCAAAGTTCAAGGTTACTCGGATTTGGTTCGGTCGGCGGTAGCCGGTCGGATGTCCTGGGTCGGCAGATCCGACCGGGAGGGTTCAGTCGGGCAGACGGAAAAACACGTGCCTGATTCCCTTGAGAAAGAAGGTATCGAATGTGTCGTTGAGCTTCGGGCGAACGCTTCCGGTCGGGAACGCCCGACCGGACGAACCAATCACCGTGCCAAATAAAATCACTCACCCCCCGCTTTGAATGTCACGATTTGTATTCAACTGTTCGGGTGGACATACCCGACCGGCCGATCGGACAGGTCCAGCTGACCAGTCAGACTGGCTGATACTAGGAATAGTTGAACCCGCTCAGGCCACTTGCTCACCCGTGAGCCAAGTGACGGCCGAGTGATCGAGTCTCGCCGAGTGATCACTCCTAGTCGGCAGGCCAATTCGTATGGAATAGTCACCGCGCCTAGCAGAATCAGCCAAGGTGACCCCACTGTCTCAGTTGTTTAATCATGATCAAGCCTTTAAGATCCTCCATATCTTTTCATTATAAGGAAAAGACATCTGCCATAATCATATCCTGGCAGAGTATCGGACATTAATTGGGATTGAAGTGACAACCTGGACAGACCTTCAGGCGGCTGCGCCAGACCCTCGGGAAGACTAAGGCTGCCAAAGGGTCAGTATGTCAGCAGGTCAATTTTTAATGAGACAAGATAACCTTGACAAGATAGGGGGCCTCCTCCTCCCCTATATAAGACCCCTTGTGTGTTTCAAAGAGGAGGTTCCTGCTGCTGAAATTTTCCTCTCCACCTCTCGTATCCCCATTTTGGGTCTGACTCCAACTCAGCCCTATCCTGCTAGCCTTTGATCTCGACCCCGACTCACGCGCTGCCGCAACTCATGCGTCTAACTGGGTCATCTTTGTCCAATCAAGTCATCTGAGTGAGAGCCCTCTTCGCTTGTCGACAGGATCATAAATCATGAGAACTACAAATCCGGATACTATCTTAGTACGTGAGGAGAGGGGATAAAGTCAGATTTTGATTTTCAAATCTCAAGATGACAACATCGCATGCGTTAGCCATCCCGTGAAGACTCTCGCTCTACGTTGTGGTGGCAAAAGATAATTTAATCGTTCCAATGCCCTCGCCCACCCATTCCAGAGTCAATACGGAAGAGGTAAATTATTGTTGGTGCAATCTTGGTTAGGTCAGGGTTGACCTAGGTTGACTAGGCTCAGGTGAGCTTGAGTCTAGCAAGCTCGGGTGAGCTTGAGGTGTATGTTTCGATGTTTGACATTGATGTTTGAATTTGATAATTATGTTTGAATGCCGTATGGTGTCAAGTGGGTCAAGGTTGACTGGAGACTTGACTAGGTGAAGTCCAGGTGGATCGGGGAGATCGTGCGCTGGCATGGGAAAAGACCTAGTGGGACTAGGCATACCTAGTGGGACTAGGTGAAGTCCAGGTGGATCGGGGAGATCGCACGCTGGCATGGAAAAAGACCTAGTGGGACTAGGTGAAGTCCAGGTGGATCGGGGAGATCGCACGCTGGCATGGGAGAAGACCTAGTGGGACTAGGTGAAGTCCAGGTGGATCGGGGAGATCGCACGCTGGCATGGGAGAAGACCTAGTGGGACTAGGTGAAGTCCAGATGGATCGGGGAGATCACATGCTGGCAAGGTGGAAGTCTACCGAGAGACTAGACCTAACTCGAGTGTTAGGCAAACCTGGTGGGGAATCAGGTTAAGTCCTAGTTGGGAACTAGGCAGAAGAAGTCCAGGTTGGTCAAAGGGGTTGACCGTAAAATCCAGGTTGGTCAAAGGGGTTGACCGTAAAATCAAGGTTGGTCAAAGGGGTTGACCGTGAACACAAGTTAGGTTGGTCTCAATCGATTGGGTGGGTTGTTGTCTCGCGAAAACAAGAAGGATTTTAATCAATTGGGTAATTGATTAAGAAGGATGGTAATCAATTAGGTAATTGATTAAGGAGGATCTTAATCAATTAGGTAATTGATTAAGGAGAAAGTGAATCGATTGGGTAATCGATTAAGAGAGGTTGTTGCGAGAACAGAAGGTGGCTGAATCGATTGGGTAATCGATTCAGCCTTCTCTTAATCGATTGGTCAATCGATTAAGGGCAGTCTTAATCGATTGGCTAATCGATTCAGGTTCAAAAACTAGCCGTTGAACGGCTAGTATGACGTGGTAATCGATTGGGTAATCGATTAGGGAACCCTAGGCGTCGGGTATAAGGGTTTTCACGCAGGTTTTGAGCCACATCTCTTCTCCTATTCTTCTCCTCCTTCGGTGCCATCTCAAGGGAAGTCTTGGAGGACATTGCTGCTGCAATTCCAAGGTTCTAGAGGCAACCACAAGCTTGAAGATAGCAAGGGTAGCAAAGAGAGCTTAAACATTGTAAATCTTGTAAGATTTTGTATTGTATTTTGCTTCCTTTTTGTTGTATCTTCTTGTAAGCTTGTAAGAGGTTTCTCCACCTCAAGAAGGAGACTTTCATAGTGCATGAGAGTGTGAGGAGAGTGGATCCTTGGATTAGTCACCCGACCGGGGTGGATACCAAGTAAATCCTTGTGTTAGCGATTGCTTGAAGTCTTCCGCCGCAACAAATCATCAACAAGCGAATCGAAGCTAATCACCCCCCCCTCTAGCTCGTCTACCGGTCCCAACAAGTGGTATCAGAGCGAGGTTGCTCTTCTTTGGACTCATCGCCAAGAGGGCAAGAGCTAGAGGAAGAAGAAGAAGTTGGAAGAAACCCTAATTTCAAGAAGTCATCATCAAGGGGTTTCAACTTCAAGAATGGAGTTTGGCTATGACACAAGGGCACCTCCACCATTCGACAAGGCAAATTTTGGTCTTTGGAAGTCAAAGATCGAAAATTATTTCATGATGGAAATAGAGCAATGGTTTGCTCTAATGGAGGGTTTTGAAGCTCCAACAAGCTCAAAAGGAAAACTCCTCAAGAAAAGCAAATGGAATGAGGAGCAAATCAAGAGATGCGAGGCCAACTACAAAGTGATCAAGCTATTGGTCAATCTTTTGCCAAGCACCATCTTGGACAAGATTGGAGAATTTCAAGACGCCAAAGAGCTATGGAGCAAATTGGCAAGGCTTCATGAAGATCCCTCCACTATACCAAATCAAGAAAAATCCGAAGAGGGAGATTCATCAAGTGAAGAGGACTCGGAAGTTGAGAGGTGCTCAACATCCGAAGATGAAGCTCAAGAAGCCTCCACTTCAAGGTTTGAAGAGGAGCAAGATGTGCCATTGGCATCGGATCAAAGAAAAGCGTCAACATCATCATCCGAGGTCAATGAGGAGAAAGAAGAAGTCTCCACCTCTAGGATTGAGGGGGAGCGAAGGTCATTGACTCCGGAAGAAGAAGAAGTATCTACTTCCGGATCAAGTGAAGAGTCATGCCACACCCCTACAAGCAAAGGTATAAAAATTTCAATTTGTAAAAATAAAGATCATATTATTTGCTTTGAGTGTAGGGAAAGAGGACACTATAAGAGTAAGTGTCCCAAATTGGTCAAGAAAAAGGTGCTAGTGGCACCCAAGACTAAAGAGAAGCCAAAGGAGGTCGGCCTCGTGGCAAAGAAGGATAAGAAGCACATTGTGTGCTTCTCATGCAAAGCAAAGGGACATTATCGAAATCAATGTCCAAAGGGGAAGAATCCGACCAAGGCTAAAAGAAGGAGCTCAAGTCAAGGGGGAGCCTCCAAGAATAACACTAAGGTACCATTAGGTAATGGTACTTATTTAAATCATGATAATATGCATGCTAGAGATAACTATTATCATTTTAATGCTATTTATCATGAAAATAGGAGGTATAAAAACCCTAAGGAAAACTATAGAGCTTTCCATGCTAGGACTACCACCTCTAAGGATAGGGAACAAATTAAGAATTTCCAAGGTAGACCTACCCAATTCAAGGCTAAGAAAAACAATCACCAAGGCTATATTAGAAAACCAAGCCTTGAGGAGGTAATGATTGAAAATCAAGTTTTGAGGTCAAAACTTGATAAATTAGAAAAATCCCTCAAAAGAATAGAAAATCTATTTAAGGGATCTAAGGATCAAAACCTAGATTTAGGAAATCAAGGACCTTCTAGGAGCAAGAAAGGTTTGGGGTACAAACCTAAGACTAAGGATGATGGTCCATCCTATCATAGAGTTCCATATAAATATGGAACTAAATCTAGGTCTAGGAGTCAAGTCAAGGTCACAAGGGAAGTCATCCCTAGAGTTGACCAAGACAAGACAAAGGTGATTAAGGCTTCGGAGAAGCCTAAGAAAGTCTTTAGGAAGGTATCAAGGGAAGTCATCCCTAGTGAATACCTAGAACACCCAAGGAGCACCAATAGGTTTTGGGTTCCTAAGAGTGTGTTCGCCACACCCTAGATAGGTCTAGGGAGTGTCAACTCTAATTGGAAGGGTAGTTAACCCAACCTTGATGAAGTTGGCACTTTGGGACATTTTCAAGGAATTACTACCCTTGAAAATGAAGGATTCATGTGTTTACTCTAGGAGGAGTAAAATTGGTGCCAAACTATATTATTGGAAGATTGAATCTAATAAAAGTTGGCACAACTAGGATAGAATCCAAAGATAAGCCAAGTTGGGGAGTTTTGGGCATTATCTTGGAAATTAGGGCAAATTTAGGGATATCAATGGCTTAGCGATGAGTTATTGATACTTAGATAGGAAATCTAGGTATATTCTTTTATGACACTATGCCATGTTTTGTATGCTCTATCACATGCCATGACATCATATTTCATCATTCATATTTATTATGAAAATATTACATGTCATGTCATACATGCATCATCTAGTTATAATTTCTTTTGAAAATCCTAATATGATGCATGTCATAGTCATTAATCATGCATAAATCAATTTTTATTGAACTTAAGGACATTGGCATTAATTGGCATCCTAGGTGGATGATCAAGGTTTATAATGCCTAGGTAGAAATGCATGAACCCTTAGATTAGGGAGAACATGACTTTCACATCTCACTAAGACCATAAGTTGACTTGTGTGTGTTTTTGAGACACATTAGAAACAAGTGAGATGTTAGGGTGATGAACAAAACTCAAGGTGTTGATAAAGTACATCATATTTGAGTTTTAGTATCATCAAAACATGAGATTCAATGAACTCCAATCATTGGGAAAGCTAATGTACAAGTCATGTACACTTAGCCCAAGGAACATGGTTGGATATTGTTTTTGAAAAACATTTTAAAACTATCTTGGAAAACCTTGGTGAAGACTATCTTTTGATAGCACTCATCATTGATGAAATAGATACAAAATAGAGTAAAACATTGAAGTATTTCAATGGTTTCCAATTTTGTGTCAATCTTTGGAAATGAAGGTTATTTTCATAGAAAACTATTTTTCCATGATAGTATATGGTATAAATAATGTCTACACAAAATTTTAGAATTTTGTAGAATTATTTAGGGGTTTCTGAAATTCGGATCTGAAATTGTTTTCAGATTTCAGAAACTCCCAATCGATCAGGTGATCGATTGGGACCATAGCCAATCGATTGGTTAATCGATTGGTCGATCTTTTTGCGAGCACAGAAGCTCGCGTAATCGATCATTTGATCGATTACAGTCAGCCGTAATCGATTCGTTGATCGATTGAGGCTAGTTTAATCGATTGGTTCCCAACACCAATCGATTGGTGAGATTGAAAATGTCTATTTTCAGTCCAATAACCCATTTTTGAGTAACCTACCAATCCCTAAACCCTAGAATTACTTTTATAAGTATATTTGGGTAAATTTCATTGTGAAATCAAAAAGGGAAACGGTTCGGTGAACATTTAAGGGTTAAGGAGAGGTTTTGGTTCAAGTTTTGAATCCCAAAATCTCAATCACCTCAAGTTGAGTTTTCCTAAAGGTTTTAGGAACTCAAAAATCATTGTTGGTGCAATGATAGAGGTTTAGAGCATGTTTTGAGGGGGAGGTCTTCCTTAACAACATGTGGTTGTATTTTTATTTTTGGTAAAATGAAAGGATGAAGATTGGAAATCTTCATTATGATGAATGCTCAAGGTTGAGCATAGGTTCAATGAAAAGTATGGGATTTTCATTGTGTATACCTTTGACCATATAGACTTTCAGGGAGAGTGTTTGATGTGTGTCAAAGGGGGAGAAAATTGAAAGGCTAATAGGGTTTAGTCTTTCTCAAACATATTGTCAAACATCAAAAAGGGGGAGATTGTTGGTGCAATCTTGGTTAGGTCAGGGTTGACCTAGGTTGACTAGGCTCAGGTGAGCTTGAGTCTAGCAAGCTCGGGTGAGCTTGAGGTGTATGTTTCGATGTTTGACATTGATGTTTGAATTTGATAATTATGTTTGAATGCCGTATGGTGTCAAGTGGGTCAAGGTTGACTGGAGACTTGACTAGGTGAAGTCCAGGTGGATCGGGGAGATCGTGCGCTGGCATGGGAAAAGACCTAGTGGGACTAGGCACACCTAGTGGGACTAGGTGAAGTCCAGGTGGATCGGGGAGATCGCACGCTGGCATGGAAAAAGACCTAGTGGGACTAGGCACACCTAGTGGGACTAGGTGAAGTCCAGGTGGATCGGGGAGATCGCACGCTGGCATGGGAGAAGACCTAGTGGGACTAGGTGAAATCCAGGTGGATCGGGGAGATCGCACGCTGGCATGGGAGAAGACCTAGTGGGACTAGGTGAAGTCCAGATGGATCGGGGAGATCACATGCTGGCAAGGTGGAAGTCTACCGAGAGACTAGACCTAACTCGAGTGTTAGGCAAACCTGGTGGGGAATCAGGTTAAGTCCTAGTTGGGAACTAGGCAGAAGAAGTCCAGGTTGGTCAAAGGGGTTGACCGTAAAATCCAGGTTGGTCAAAGGGGTTGACCGTAAAATCGAGGTTGGTCAAAGGGGTTGACCGTGAACACAAGTTAGGTTGGTCTCAATCGATTGGGTGGGTTGTTGTCTCGCGAAAACAAGAAGGATTTTAATCAATTAGGTAATTGATTAAGAAGGATGGTAATCAATTAGGTAATTGATTAAGGAGGATCTTAATCAATTAGGTAATTGATTAAGGAGAAAGTGAATCGATTGGGTAATCGATTAAGAGAGGTTGTTGCGAGAACAGAAGGTGGCTGAATCGATTGGGTAATCGATTCAGCCTTCTCTTAATCGATTGGTCAATCGATTAAGGGCAGTCTTAATCGATTGGCTAATCGATTCAGGTTCAAAAACTAGCCGTTGAACGGCTAGTATGACGTGGTAATCGATTGGGTAATCGATTAGGGAACCCTAGGCGTCGGGTATAAGGGTTTTCACGCAGGTTTTGAGCCACATCTCTTCTCCTATTCTTCTCCTCCTTCGGTGTCATCTCAAGGGAAGTCTTGGAGGACATTGCTGCTGCAATTCCAAGGTTCTAGAGGCAACCACAAGCTTGAAGATAGCAAGGGTAGCAAAGAGAGCTTAAACATTGTAAATCTTGTAAGATTTTGTATTGTATTTTGCTTCCTTTTTGTTGTATCTTCTTGTAAGCTTGTAAGAGGTTTCTCCACCTCAAGAAGGAGACTTTCATAGTGCATGAGAGTGTGAGGAGAGTGGATCCTTGGATTAGTCACCCGACCGGGGTGGATACCAAGTAAATCCTTGTGTTAGCGATTGCTTAAAGTCTTCCGCCGCAACAAATCATCAACAAGCGAATCGAAGCTAATCACCCCCCCTCTAGCTCGTCTACCGGTCCCAACAATTATGAGAATTATTAGTCTGGATGTTATGACTAATACTTAAGGAGAACGAATATACTGATTTTATTAAATTTTGACTTTCAAATTTTAAAATGATAATATCTCCATATTAATAATCAATCCATCCTATACTAATCCTTATCTCTTTCATGTTACATATTCTAGAGCATCAATATTTTAAAGGTTTATAAATCATCTCCTTTTTTTTATTGGAATTGTAAACAGTTAGCATTTTTATTTGTCATTAAAATAATATCCGATCCTACTTAATCCATTTTTATTTTTGAAAATATCCATGTTTACTTCCATTTTAACCACACTAGTAATATAATTACTATTCATAACGGTTACAGTAATGTTTGAAAATAAAAATAGATGGAAGCGTGATGAACTTTGTTCGGATGATAAATAAAAAAAATATTTTTTTGATTTTTTTCTTATTTTAAATTTATTAAATGTTTTTATCATTCAATTAATTAATGAATCATTTAATTATATGGACACTGCCACATGATCTATTTATGACCCTTCAACCTATTTAGTTAAACGAGTACTTATAAATGAGTTGTATACATATCAATCCATTTATAATATCAGACACGTGCGGAAAGTAGATTTTGACCCATTTATTAACAATCTTGCCACCTAGATTGTTAATAAGACAATCTAAATATCTAATTATGCCTCATCAATTCAAATTGTCAACATGTTATTCATGAGATGGGATAAGTTATTGTTTAAAAATTTGATTGAAAATGAGGGAATTTTGACTTAACGGTAAAATTATTATCATATAATATTGAAATCACTTATTTGAATTACAAAAATAATTTTTACACAAAATATAAGATAAGATTGTATACAATATATCCAATGTGTTTTGATTTTTCTATGAGATGATATAAAATCCAATAGTGAATCGGACTGTCCTTATTTATTAAAAATATAATTATTAAGATTATATCTTTCTCTTAATAATTTATATTTTATAAATTTATTATTATTATAATTTATATCTTTCTTTACAATTATATCCAACTTATTGTTTTTGCATGTTAATATAGTTGTATTGGTATTAGTTATTTTGTGGCGTAATTGCGTTGTATATTTATTTGTATTAAGATGTTGTGTAGTCCTTTGTTAAAATATATCAATCTATTTAGGATAGAGATTAATTTTTAAATATTATTTTATATTGTTTCAATCTTTCATGACACTAGTCATCTATGATACAATCGTAACAAAAGTTAATTCTATGATATGGATTTTTTTTTTAAAAAAAGTGCGATAAGATCCTTTTATGATATATATAATTTCATCACAGGATCTCCTCTCGTCCCTTTTCATTTGATAATTGACTATAAATTAATCGACTATTCAATATTGTAATAACGGACAGAAAGTTAGAACTCAGATTGTGAACAATGTTATGCTACGGTAAGAATTGATGATGGGTTTAATGATGGTTTACTGTAGCAAATAGAAAATTAGGAAATCAATTGTTCAACTTGTTTAGACATAATCAATCAACTACTAGAGATTAATAATCGACTGATGATGCTATAAAAGTGAATAGAGAATTTTAAAACTCAATTGGTCATGATCAAGGTTTTTGCAGTCGATTGTAGTCACTATTTAAGCGAATAAAATGTTTCAGAACTCGATTGATGATTAGCAATCGACTAATGTTGAGGTAGGTGGAGTCATTGAGTTGATAGGTCAGAACAATGGTCGAACATATAGTGCAATAGTCGATTGATGAGAGAAAACAATCGACTGATTGATGGAAATCATTTCCACAGTTAGGGACGGAGTTAGGATATTGGTCCTGATGTATCGGGTGGACCGATTAGATGGGGTGAATAAATGACTCGCAATTAAAATTAGAACTTCTCTTGCTAACTAACTAGTAAGGACACACAAATTTTTGTTGTACTCTAGCCTTTAAGCCCAATTTAATCTAACTTGAGTTCAATCAAATTGTCATCTTGATTCCCTACAAATAATAATTGCACAAATTTAAGTAAAAATCCATAAAAAAATAGGAAAAATTATACCAAAGCCCTAAAAATGAATCCAGCTCCATAACATGATATAAATCAACAATTTTTTATATGAGAGGATTAAAATGTGGAAAGTAGAGTAAAATAATGTGCAAAAAATGATATTATCAAATCCCCACACTAATTCTTGCACGTCCCGAGTAAACAAAGAAAACTAAAAACAATCAAAACATCTCCCAATTATCCTCTAACAATATTTTGAAAATAATAAAAAAAAATTACCTAGGACCATCAAGTTTATGAAGGTCAAAACATTCATGAATCCAAGCCATACACTAGTCAACTGATGACATCAACTATGATCCTGTCGACAAGCGAAGATCGGTTCTCCCTCAGATGACTCGGTCTAACCAAGCCGACCCGGTCTGCTGTAGCTTGGGAGGTCGGACCGAAACAGAGCTCTCAATGTGGTGGTGTGGTTGCAAAATGGCAGCGATCCTCTTTTCCGAAGACCCAATAGGGTTTATATAGGGTCTTCCCACGTGCGAACTGTCACATCACGTTAAGGATTAGTCAGGGATTAGGCTAAGCAATTGGACGTCTTAACGGTGGGGTGAGACTGACACAACCGATTGACTGTCTGTGATCCTGCTCTTCCTGATCTTAATTAGGGCTAGGCGGCCACGTCAGGTGATGATGGTATCCTTTAACAGAGAGTTCTGACAGAGAGCTCCGCCTCGATTGTCCGACCTCGGGAGCTCAGCCTCGAGGGTTTGGCCCCGAGAGCTCGGCCTCGGGAGCTCAGCCTCGAGAGCTCGGCCTCGTGAGCTCGGCCTCGAGGGCTCGGCTCCGAGAGCTCGGCCTCGGAAGCTCCGCCTCGAGGGCTCGGCCCCGAGAGTTCGGCCTGAGCTTTGGACCCTGGGTGGACGACCCTGGGTGAGTTTGACTTCGCCCGGAACTTCCACCGGAATCGGCCTATACTCGCCTTGAGCCGGGTTGAACCGGGTAATCTCCGACCGGGCTCTCCACCCTGATAAAAAACCGCTCGCCTGGATCAAACTACTTGAGTAGAATAAGCATGAAAAGAGTGTCACTCTAGCTCTCAAAGAAAGCATGTGCAAAGATGCAGTTCCGCTCAAAGGCTACTCATAACACTTAACTACTATAAGCTTACTCATTTTCTCTTCTCTACCACTGTAAAACACAGCATGCATAAATCAAAAGGACTTATTGAAAATTGACATGAGGTTAAAAGAAACTAAGGGAAGCAACAAAATGATGGAAAGAAAAGAAATCAATGAAAAATTGAAAGGATTGGATGAGTAAACCTGATGAGTTAATTTGCACTAACGTTGGACCTGTTTTACCATCAATGGGGCGTAATTAACAAGATAATCTTCAATTCTTTTTTTTTCAGCTGTACTTCACTTTACATTCTGTACAGTTTCAGCTAATCCTTTCTTTTAGATTGAAATGATAGGAATCTCAATGGTGATAGTTGATGGTCTGGGATAGCAATTAGGTTTTTCACCGAGCAGGTCTTTTTTTTTTTCTTTGTTGACTCAGTTTAGACTTCCAAGCCTTATGCAATAGGTTGCAAGTTGCTGCTGCCTCCAATTTCAGAACCAGAAAATTCACTCCTCTTCTTGTATCAGAATTTTAAAACAAACCGAGTTATTTGACCCAAATTGCAGAGATCTTGAGGTCCTGTCGAGTTCTGAATTCCTTGAGGTACAACTTGACTATAAGAGAATGAAAGTTTTCCCCAGATTTTTTCCTGATTAGAAACTCACAACAAAAGCTTGGCACACTAGAGTTTTAAGTTGATACATTCATTCACAACTTCATTGGGTTAATTCTGGACCTTGATTTTCATTGGTTCATGTTTCTTTCAATGCTGGAAAATCAGAACTTCCTCAATAGCAGCCACAGCAAGGTGAAGACAGAATTTCAGTAGCCCAGTTCATCATCATAAACGGTAACAATTTGGTGAAATGGTTCTTCAGTAGCCCAGTTCTGGATTCACGTAACCAACATTTTGAAGACATTCCTTGGAGCTTTACTGATCAAGAGTTTGTAACCAACACGTGGCACCAAGCAGTTTCAAGTTGATAGAGGATTCTTTGCCTGTTTGTTTTTTTTTTTTCTTGGCAACAGAGATCCTTTCTTGAGATGGTTACTGCATGTGTTTTGATTTGGTATCAAATTCCTAATATCATATGACAGTTCCAGGGTTCGTTGGTGCTTAGTGCTGTTGTATGTTGAATAACTCACTCCTCCCAACAGAATGGAAAGACAGCCACGATTTGTACATTCATTCAGCAACTGGACAGATAAGAGAAATCAGCAGCTTTAGCATTTTTCATATTTGAAAATCAGTTCAGAGATACAGTTCCAAGGAAATCAGAATCTGATTTGTAAAAAACATTCCAGTACCAACTGCTCCCTTGTTGCCCAGATGCATGAGCCACTGAATTAAAGCCAACTGCCATATTTCAGCTTCAATAATCAGCTCCCAAAAATGCCCACATGATGACATCTTCAATTGCTGAAATGTTACACAACTTCTTCCATAATTCAGCTCTTGTATGAATATAGCACTGCTGTAATTAGGTTGCATTCACCAGGAACAACTCAGAACTAGAATCTTTTAACAACTGATCGCTTATCAAGTCCACCTTTCACAATTTGAGTTAAAATTCACACTTGCAATTGATGTATCATTCAATAAACCAACCAAATAGTGCCTCTCAACTGAATTGTACTTGGTGCATTCAAACCGAAACTCTACATTCCAGGATTTTTTTCTAATCAATTTCTACCTCCATAAACTTCCAACAAATAACATCCCCACACTTAAAATTTGGCCGCCTCGGCACTTTTTTTTTCAAGGAATAAACTTATCAGAATGATCAGTGTATCACCACACCACTTCAAGTTTCTAGCCCAGAAATTCTATATATATATTTTTCTCTGCAGCTGGGAAGGATTCAGCAACTAAACTTCCAGAATTATGACTTAACTAAATCATTGATTTCTTGTACTGCAATGAGATGGACAGTTCGAAAATCAATCCCATTAAAACTGCAGGCTTTAGAATTCAACTCCACTGGGTAATAGAAAATCAAGTCCTCCACTTGGAACTCTTACTAACCAAAAGCTTGTAACAGAAAATCAGCACCATATAGATCAAAAACAGTTGGTTCAAATTGATTCTAGCAATCCAGGAATTCAGATTCGAAGAGGTTTAGGGTTTGAATCATGTACGTCTTGAGAAAGAAAGACATCCACAATACAGCTTCAAGATTCACATCACAGAATTCCAGAATTGAACTTAAGTCTATAAAAACTGGAATCATGAAAAATTCAGCTTGAAAGAATGTGTCATTTGGCACTGAATTAACAAGAACATCAATTGAGCTTGAAAGAATGTGTCATTTGGTACTGAATTAACAAGAACATCAATTGAGGTTTTTTTTAAATTTTTTTTATGGTTAGGAACAGGAATCAAATTTGTCACACAACAGTTCCCTGAATTCACTAGTTGTTGTATTCAGTTTTTGAAATCAGCTCCTTTTCTTTTCTTGAACACGTTTGATCAATATTGTTTCAATTCCAGAATCAACTTTCACAGAATTACAGCTCATGTTTAGATGGAAGTTGCTTCCAGGAAACAATTTCTGAAATTTGAATCCAGGGACAGCAGCTCCAATCCACATTCTATCATCAAATTTAGACTAACTCAAGGAATTGAGGCTGCTGAATTCAAAGAATAAGATTCTGATCTGCTGCAAAATTGCTGTTTGGTTTAACCCTATTTGGTCCTGTTTGGTTTAACTCACGACCAGACCTTGGTATATTGTCAAACATCGAAACACTAGAGGTTGACTGTTCAAGTCTGATGCTCTTTGCACCAACAATCTTTCCCTTTTTGATGTTTGACAATAATCTTAAGTTAGGTTTGGTCTAAGGGTTCTAGGTCAAAACTTGGGAGAAATCGAAAAAAAATCTAACTTAAGGTACTCTCTCCCCCTTTGACAGACATCAAAAAGAAATACAAGGATTTTAAAAATTTGGTAGAGTAAACCCAGGTTTGATCAGTCTGATCAAAGGGTCAGCCAAACAGAACCTGATGTTTGGCAGAGTTATGAGAACCCAGGTTTGGTCAGTTGACCAAGGGATTAAGCCAAACTGAACTTGAGGTTTGGTAGAGAGAGTATACTTACCTGAAGTTTGGAAGAAAGAAGTCTAGTCAGGATTAAGATGACTAGCAAAGATGTTCTTATTGAGGCACGAAATTCTGGTGAGTGAAGTTGGGTCCTAGTGAGTGAAGCTAGGTGGACGAAGTCATGGTGAGTGAAGCTGGGCAAGAAGACTTGGTCCGGGGGATTGAGCACGAAGTCCTGGTTCGGGAAATTAGGCACAAAGTCCTGGCCGAGGGTTGGGCACTGAAGTCTTGATCCAGGGGACTGAGCACAAAGTCTTGGTCGGGGATCGGGCAACGAAGACGTTGCCAAGCGAGGACTACGGACAAAGTAGAGACGGGTCGAGGATTGGACGTATCGAGATCCGGGAGTCTCGGAGGCCGAGCACGAAGTCTTGGTCCGGGGGACCGAGCAGAAGACTTTGCCGAGCGGTGATCGCGGGCAGAAGTACAGACGAGTCGAGGATCAGACGTCTTGAGATCCGAGTTCTCGGAGGCCTAGCAAAAGTCCAACCGGAGGTCCCGATTGGCAAAAGGTAGCTTCTCTAGATTGGAGTAGGTGAAAGACGAGTTTCTCGGAAAATGGAACAGTAGACGTCGGTTTGACCTAGGGTTTCAGTTGAAATCCAAAAGTCAGAACCAGACAACTCTAGCTGTCAATCAACTAAGGCTTAAGATTGTTTGTCTGCTTGTTGTATGTTCTGTTGTCATGCAGGTACCTGGAGTTGGAGGCAAGATAGGAGAGCAAGCGCCTGAATCCCAGGCGCCTGGGATGCAATCTTATCCCCTGCGTTAAGTTCGCTTATTTGGATCAAGTTTGACCACTGTGAGGCGCCTGAATGGGCTTTAGGGCGCCTGGGAGCATGCTATAAATAGGGGTGCCAACCCTTTAGTTCATATAATCAAGTTTCATATCTGCTTACTCATTCCGTGTGTAGAAAAAGTGCTCAGACGAGGTTCTGCTACAAGGAGGCTCCAGGAGGAAGTGCGCGACTCTTCGGACTTCCGGATTGGTCGAGATCGTCGACTTGTTTGGTTTGCTTTTAGTTATAAGTTGTACTTAACTTTATTTACTTGTGCTTGTAAAATTATATTGTAAGACGAGTTTTCTCCACTTTCGAAAATTCCGGAAAGGAGACCATTAGTGGATTCACGCCGAGTACATAGGTCTTGGATGTACTGACCCTAGGGGGTTGGGAACCAAGTAAATAAATCTCACGTGTCTACTGTTTGTTGCTTTTACTTTTATTATTCCGCTGTGCTACTAACGATTTGATTACGAAGTTGAACTAACGAAAGACTCAAAGCCGAAATGAAGTAGGAGTCGATATTCACCCCCCCCCCTCTATCGCCGCCACCAATCCTACAATTGGTATCAGAGCAATTAAGTTTAAACAAAATAACATAAGAGAAAAAAATTAAGTTTAGGTCAAGCCTAGGCACCTTCATTTTGAGTTCAAACATGAAAATTAAAAGGAATTAAAACATTATGGGAAAAGGAAAAAAAATTCCTTTCAGGCACCTGTCTGACCTGTTAGCTACTTGCTGACTACAACAAACAGCAGTTTTCACTTGGGTTAGTCAAGTCAAGTGTATTTCATAAATTAGCTAAGTTAGCCAGACACTTAACTTGATTTATATGAATTGCATTTATAGTGCCCCCAATCTTGTTTCGATGCACTGAATTAAAGCATCTTAAGTCCAGGGCAACAGTCCTAAGCATCTCAACCCAGTCTAGATTGTCAATCAAAGTAGTCCTAATGTGCTTGTGAGATGTTGGCTGCTAGAGCTATAGGAGCATGCATACTAGGGTTAAGCCTAAACTAAGTCATCTTGAATTTCTTAATTAATTCTCTAGCATATTTTGTTTGGTGAATATAATTTTCATCCCTAGTTTGTTTAATTTGTAGTCCTAAAAAGAAGATCAGTTCACTGACTAGACTCATTTCAAATTTACTTTCCATGATTTTAATAAATTCTTTTAAGAAATTAGTGTTGGTTGATCTAAAGATTGTATCATCTACATAAATTTGAGCTATAAATATGTCTTTTTCTAAGGTCTTAAAAAATAGAGTTGAGTCAACCCGGTCTTGGTTAAAACCTTTAGAAACTAGATAGGTGGATAATCTTTCATACCAAGCCCTTAGTGAAAGGCATCAAAAATCTAACTTAAGGTACTCTCTCCCCCTTTGATAGACATCAAAAAGAAATACAAGGATTTTAAAAATTTACACTAACAATATATGAATGTGAAAGAAATTTTTAAAAATACTTAAGATTTATGAAAAAAACATGATTTTCAAAAATCTCCTTTTTTTTTAAAAAAACTAAGTACTTTTTTTCATAAAATATTCTAAAAGGCACTAAGTACTTGAAAAGAATTTGAAAATATAAGATTTACTTTATTAATTTGAACTTCCCTAAATCTAACATAATCTTAGAAATCTTGTTGACCACAAAAAAATTCCTATGTGTCTTAGGGTTTTTCTAATCAAAATTAATATACATTTTGAATTTTTGATGAATAATAAATTTCTTGATTTGGTTTCCTCCCCAGTCTGACAGAATTCTAGAAAACCTTGTTAACTACAAGGAAAATTTTCCTATGTGTCTTGGAGATTTTTCCAAACTCAAGTAATTTTTCAAGGATTTTCAACGATGTTCAAAAATATGAAAAAACCGTTCAAAAAGATGAAAAAGTTTTTTAAAACATGTTTTGGAAAATGATAATATTGAAATTTCAAAAATAGAGTATTTTTGAAATGATAGTGGTTTTTGAAAGTATAATATTTTCAAAACTTTTAATAGTTCTTTTAATTTGAACTCCCCTAAACTTAACACAGTCCTAGGAAGCTTGTTGACCATAAGTTGATCTTCCTCTGAGTCTTAGGGTTTGATTCCAATATTATATCTACCATTTTGTTTATCTCCGGCTTATTATCTTGTTTATCTCTAGCATTATCTGCAAAATTTATAAGTATATATTATTTTGATCGTAATATATTACATTTTAACGTTCTACAGGTTTTTTTGTATCGATCTATTAAGGACGAATAGAGTTAGACTTTCTATATTGAGTTTGTAAGTTTTTTTTTTGCATGGTTGAATTCATATTTAGATACTTTAGTTTGTTTATGCATTTAATACTTTATTTAGAAGATGTATGCAAGTGTTTGTTTTGTGTTTAGATGACTGTCATGTTTTTATTTTATGTTTAGATATTTTAGTTTGTTTTGTCTTTAAATTCATATTTGAGTTTTTAAGTTTATGTATAGTTTGATATGTGTTTAGATTCATATTTGAGTTTTTAAGTTTATGTATAGTTTGATATGTGTGTGGATGTATTTGGAATATTTTGGTTGTGTTTGGATGTGTTTGTACGTGTGATTGTTTGTATACTATAAATTGTACATATGATAATCCTAAATATAAATATATCCATATAATTTTTTTTTGATTTTCGACGGATTTCCGACGGAAGTGAATTTCTATCGTAAAATACCAATTTAATTTTTCGACGGAAATACAATTCCGTCGAAAATGTTACCGAAGGTACGAAATTTCCGTCGATAATATGTTTTGACAAATTTTCCTCCGATCGAGAAATATCCATCGATAATTGAGTTTATCGACGGATTATGTTGAGAATCGAAATTTTAGAGGGTTTCTTTGCAAATTAGGGACCTAGTTGTGATCTTTCAGACTCGGAGGGCTTATTTGCAAAAAAAGCCAAAACAATAATAAAAACCCTAAACCCCACTCACCGATTCAGTTTTCTCCCCCAACGCCGCACGCCTCTGCCTCGACGCCGCCGTGGACCCCCGCACGCGAGCGGTTTCGCCCTAGCCGAACGTCGCCACAGCCATTCCTCCTCTTCGTCTACTTCTTCTTGTTGTCTCCTTCCTTTTCTCCACGTGCGAACAAGCTGAGTCTCCTTGGTCGTGCCGTGCCTTGGCGTGGAACCCTAGCCGACGTCGGTTCTCTCTGCCCGACGCCGCAACCGGAACCGCCGAGCGTCTGGTCATTCCAAACGGCCGATCGTCTCTTTTCATCCCAGACGGTGCCGGCAGTCGCCTTCCTTCGCAGGGAAACCGACCGATCGTCTCTTTTCACACCAGACAGTGCCGAAATTGACAGAGGGATTCCATCACATTGGTTGGTAACGATTGTTCTATTTTTGTGGTTAAAAATTTGGAAGAAAGAAAGGGTTTTGTTTAATGAAGTTGATATGTTCTGTTTCTGTTAATTTGGGATTTTTGGTTGAGTTTACCGTAAGCCAAAAGAGCCAATTAGGTCTTTCTATATTATCTCTTTCTTTCTTCTATCATCACTTGCCTAGAAGAGTTGTTCCACTCTTGTGTATTAAAATTTGGAAACCTCCACTGTCGTAGCAATTTTCATGAAACGTGAACCTGTTCCTAGCTATACAGTTCTGTCTATGTTAGGTCAAACATATAATAATCTTTCTTAGATTGAACTTGGGATTAGAAAATTTTCACATAATGCTACCACGTAATTGTATCTTACTAATCATGTATCTACATCAACAGCAATTTCATGTGTCACATGTTATCATTACTGTCGTAATAATCAGTAAACACTAATATTCAGTCGATTTGGTTAGTAATGGTGAATTGGTTTGGGTTATGTTTTAGGCTAAATCTAAGTTAAACCTAACCTCCATAAATTAGGGCAATTTATGATTAATCATTTACATTAGCTTAATTAAATGATTACGACAGTTAAGCTAAACATCGTATCCTTTGATACAGGACCTTGACGTTGGACTCGTTGGGTTGATCATGAAAAGTCCTTGTTTACGGAATTCTTCAATAAAAGGCGGGTATTTCTCCTTTGTACTCGAGTAGTCTTTTACCTTAAAGCATGGCTAGTTTATGTCTTATAGGTTGCTTGACCTTGTTCTTTGTCGTTATTTAAACATCGCCGTTGAGACTTACTCTTCGTTGATCTTCGAGTATTCCAAATTCGTTTCTGTACAGTCCTCTGTTGGTTTCCTGTTCTGTAAAGTGCTGTTTGTACATGAGCACTTAGAAGTTCATAAAAACACAATTAGGTTTATTTGACATTAGAAAATACCCTACCTAGTAGTGTAGGTGCATAATCGTTGGTTTTCGGTTTCTGGTTGGTTGTATCGATGCATGTTTTACTTGTTGGATTTTTATTGCATCGTGGTTTCTCCGGTTGTTCGTGCATCGTATATCATGCACCATACTCACCCTCACCGTTGTTTGTTTTTGAGGGATATTTTGTAGCTGTGATAGCTCCCCCTAGGTATAGGGGTCTGGAGTGTAGACTCCCCAGCATCCTGTCCACTCAACCACGCCTTATGTGGTATTATTGTTGTTGTTGGTTATTGTTGTTGTTGGAGTGGTACAGTTGTCACAGCCCTACCCACTCGGTCACACAGATGGGATGTGTTGACGGCTTGACTGACGTCAGGGGTGACACATGTCATTGCATCATGTGCATACGTATTTCTTTTATGCATTTGTTTGTGTTTGATGCACTTATATGAGCTATGATTGTTGCATATGTTTGACATGCATGTATATCTTGATATTATTGTTGTTGAGTTGTTTTATACTTGCTCAGTCGTTATTTGGACTTTATACCATGTTGATTTACATATGTTATGCATGATTAGGGTTCTATATTTTCTTATGGACTGTACCTGTTAGATTCTCTACTTGGTTATCTTGTATCATGCCATGCTTATTTGTCTACTCATATACCCGCAGAGTCCGCCCGGACTCACCACCCCTGCTTTCTTCTTTGTTGTTTCAGATAGTAGGTAGTTACGTTTCTTGGAGCCAGGAGATGATCCAGTTGCCAGTTCCTCAGTCCCAGTATCGGTTTGTTTTGGTTTGTTCTAGTGTCTGTTTTATTTCTGCAGTTAGTTTCCTTGTCAAGTATCGGTTTGGATTTTGTCGTTATTACTGGTTTGTAGACTTTCTTTTATGTTTAAAATGGCTGAGCCATCCATTTATTTTGTTTCGATATAAACTGCGTGGTTGTGGTTAATACTTATTGTTGTGATGCCAGCCGCCTGTGGCTGAGCTATATTGGTGGAAATATATGTATAATTGCCTCATATTGTCCGCCGTACAGGGGAGATGCTGCCCGATTTTCGAGCAAGCATGTGCCTCTGGGGGCGTGACAATTTTTGGTATCAGAGCCAAGTTTTGCGAGTTCCTTTGGGATCTGTGGATTTTTGTGATGTTGTTTTGGTGCGTCAGTTTGTCGAAGTTTTGTGATGTTTTGGTGTCTGTGGGTTTACGGAGTTGTTTTACGAGGTCAATCTGTATGTTATAGATTTGGTTATTTTTGCGGAGTCTTTTCTTGAGGGTTGATGAAGTCGTGTTGTTTTGTCGAGGTCTATCTGTGTTTTACGGATTAGTATATTTTTGCGGGGTCATTTTCTTGACATGACCGTATTTTGGGACTGGTGGTGATGGATCTTCTCCAGGCGACAGGTATTCTCTTTGGTCTCTCATATACTCTACCTTATTTAGGTATGGTTAGAGATTCTTCCACTTGAATTTTTCAATGACAGCTTCTAAAGCTAGGAAACTTTCCATTCTATTTCTGAACCTACTAGACATTAGGTTCTAACAGAACTCTCGTGTCCTCTCATTACCTTTGCACTCTGTTGGTATCATCACCGTCCAACAATCTAACAATGAGCGGATAATCACACCAACCTTCTAAGGACACTACTATGACTTGCTATGAATAGAGGCTGTCTGATCAACGATGCAATACTCTCTCATTTGCATAAGAAAGATCAGTTCCTTTTCCATATATTTGATTCCTAGTCAGAATTAGATACTTATAATCATCTTCTTTGAAAACCAAAGTATTGTGTGCATCTTCCTTGAATATTTGCAAGTACCATTAGAACCTACAAAATTTTCAGTACTAACATGAAACTAAAGCTAAGAAAATTAGAACCAAGTTAAACCCTTACAACATTATTTCCAAAGGTCCCTTAATGTCATTCTCTAGGTAGGATGAATGAAATTGCAAACCTCATATGTTCCTGGGAATTTGCACAAAAATAGCCAAGGGCTTTATCACAATCTTATGTAAGAGATGACCTGAAGATCAATTTGTTGTTAGCATGCAGTTGACTGCATTTAATCTTAACCAATGTTGTACACACACAAAAAGGAAGAAAATCCTTAAAAACAAAAATGTCTTTCTGACTGATGCTCTGATCATTAGTATAGCATCAAGAGGATAATTAAATTAAGTTTACATGGAAAAAAAAACAACACTGGCCAATAGATAATGTAACTTGTGTTGGAACATGCCAAATAAATAAATAAATAACGATAATAATAATAATAAAAAAAATTGTTAAATGATTAAAATATCTGATTGAATGTATTCCATCTAGTGAAAGTTGTTTGTATTGAGATACTAATAAGAATGGTAAGCTGACATAAGATAAGATTGCATATCATAGCTTCATTACATCCTTAGAAATGTGGAGTAAGAGATGGCAACTGAGCATGTATCATTGCCACACCAATGGAGAAAGCCTGTAAGTTTGAAATAGAAGGGTGGTTGTAGATGACATATAGACCATCATTCATGTCTACTATCTTTACAGTTGATTCAGTACTCGTTGATCCCTGAAAATTTCAAAACAAATTGCTTGCTAAACATTCAGTCAGAGCATGGAATGTAGTATACTAAATGTCGACCTTCTAGTTCTAGCTATCGGAATAAGAATAGAGATGTAAGAGCTACCTCCATAAATAGATTGACCGACAAACATGCGAAGTTTGGGAGTCATTCAATGCTAAATGTGGAAGGCTCTTTCAGACAATGATTTCTTGAAGCTTCTGTCAAAAATCCTTTACTTGAGTTGGCAGTTATCTTTAATTATATATATAAATTCACTACTATTCTTAGCAATTAGGCATTACTGCCAATATAACAAATGAAAAAGAAAGTTAAGACGATATGAACATTTTTAACAGTTCTGGTAATTCCCTATATGTTTATTATTCGTCAATCTAAAATTATACTTGTTAGACCTTACCTATTACCCTCTCATAAACAAAGGAACTGGATTAGAGGTTATGTCCATGACAACTTAGTTGTCAAAGTATACCTTTCCAATTTGATTTTCAGTTGTTTAACCTAAATAAGCTCTTCATGCATTTAGGGATCATAACATCATTATATTCCACATCTGCACTCAATCTCAATCTGAGTATATAAGGGTTTCTTGCTCTTAGACAGAACCAAATATACATAGCCAATCAACGTACAGACCAAAATTTTAGATAACTTAAATTCTTAAAGTTACACCTAAATAAGAAGTAAACATGACATGGAGCTTTGAGAAACAAACATATCACTTTCACTGTGAATAGTGTGTCCGATCTTCTAACTGAGATAATTTTGTTTCTCAACCTATCTTTTGTGCCTTACTGTATCACTTAGATCCATGCAAGTAATAGCTGTCTTCGTTTGCAACATACCAATCTCCTCCAACATATTAGACACATTTCCATTAAAGATCATCTCACCATGAGTGGCCAGTATACTTATCCACCATTAACATAAAGATCACTTTTTATTTTGTTTTATTTTATTTTTCATAGTGATCACTTAGCTAGTATTTAAGGCTTCAATCATTCTATAATATCAATAGGTGAAACCATATCTATATTGTGAATTTTCATTTACACTGTATCTGAAACACCTATGCTGAGTAACATAAAAGTGTAGGTAAAAAGATTCTTGTTGATGATAAAACTGCTAAGGAAAGGTGTTTTTTTTTCCCTTTTAGAAAATTAAAGAAGTTTTAAAGAATGAATATTTGTAGAAGTAGAGATTTATTGGATTTACAGTGATAATCTATTGAAGTTCCTAACTTTTCACCTCAGAAAGTATGTGAAAACTGTGCAATTAGAATGCACTTAACTATGAAATTGCATGAGCATTTTACAGTTGAATGATTAGAATGTTGGAGTAACTTGTTGTCTTTATTCTCTCATCTCTCATGATGATCAATACTCATCCAAAATGTATTGGAATGCTTGGCTTTTGAACCTTGGTAATTAATGAATTGCACAGCACGATTCATGTTATTATTTTTTTTTTTTCTAGCAAAGTAGGGAATGCTTGATCTCATCTGTTAGGAACATGAATAGAGATAAATGTTCAACTCAATTGATCTTTTAATTTATCGGTTAGCAAAAGTACAAAATCTGTTTTCAATCCTGATGATGAGGAAAAGTACCAGTAACTATGCAATATTCTTTAGTAGCAACGTGAAGTATCATGCTATGGTACCAATGTATTCTTCCCGCTTAGTAGAATAATCACATATATCACTTGTTCTTCATAGTATATGAACACTCATAGTCTCAACAATGTTTTTTGTTGAAATAGGAACTGAGCTCCTCTTTTTGGCTAACTGTTACTTTGATTACATCTATGACAAATTTTCCTAATCTAGACTCTTAACTTCCATGGACTTCTTTCTTGTCATTTATATCTTAAGCCAAGGTGGATGTTTGTAAGCTGTTCTATGCACTTTTAGTTTATAGATTTTTAAATGGAAATCATTCTCATTTCGCATGAGACTCAAGGATTAAATTCTCAGTAACCACTGCCAGATATGGGCATTAATTGCTCTCCCAAGCTAGCACCAAACAGATACGGGCTACCACAGATGAAAAATGCTTGTTTCATCCATGTTGCCCAATACTAATCATGTGTCGCTCTCGTCTGGCTTTTATTTTGATCATAAAAAAAAAAAGAAGTGAACTCCCATCCTATTGGCATTCCAGTAATTAATGAAAGGAGATGATAGATGAAAGATTTGTTAGGAGTATTTTTAGCTAATAGGATTATTTATGTAGTGAGTTTAGTTTCACATTGATATTTTGGGCCACAGTGTGATGCTTCATTCTCAGTACAAAGACCTTTCTATTATCAATCTTCTTATACTACTAGAGGAGGGATACACTGGTTGCCTTACTACAAGTATTATAAAGATCGTAAGGATTCGATTAGGTTTAAATATTGATTTAGCAAGCTCCTAATTTAAGAGCTTATAGTATGTGCATGATAGAGTTCTCTGTGGTGATGGATTCAGAGAATTACTTCTACCTATTATACCGTCCTGTCAAACCGTAGCATTGAATTGACAAGCACACAAAAAAAAAAAAAAAAAAAAAAATTCTAAGGCCATTAGTTTCAAGAACCACTTGCACTTGATCTCACTTGTCTGGACATGCATGCCAGCAACAATTCAGATGATTCAGCCACTGCCTCTTCAGACGATGCCACCATCAGTTCCAGAGATGGACCGGGTTTACACTGTCACCAGAGAGAAAGACACCGCAGGTCGATGGATTGATCTTCCGAGACATTAAAGAGCTATAGGGTATCTACAGGTAGGTCACTGCTTGTAATTGACTAGCTACCGTTAGAGAGATGCTAGACATTTCCTAATATGGTAGATAATGCATTGGACTCGCAATCAGGGTTGAGAATAACAATGAGAGATACAGGTTGTTAATATTTGTTGTTGTTGACTAGTACCTGTTTGGGGTGACTAGTATCTGTTGTGGTTTACTGGCTAAATTTGGGGACCAAATTTTTGTTAGTGGGGGAGAATGTTGAGAATCGAAATTTTAGAGGGTTTCTTTGCAAATTAGGGACCTAGTTGTGATTTTTCAGACTCGGAGGGCTTATTTGCAAAAAAATCCAAAACAATAATAAAAACCCTAAACCCCACTCACCGATTCAGTTTTCTCCCCCAACGCCGCACGCCTCTGCCTCGACGCCGCCGTGGACCCCCGCACGCGAGCGGTTTCGCCCTAGCCGAACGTCGCCACAGCCATTCCTCCTCTTCGTCTACTTCTTCTTGTTGTCTCCTTCCTTTTCTCCACGTGCGAACAAGCTGAGTCTCCTTGGTCGTGTCGTGCCTTGGCGTGGAACCCTAGCCGACGTCGGTTCTCTCTGCCCGACGCCGCAACCGGAACCGCCGAGCGTCTGGTCATTCCAAACGGCCGATCGTCTCTTTTCATCCCAGACGGTGCCGGCAGTCGCCTTCCTTCGCAGGGAAACCGACCGATCGTCTCTTTTCACACCAGACAGTGCCGAAATTGACAGAGGGATTCCATCACATTGGTTGGTAACGATTGTTCTATTTTTGTGGTTAAAAATTTGGAAGAAAGAAAGGGTTTTGTTTAATGAAGTTGATATGTTCTGTTTCTGTTAATTTGGGATTTTTGGTTGAGTTTACCGTAAGCCAAAAGAGCCAATTAGGTCTTTCTATATTATCTCTTTCTTTCTTCTATCATCACTTGCCTAGAAGAGTTGTTCCACTCTTGTGTATTAAAATTTGGAAACCTCCACTGTCGTAGCAATTTTCATGAAACGTGAACCTGTTCCTAGCTATACAGTTCTGTCTATGTTAGGTCAAACATATAATAATCTTTCTTAGATTGAACTTGGGATTAGAAAATTTTCACATAATGCTACCACGTAATTGTATCTTACTAATCATGTATCTACATCAACAGCAATTTCATGTGTCACATGTTATCATTACTGTCGTAATAATCAGTAAACACTAATATTCAGTCGATTTGGTTAGTAATGGTGAATTGGTTTGGGTTATGTTTTAGGCTAAATCTAAGTTAAACCTAACCTCCATAAATTAGGACAATTTATGATTAATCATTTACATTAGCTTAATTAAATGATTACGACAGTTAAGTTAAACATCGTATCCTTTGATACAGGACCTTGACGTTGGACTCGTTGGGTTGATCATGAAAAGTCCTTGTTTACGGAATTCTTCAATAAAAGGCGGGTATTTCTCCTTTGTACTCGAGTAGTCTTTTACCTTAAAGCATGGCTAGTTTATGTCTTATAGGTTGCTTGACCTTGTTCTTTGTCGTTATTTAAACATCGCCGTTGAGACTTATTCTTCGTTGATCTTCGAGTATTCCAAATTCGTTTCTGTACAGTCCTCTGTTGGTTTCCTGTTCTGTAAAGTGCTGTTTGTAATGAGCACTTAGAAGTTCATAAAAACACAATTAGGTTTATTTGACATTAGAAAATACCCTACCTAGTAGTGTAGGTGCATAATCGTTGGTTTTCGGTTTCTGGTTGGTTGTATCGATGCATGTTTTACTTGTTGGATTTTTATTGCATCGTGGTTTCTCCGGTTGTTCGTGCATCGTATATCATGCACCATACTCACCCTCACCGTTGTTTGTTTTTGAGGGATATTTTGTAGCTGTGATAGCTCCCCCTAGGTATAGGGGTCTGGAGTGTAGACTCCCCAGCATCCTGTCCACTCAACCACGCCTTATGTGGTATTATTGTTGTTGTTGGTTATTGTTGTTGTTGGAGTGGTACAGTTGTCACAGCCCTACCCACTCGGTCACACAGATGGGATGTGTTGACGGCTTGACTGACGTCAGGGGTGACACATGTCATTGCATCATGTGCATACGTATTTCTTTTATGCATTTGTTTGTGTTTGATGCACTTATATGAGCTATGATTGTTGCATATGTTTGACATGCATGTATATCTTGATATTATTGTTGTTGAGTTGTTTTATACTTGCTCAGTCGTTATTTGGACTTTATACCATGTTGATTTACATATGTTATGCATGATTAGGGTTCTATATTTTCTTATGGACTATACCTGTTGGATTCTCTACTTGGTTATCTTGTATCATGCCATGCTTATTTGTCTACTCATATACCCGCAGAGTCCGCCCGGACTCACCACCCCTGCTTTCTTCTTTGTTGTTTCAGATAGCAGGTAGTTACGTTTCTTGGAGCCAGGAGATGATCCAGTTGCCAGTTTCTCAGTCCCAGTATCTGTTTGTTTTGGTTTGTTCTAGTGTCTGTTTTATTTCTGCAGTTAGTTTCCTTGTCAAGTATCGGTTTGGATTTTGTCGTTATTACTGGTTTGTAGACTTTCTTTTATGTTTAAGATGGCTGAGCCATCCATTTATTTTGTTTCGATATAAACTGCGTGGTTGTGGTTAATACTTATTGTTGTGATGCCAGCCGCCTGTGGCTGAGCTATATTGGTGGAAATATATGTATAATTGCCTCATATTGTCCGCCGTACAGGGGAGATGTTGCCCGATTTTCGAGCAAGCATGTGCCTCAGATAATTCTTCGCATCACTTATTGTATACCCAATAAACAACTTTATAGTCGACTTTGTTACATGTGAAGGTAAATAAACCTACTCAGATAATAAGATAATCATGTATTTAATGATAAACGGAGCTAAAGAAATAATAAAGAGGTACCTGTCTTGTAAATGTCGATCGTTCTAACCGTCTTCAAGTCTAAGAGATCACGTCTCGAATGTAGGGCTCTATCTCGAGGTCGAATCCTACATATCAAGGATAGGAAGAATTTAAGAGTCTATTAATCAATAATCAAACCTTGATTAATTTAGTAACTTTCTAATTTACTCACCTCTTAATTAATTAGTCTACTTATTAATTTATTAATAGCCCAATTAATCTAATGATTAATCGCTATACCCTTGATTAATTAATTAACCACTTAGTTAACTAATCCTTTAGTTCATTAGCATGAACGATCAGATGACCAGCTTATATACTTTAATCCTTGATTAATTCCCATTACAATAATCTATTCATAATTCTAATCATTACTACCTCTCAGGCCGGCTCTAAGGGGAGGCCACCTAGGCAATTGCCTAGGGCCTCCCCTCTTATAAGGGCCTCATATTTTTTTATTTTAATAATTATATATATATTTAATAATAAATTACATTGTGTAATATATAATGGCTTTGATAGATTTAGTGGAGAGTCCATCAATCCAAAATCTCAAATTAATATATATAAATTTCCTTTCTATTTTTTTTTATTTTCTCACCAAATCCTGCTAACAAAGCCCTAGTGCCGCGTGATCGACGATTCCCTTGACCCTTCGCCTCTTCAACTCTTCCGCTTCCTCGCCAACGCCAAGCCCTCCGGCCTTTCCTCGCCACTATTCTATATACTACAGTTCTTCAAGTTTGGAATCTTCTCTTCAGTTGTGTCCTGTTGTGCGCTGCCCTCGTCGCGACTTCTACAATTCTACTCGTCTCTCCGATTGTGCCCTATCCTGCCGTGGCCCTCCCTCTACTGATTCTCTCTGTTGTGCCCTGCCCTCCCTCGTCGCAACAATTCCGACGAAAGGCCCTTGCCGATAAACGATCTTGCTTTTAATTTTTTTTTGTTAATCATGTTTTTTTCTGAAAAATAGTAGATTTACATATTCTTTTTTTGCCGGCTGTGCCCTATTTTTTCGAAAAATAATAAATTTTTTGTTAATCATGTGTTTCTCCAGTTGATTTTTAATTCTTTTGTTAATCATGTTAAACGATCTTGAAAACGGATCTGCCCGTGAACAATTAGCCTAGGGCCTCTAATTTCCTGAAGACGGCCCTGCTACCTCTATCAACCATATCTACAGTTTCTTATGGTTAGCCAATCATGATTAATCTGATATTAATTCCAATTGAGCAATTAATTAATTAATTACTAAATTACCCAAATTCAACTTAATAAATTACCACCTCAGTTTTATATCCTCCAACACATAATCATAACTTCACTTGTTAATTACCCATCGATCATTCAATTACTTAATCAACTTAATAAATCCCAACTCCAACAATCCAATACATCTATTCTATCTATCACTCAACAATTAACCAAATGGTTTAATGCATGTAGTTAATCAACTATCTCTTGAAAACCTATCACAAATAATTAATTACCTTTAACCGAAACCACCACAATAGCTACAATCACTAATACATTCAACTATGCTTGATTCGGTATAAGTTAGCAAACAAATCAACAACCACTTCATCCATATTGTATAACCCTAAAAGCACAGGATCTACCTGACTACAGTAACCTCCCACGCAAACCCAATTCCACCCGAACACCATCAGAACTACACATCTAAGGGACACAAAATTCATCACCCATTGGACTGAACCGTCAATTATCGAAAACCTATATGATAAAACCAACACCACATATCTTTACCTGTGATGGCACTCATGAAGTCATTCCCTTCCCCCTTCTGCTTCGATCTGAAGCAATTAGCAGCCAATGGGATGAGTGTCCTTCCCTGATGTGCTCTCCCCAATCTAGATCCATTTCCAACGTGAAGGTAGATCGCCACAAAGAGAGTCGACTCTGGATCGAAACAAGTGACAGTGTTACCCAAATGAAACAAGGCACGACTCAAGGAACTCCTGAGCAACCGTAGGAAGAAACAAGACTTACCAAGGGAGGAACAACGATGGAGGATCGGGACAAGCGTGCTTTAGTCAGATTGGCGACACTCAGATCGGGTCGGTGGCGCTCGGGTGAGGGGACAAGGGCATCGGCTATCACAAGGTCGGTAGTCAGATCAGTAGAGAGAGACACCTAAGAGGCGACGACGGTCAACAGTGTCACACCCCCGAAAGAAGCCGCTAGCCCAATATACAATCGGACAATACCTCCCCTGTACGGCGGACACTTAGTGCATTCATACATACACAATATCACCAATATTAGGCCTCCGACCTCAATCACAACAGATAAGGAAAAAAAATGGCCAATCCTATCTGGTGCAAATGAAAAGAAATACATCACGACATGAAAACCAATCCAACATACCTGCTCTGCCCTCCGAGCAGGCGCGTAGCTCGAAGACATTGTGTAAAGTCCAACAAAGGACTCAAAGGTACAATCCAAACCACAACCACACGAATACAAGTCCCCGAGACAGAAATGAAATATGATACATGTAATAACACGTACAAATACTCGAAAAATACGACACGACTAAAAACGGAAGTCGGGATTGGCAACTGGGCTCTCCGAGCAACATCAACCTGAAACAGGAAAATAAGCTATCGGGGGTGAGTCTAGGTGAACTTCACGGATAATAAAGACAGATGTGCATGGTATCAAAAAGGTTACATAACAGAATAGAAACAATACATATACAATCCTATAAGGAAATAGAAAATGCATAACTGGGAAAACTAAACGTACAATACATACCGATGTCACTCCTACGTGTGGTGAGGTAGCAAGTCAGATAGCTTGTACACAAGAGCATATGCAAATCACCAAACCAAAGTAAAATACCTCTTGTATATGCATGTCATTCAAGTGTAGCAATCATAACTCAATCAAATGTAGCAAATATAATCAAATGCAAGTCCCATGCATCGTATGCACATAATGCAACAACATGTGTCACCCTTGACGTTAGTTCAACTACCGTAACATGTCATATGAATGTGGCCAAATGGGTAGGGCTATGACAACTATACGCATTCCGCCGCCGCTGCTCCGGAGTGGCCGAGTGGACAGGATGCAGTCGGAGACAACACTCCTACCCTTGTCATATGGGGAAGTCTCGCTCTCATCTCCTCGTATCCCATAACAAAGGAGGGATTCCTACCTGCTACCACGCTCCGATAATCACTAACCCATGAGCGGATGAGCGGAGCAATACTGGCCACACCCGATAATCACTAACCCCTGAGTGATTGTGTGGTCAGGTCCTGTATGACTAATGATGATCCGTCTCAACCACAAGGGAGCCAAGGATCGTCAATTATGTAACCATGCAAGGATGGTGCATGACACTAACACATGCAACAACCACCTAGTAGTCCTACCAAGAATTACGAGTCGAGAACATAGATCGTGTGCCACCAAAACAATCCACTAGGTGTACACAGTAAAGCTAGTGATCGACCAAAATCAGAGTATGAGGTGATATATCACTACTCCTACGTCCATATGCATACATGTCTATTCTACAGAGCGAGAATAACAAGTATCGAGACCATATAGAAGTAAATAATGAGCAATCTTAAAGTACAAACAGTAAGTATCAAGCAGGAGATACAAAAGACGGATAAGGTATATCCTACTGCTACACATAATAAACTATGCATAAAAATTGACAATATTTACAGAGATAGAGTCAAAGGTACCCGCCTCCAATGAATAAGTCCGAAAGCGAAGAGAACCCCCCATTCGGAATAAACCGTAGCAAATATATCTAAGTCAATCAGTGTCCTGTATCAATGCATAATTATTTAGTTACTTACACAATTGATAATTAGCTAAAACTAACTAATCAAACCATATTAGGGTTAATCCCAATTACTCCGAGTTATAGGGCTTAGGTTTAATTTAAACCTAAGCTAAAACCCAACCTCAATCCAAACCAAAGTCAAGATCTAGTGTAGAGCAATCCAACCCAAAACACATAGATTCCACCCATCCCCAATTGGAGCTCACGGCAGCTACAAAGATCCACCGAAACTAAACCTATAGCTCAATGCGACATCACACACCAACAAAACCAGAAGCTACCTAGACTGAAATTGATTGCTAACATCGCCAATCAAATGAATTAAACTACACCCAATTCATGTTATCACATAATCTTAGATTACACCTCAACTTCATTCCATCAGGAAACTAACCAAAAGGAGAACTCACGGCAAATCAGAGGACAATTCAAAACCCAGTAGTTCCGAAATAGCAACGTGATCCAACAATGCTAAATCTGATCAGAAGGAAATAACAACCATATAGGATCGCTATCCAAGATAGACCTCTGAGATCAGAATCAAACACAGAGTATAACCTAAGAACAAGGAAGAAACATTCAACCATATGTAACCACAATTGATCGAAAACCCATCAAGCTCCAAGAAGGAACTCTTGACAACGATGAAAATAGAGGAAGAAGAACAGAACAGGTTGCCTCCAACAATTCTAAGCCAAAACGAACAACAAGATCGAGCACTTCACAACTAAGTTATCACGGAAAACCTAAACCATCCATCCCTTACCTGAGAATTCGCCGGCAACAAAGAAAATCCGATCCAATTCACCAAGAACATCACCTATAGGGAAATCAACCCCCTGATCTGCAGTGGTAGCTCTTCCAAACCCTAGATCATCATATTTAACCAAGGATCAGCCGCGATTTGAAAGGAGACAAACACGAACAGAAAACCTTTCACTCACCTTCAATCCACTGAAAGAAAACAATCAACCCGAGCTCAACCCGAGGGCTTCGACGGTCGATGATCTCCCTCTAGAGAAGAAGGCACCGGTCTTGGCTGGTTGCGTCAGAGAGGAAGAAGAAGAAGGAGATGCATAAGGCGATTACGCTCGCCCCCAGCGCCCCCGACAGCCTGCCCCTAAGCCAAGACGAGGGAGGTAAATCACGGTAACCGAAACAGTTAGGACACAGTTGGGCCGAGAACTTTGTACACAGGACGCCTTTGATATTATCGCAGCGCGCCCCGTGCGGCTCGAACCCAGGCGGTTAGATGCAAGCCCCTGTGCTCTAACCATCTCGGCTGCCCGTGGGGGCTGGAAGAAGAAGAAGGAGAGAACAGAGAGAGAGACGTCGGAGTTGATCTGATCGCGATCACGCGGAAGAAGAGGAAATGGGAACTTAAGGTCATTTTGCAATTAGGCCCCTCTTCCAAAATTTCAAACTGAGCCCTCTTCTTTAGGAATTTGGCACTTAACCCCTCTAAACTTAGGTATTTTACAGGCGCCAAGGAGATGGCAATAGTCGTCGACGTCAAGGGCAAGCTCGACGTCGACAACTCAAGGGAAGAAGAAAAATCACGTGGTGAGGCTTTGCTGGCAATCAGACGACGCTGATGAGATCGATCGGCACCGCTTGCGATTGTGGCAGCACAAGAGGGAGAGTAAGAGAGTTGCATGAGAATTTCCAGCCGGCTTCAATCACCAAAAACTGACTTGGATTGTAGGGAAGACACTCGACAGTTATTAGAGTTTATGGATGATCAGAAATGTTGAAAAGATAAGCTGAGAATGAAGCTGAAAAAGGCAAGAGAAATTAGATTGGAAGAGCTAGGACTGTGGCTGAGTTGTGGCACAGATTAATATCAAATGAAAACTGAATTTGGATGGAATTCAGTAAGGCAGTGCTGATATAGATAGAATCTGCCGAGTGATTTTTGGATTGGACTCAATCTACTAGAAACAGATTTGGAGCTACTGATGAGATCAGTCAAGGATAAAGGCAGTGCAGTATATCAACTTGAAGATGAATCTAGGTTTCAAAAGCTATGAATCAAGTTATCAAGCATGAAAATGTATCTGAAATTGTTAGGCACACTCACTGGTGATCGAATCTAAGGAAAAAGAGCTGCAGGAAAAAAATTTCTTTGGAGCAAAGTAGAAAAGGAAAATGCAGTTTAGGCAGTGAGGGAATCCAATCTGCTGATCAGGAATTTTCGAATGTAATAACTGGACTTCTCAGCTGCTAGTATTCAATGCCAACTGATATGAAGGAATCAAGAGTTGCCAGGCCTGAATTCAATTGACATTCAATTGACTGCTGTGAAAACAAAAATTCAGAAACTAATTGATTGCAGTAATAGACAAGATGCAGAGTAAAAACAGTAACAAGCAACTCTTTAGAAGCTCACGGCACTAGAAGGATTGAAGCTAATTCTGATAACAATTTGGGAGCTGAGCACATTGTTGAATCTGCAAGGAAAGAAGGAAAAAAAAAGAGACAAAGGAAAGTGAATGAGTGTGCCAACTTGAAGGTGGAGTGTCTTTAAAAGGAGATTGTAAGAGATGGTTAGTGGGAATTACATTTGGAGCATCTAACTTCCTAATTGTCATTCAATGTTTCAAGTTCCTAGGATGCAAATTCAAAACCGAAGAGCTCCAAATTGCACATAAGAAGCTTAGAGAGCAGAGAAAATCAGAGAAGAAGAAAGAAAAGACAAAGAAACAAGTGGCATCCAACTTAAGTTTTGGCACCATAAATTAGTGAAGATTTTTCTCATCCAAATCCAAGCTTTGCATCACTACATTCTGACCTACTAGAGAGACAGAAAAAGAAATCAGAGAAAAGGAGGTTGTGCCAAAAAAAAAAAATTCTGCTAGTTGGATAGAAAATGGCTTGGCTCAAAAGTTGGGAAGTCAAGATCTGTATCTGAAGTTGGAGGTGCACATTCAAATTCATATCTAAGAAAAACAAATGGGCTAGAGGTTTCGAAGTAGAGCAGAAAATGGGAAGCTGAGCTGAAAGTGCAGAGACTGAATCCAATTTGCAGTGTGGTGGCTGAAACTCTTCATTGTCAATTGATGCTAACTGTTGCTGAGCAATAGAAGAATGGCAAGTTCTGAAATTAGCTGCATGGAGTTGGAATTTGAAACATGAAACAGAGAAATGCAGCTATGACAGAAAGGACAAAGAAAAAAAAACTGGGAGCTAAAAACAGCAAGTACCTTGGAAGCTCACGACATTAGAAGGGGATTGATGTGATTCTGATATGGAATTGGGCACAACATGACTGAACCGAATGAGAACAAAGGCGAAAGTTTGTAGCCGAACCTAAAGGAAGAGAAAGCAGAGAAAAACAAGAGAAAACAGCTTCAAGAATTGAGAAAAGAGAAGAGACGAATTGGCATGTAGATGGGAAATTGACACATTGAGATTAATAGGGTTTTCTTCATCCAAATCAAAAGAATTATTCAAATTGGACTCCATCAAACTTTGGAATTCACTAGGGGACTGATAAGAGGGCAAAGTTCATTGGAAACATCCTTGAGCACTCAAGTCTTCCACTTTATCAATTTTTCCATTTTCTTGTCCATTTCTTGCCATTTCCATGTTTTCACTTGTTTTTGTAGATGTTGATCCTAATCATGATTAATGGTGGAGAGTAGATAATAAGCAAGCCTATGGTAGTGCAAGAAGCATGTGTGTTTGAGTGAGCTCCACTTCCATCATCAACGTAGAACTTAAGGAGAGAGAGCCACCAAAGTTTCCTTGAAAGGCTAGTGATTTGAATTCATCTCAATGAATCATGATGGATGAAAAGGCTAAGTTGTTGATTTAAGGATAAGATACTAATCCATAAGCTTAGATTTATGAGAATTGACAACCTTAGGTAATTTCTTTTCATTTGTTTCTAATTATGCTTAAGAAAATCTAGGGGATACTTATTTAGTAGTTTCGCGAGATGCTCAAGGTTAAGTGTGGGGGAGTTGATAGATATCATTTTGTTGATTATTTTAATTGTTAAAATCCATGTTTGACCTATGTTTTTATTGCTTAATTGTGAAATTGCCCTAGGTTTTAGAACTTACTCTTATTTTGGACTTAATTGCAAATTTACACATATTTGGATTATTTGGCCACTAAATTTTGGATCTATTTTTGTAGGCATCAAAGGTTCAAGGACTTAGGGCATATTGGGTCAAACTCGAGTCGGAAGTGACCCGGATCGAGTTATCAAGATTAGGATTAAATCTGGGCCATCTGATTCAAGAGCGGCTAAATCTGAGCCATCCGGGACCATCTGAAGCAATCTGAGCTAGGGTTAGGGTTGATCAAGCATTCTGATCAAGATCTGAAGGTTTCATCCCAATCAGAGCTAAATCAACTGTTGGATCAAGCTCGGAGGGCTCTAGATCGTCCATTCAAAGATTAGGTTGATCTGGACCATCCGTTATAAATCTGGAGGATCCAAGCTACCACGAGGCAGATCCTGACCCCAGATCATCATCATCAAAGTTTGGCTCAAATCAAGCAAGATCAGCCGTTGGATTTTCTCAATTAAATCTGAGTCGTCCATTTCTGATTACTTAAGGAAAAATCTCCCCAGACTTCTCCTCGTCGCGTTTCCTCGCCGCAACACCTTCTTCTTCGTTTCTTTGCATTTTCTTCAGCTTTTTCCTTCATCCAAGGGGCGCGACCCCTCAATTTCTCCATTTGATCATCATCTGAATCCGTGGAAGACAATTTCGATCGAGATTTCAGCTCAATTTGCGCCAGAACAGGGGTGTTTGAGGGTTTTGGCATCTCTGCTACCCAATCGATTGTGTCTCGTCCACAAGCCATTTCAGATCATTTGAGCTGCTTGTAGGGGTTCTCAGGTGAGCTCAGATGTTCTTCAAATCACAATCGCAAGCCATCCATTGAGACAGGAGAGATTGGACTGGAATTTTCCCAGCTGAGGCAGTTTGAGCAGATTGGTCGATTGAAGCTGCGCTCCACTGATTTGCTGAGCCTAGGGGTTCGAAGCCAGCTCTTGCTTGACGACCAAGAAGATTTTGAGCTTAGAGAGTGATTTAGGCTTAGTTATTTAGCTAAGTTCAGTTGTTTGTAGCTGTAATTTCGATTACTGCAGTGTTTCGTTTCTGAATTTCATATCAGCACTTTAATTGCGGTTACTGAATTTGTTCTATGCTTAATTAGTGTTTAAATGTTGAAAGTTAATCAGTAGGTAGTTTGTTTAGTGAGCATTAGGTTTCCATTTCAGTTAATTTCAGGTTTTACAGCTTGCGTATCAACTTTTCAGCTGCGTATCAGACCATTTCTGCAGTTTCATTTCCAGTTTTAGAATTCTTCAGATTTTTCACCTCTAGCGTGTTAATTTAGTTGAGCTGAATTTGTTTTACTTTTAGTTTTGTTTCTGAGTTTCATTTTTGCATTGTGTTAAGTCCCTTATTTCATTTCTGCATTTTATGTCAATTCTTGTTTTGATCAGCCCCTTTCATTGGCGTGCCAGTTTTATTTTGCATATCAGTGCCATTTTGTATCAGTTCAATTGTGTATTGTGTATCAATTGGCAACTGTTAGTCTCAGCTCTTGATTTGTCGCTGCGTCACTGCCTTCGATTGTTTAGATCCATGCATTTTCATCTCTGTTT